>VXAB01001866.1:0-58403 GCA_013399175.1 Odontophorus gujanensis
AAAAAAAGTAAAAAAAAATCTGGTTAATATAAAAGCTTTTTTCTTTTCAGGATTGAAGGGGAGGCAAGAGGGTTGTTAGCAGCCAACCAGAGTAAGTTAGCAGTCGCCACTGTATATACTCAATCACATATGGGTGAAATTTTTAATAGTTAATTTTATTCATTCTAGCTAGTCTCAGAATGCCAGGTTCTGTTTTGTTTTTTTTCTTTTTTTTTCAGGAATGACACGAGAACAAGTGATAGAAATAGTTTTATTTGTTCAGAAAACAAAATTATGTAAGTAATTCCATCTACATTTAATTTTGATCCTCTGTGGAAAGACTGCACCTTTCTGGAGGAGTGATTCTTGTGTATATAAAAACACTGGTGATAGAATATTTTAGATTTAATCTGAAAATCAATTAAAGATATTTACATATACACACCAAAAAAAAAGTGTGAACTCTCAGTTTTCCCACAAGATGAATCAGTGTGTACATCTTCAGAACAAAATACTGAATTTCACAAGTGATTATTTTTGTCTTTCCTTGTGCAGTCTGTAATTGAGGTACACATAAAATATTTGACTTTCTGCATAAACAAAATGACTCTGAATTCTGCATACCAAGCTGTTGACCAATTTCACAGCAGTGAAGACTTGCAATAGGTTCAGAGGAGATTAATTATCAGCAGACAACTTCTATAAGCAGCCATTAAAGGGGGAACATTTTCAAGATACATGCTAATAACTCCTCCCAGTTTCTCGTCTACCATATTCTTGCCCACTTACCCCCCAAACCTAGTAAAAACAAATGAAATTACTAAAACCAACAAAATGTTTTAGAATAAAAATCAAACACTGAGTAGAAAAAAAGAGGAAAGAAAACCTGACTCAGCATTTGGTACAGTGCTCGAAGACAAAATACACTATTTGAAGACAGACATGATTACCATGATTCGGGGTAACAGTGGGTTTAAGAACTTAAGGATGGTCCAGGGTAAGAGAAGACAGATTAATGAAGACAAGACTACTGGAGGTACCAACTGGGAAAAGGACAACACTAATGAAGGCTGAATAAAAACAATATAACAGCTGAACGTTGGGTGGGCAGACAAACTGCAAAACCATGGCTAATTGAGAACCAGATGGAACTGGATTACTTCCTCAAACTGCTGTGGGGTGAAATGTACACAGTGAGGAAGACATATGGCCTTCCTCTTTAAGACCTCCCACCCGCGACCACCAGAAGACTCTGCACATGCTCAACCTAAAGGAATTCAAGGCAGTAACTGTGGAAATGATTGTGCCTGATTGTAATAGTCCATCCCACTCTAAGGAATGTAATGAATATGCATGCTTTGTGCTTTTCAATATGTAATCATTTCACTCTTTGGTGTGCAAGTTAGGCGGAACTATCTATCCCCCTTGCATCCAGCATGTGTGCACAGCGCCAAATAAACATACCTGCTTCATAACCTAACCCTGGGTTTTAGAGTTTGTTCCACAGATCAAAAAGAAGCAGAAATTACTGGCCTCCTATAGACACAACTACATGCAAACCACCTTTATCCTAATCCTACAGTTACAGTTCTGGTCTAATTACTATGAAGTAGCAGTTCACTTAAATCACCTTACATGGCACTGCTTTAAACCACTGCAGTTTTCTGCACACTTAAACAAGAAGGGAGAAGTTTAAAGACAGAAGAAAATAAGCAGCAAAATACAAGTTGTTTGAAATATAATCCTGACAACTGGTTTGCTTGGTTTTAATTATCTTTGATATTGTATCCAAACCATTAATCCTAGAAGCAACGCCTTCCTGAAACATTTTGCCCCATCCTGAGGGAAAGGGGCGACTGCACATTTACAGGCATAGTGTATACATAATCATTACATTTCCAAGAAATTGGTTGCATTCTCGAATGTGGAGAGGGTCTCTGGGCCCACCTGGTGGTATCCTTGCAAAGCCTTCAGGGAGTTGCACTGCGTCCCAACAGCAACTCTGCCTCCTAATCTCCGCAGGATTCCCCCATTGAATTGCAAACAGCAACTCCACTTACCTTCACTGGGCTCTCCATTGTGCTGTAAACAGCAGCCCTTCCCACCATTGTGTCGCCCTTGTCTTCACAGGACCACCCCCTCCTTGAGTTGCAAACAGCAGCTCCACTTTATCTTTAATGGACCATGCATTTCTATGGTCCCTGTGTTCCTTCCTAAAGATCCCTATTTGCACAAGCTATGAGGCCTAGTTTTAGCAAGTCTATGATTCAGTTCATTCCTTTTAATAACTTAATATTTCACAACTTCAACTGATTGTGTAAAACACATTTACGGAACAAAAACCAAAAGAAACCAACAAAAAAAATCTACCTTGCAGCAATTATAAGAAATCAGTGACAAGAAATAACATTGCAGAATTCCTAATAACCACAAAATCTTAGAAATAATTTGGGTGAGTGAATATTTACATCTCATTTGTTGTCTTTCTCAAAAACAATATATGGAGATATAAAAAGAACAGTATGAAGAATGTGAAAGCATATATCACATCCTGTCTATGAAAGAATATTAAGAACAAGAACGTAAAAAATATATATAATTTTTTCAATACTTACTAACTATTGCAGTTTTAAATGGCAATGCGTTGAATCCCTGTATTTTTGATTCCCTAGTTACTTGCTCCTAGCCCAGGCTTCTGAACATCTTTTTGCAGACTAAATATCTAAGTCTTAGAAAAGACAGAGAGAAAGCAGAGAACACAAACCCAAACAACAGCAATCAAACTTGCAAGAAAACAAAAGTAGAACCCCAGAGAACACCAATCACATACTTGATCATCAGCCAAAAAATTCCTTATCTTCTGTCACTCTCCCTCTGGTTTTTATCTCCTATCTTTAACACAAGTGATTCTCAAGTCCCAGAGGCAAACAAGGTAGGCAACACACAGCAGCCAATAAACACATCCATTAGCTAAATAAAACTTCATACTCCAGTGATTCACTGCAAAGCTATGGTAGTAACTAAACCACATTTCCCATCAATTTACTCTGCCCATTCTTCACAACAGGGCTTTAGCTGTCTTGCTGTTACTACCTTGCATGCACATCAAGGTGCTATGCTTCCAGACTGTTGAACGTTCCCTCCTGTCCCACTAGAAGTTGGTGTCTAATTTTTAGAATAATATATACCGTTGATACCTGGGTTTATTTTCTAATCACTGAGACATCAAGAATTTAACTTTGTGACCTATTCCTCTTCTACACTCATTCTTCTGCTACCAGGAAGGAAAGCCTTGCAGCATTTAATGCAAAAAGGCTAAGCTGTCTTCTCTTGCCTGCTTCCTACCTGAAAAAAATTTGGCCACTCAAGTATCAGCATTGACTGCCTGTTGCTCTTCATAGTGAAATTCAGTATTAAACTTTTTTCCATAGAACAATGTGCTGACCTCAACAGACATCTCAGTCACTCTCAGAAACATGGAATTTCCATTGCATGAAATATTTTCCTCTTTGTTCCTTCCCCTGTCTTGCCTGCTGTCTTAGGCAACTTTTCAGACATACTTCATGACTTGCTGGACATGTGCACGCTGTAAATCAAAAGACCACTTGCAGAACTGGACACACAGCTTTACAAAAAGCTTCAAACTGAATTTGTTTTAAGTATGCTAAGTGTCAGCAGCTCCTCTCAAAGCATCACAAAGACCACATGGCTTCTTTTTATCTCCAATAAATACAAATTTATTTATTAATAAACACGTTGTCACCAGCAAATGCTCGCACAAACCAGCAAGTTTAGGAAGGAAGATAACTGATCACAAGTAGAGCTGCTGTTTGCCATTCAATAGGGGAGGCCGTGAAGACAAGGGCAACACAATGATGGGTAGGGTTGCTGTTTACAACACAATGGAAGGTCCAGTGGAGTTGCTGTTTGCAGCTCAATGGGAGAGTCCCGTGAAGATGAGTTGCCGTTGTGACACAATGCAACCCCCTAAAGGTTTTGCAAGGATACCCCCAGGTGGGCCCAGAGACCCCCCCCCCCACACACACATTCTAGAGCTCATACTCAGAAGGGGGGAAAATCCAATGCATATGTAGCCAATTTCTTGGAAATCCGATGTATACGTATACAATATGCCTATAAATATGTAGTCACCGCTTTCGTTGGTGTACATGTTTGGTGAGATATCCCCATGCAGCCAGTACTGTAATAAATACGTGCTTGACACAGCTCATTAGCATGCCAAGTTACTGTCAGATTTCTTGGCTTCACTATGCTGACAGTAGCTTGGAGACAAAGCAAATTAACATTCCCCAAGACTGAATTTCTCTGCCTTTCAGAAAAATAGTGCATAGTTAACTAACTGTATATAGCTATAATGCATTATATATTTACAGAAAATATCTTAACATACTTTACACACTTATGTATTTAATATTTTACCATGCTCCACCACTGACAGTGCTTTAAGGACATATATTCTCCATATAAGGAAAAGAAGAGTGGAAGCTAGTTTTTTAATTAATTTGCACATCAACTTTTGTCCACAAGCCTCAAGAAGCAACAATGTGATTTGTTCTGTAAAACCTCCTACTCCTGGCAAGCAGTTACTTAATGGTTTTAGTGCTGGAGCTCCACATATGACAATTTTGTTCTCCCAGCAAAAAGGCAACAGTTCCTTTCTTTCACTTAAAAAGAGTTATCAGAAATTATATTGTTTTTCCTCAAAGTCTGAAACAATCTGAGAAAAATCTGTACTGTTACCAAAACAACAAGACAAGGGATCTTAACACTTTCTTGATTTCATAAATGAAGTTGTGTTTACGATAACACTCAGCAAGTTCTCCAACGACACCAAGCTGAGTGACGCAGTTGACATGCTGGAGGTAAGGAATGCCATTCAGAGGGATGTCGACAGGCTTGAGATGTGAGCCTTCACGAAGAATACTTAGTTAAATACCACCAAGTGTAAGTTCGGGGCCCCCAGACAATCCCAAAGATGAGCATAGGAGTGGCAACCATCAAACAAAGGGCAGCCCCGTGGAAAAAGACTTAGTTATATTAAGAGAAGAAAAGCTCAAAGGGAGACAGCAGCGTGTGCTTGCAGTCCAGAAATTTAACTGTATCCTGGACTGCATCAAGAGAAGCATGGCTAGAAGGTCAAGGGAGATGATTGTCTCTCTCTAATCTGCTCCTCTGAAACACCCCCTGCATCACTGCACTCAGGTCTAGGGACTCCACCATTTATTATTCATTTTATTATTATGCCATGATAAACATGAGTTTATTCAAAACACAGATGGTCCCTAGTGGATTTGAAAAACATTTTAAGTTTTGTCCAGTGGTTTTGCATAATTTCCATTATTGTTCTGCTTACATCATTGTTGACGCTTGAAATGATTACGATTTGGAGAAAGCTTCATGAGACACACCATCAGATGTATTTGTTTCATTTTTATTTGATTCATTTGTCTATGAATTATATGTAAAATCAATATGATATATCCAGGATTAAGTAATTCCATCTTCTGAACCCTCTACTCCTAATTAAAAATAATTAATCTAAACCCTTGAGAATCATTTTTCTTGTCTTTCTGAGGAAGCTTCCAGA
Organism: Odontophorus gujanensis; assembly: GCA_013399175.1. Classification (NCBI taxonomy): domain Eukaryota; kingdom Metazoa; phylum Chordata; class Aves; order Galliformes; family Odontophoridae; genus Odontophorus; species Odontophorus gujanensis. Next base: position 5,588 of record VXAB01001866.1, read on the forward strand.
AGGGTGTAAGGACAAGAAAGGCAGGCAGAGTGATCTACAAGTTCTAAATATTCAGCACCATGTCACAGATGAACTATATTACTAACTTTCACAGGTGAAGTAAACAATGTTTTGAGTTCTAATCTGATGGTAAAACAGAGTAAGAAATAAAATAAGAGATTAACAAGTGCCAGCTCACAAGTACGGTATCATTAAAATAGTTTGTTTAGATTAATTTATTTAAAAGAAAGAAAAACAAACTGTCTTTCAAAAATGTTGAACAGTATATTTTCTAAAAGTACACGCAAGATAAAGAGGACTGGAGATCGTTACAGAGCTTATGAATCAATTCTTCCCTTTTATTTCCCCCCTCAGAAATCACTAAAACTTTGTATTCTACAATATCTTATGAGCTTAAATACCAGGAAGTTCACCTTGAAAAATCTCTCTCAAAAGATGTCTTCTTAGAAACTTGTTTCAACTTTTCCTCTTATTTAAAAACGGAAACAAAAAAGCAAACATTTTAAGAAAAATACCATCACTAATGATTTTAAGGTAACTGGATCTAAATTCTACATTTTGAGTAGCATTTACTTTTCTGCAAACATATACATGTTCCTGTAGTTACATTCAGAGCTCTCTAGGTATACGATCTATAGCAGTGGAAGACAAAATATTTATGCAAAAGTGTTCAATCAAAACAGACGACTCGAGGAAAAAAAAAAAAAAATCACTTGAAATGAAGAATACTTTAAAAAAGTAAATGCAAAAGCCTAATATCATGAAGGAAACAATATATAACTCCTGTAACTTTAACTTCCACTTCTAGGACAACTTTGGCAGCATAACTTGCAACACTTATGCCTTCAAAACTCATTTTGTAGTGCTACTGTATTAAAGACTTTCTTATTAGAATTGCACTGTTTATACATTTCTCCTGTTCTTGATATTACCTCTAATGTTAACACCAGAATAAAATGACAAATTTAGCAAAAGCATCCCAAGCCTATTTCCTGCTTTTTAAGATTACATCAACCCTCAGAAATCCGCCAGATTTCTGCCAGATACTCAGAATCCTGCCACATACTTAGTTGAAAAAATAGATAATATACTTAGGCACGTAAACGAGGAGACCTTACACAAATATAGAAAAAGATTAGAAAGATGCCTGGCAACAACTAAACGTCAACTTCTTTCTCAGTGTGGATCTAACTGAAAATCCTAAGTTCTAGAAAATAATTATCACAAAACTATGTTCTGAAGATCCCTATATTTTCATTCTCAATAACACACTTTATTTAAATCTATTAAAGAAGCGATGGGCAAACACTAAACCAATGTTTTCATCCTATTAACTTCACTTCTTGTAATCCTGGAACACAACAGAAAGCACAGCAGTAACAGCAGAGTAGCAAAGTTCCAGGCTGCAACAAGTAACAATATGCTCAAACGCAGCAGGCATGAACACAGAAACAAAGCTCAAAAAAAAAAAAAAAAGAAAGAAAGAAAGAAAATAAATAAATAAATGATGGCTACTTACCCTAAGAAGGCCTCAGATAGTCAGGGATCTCCAGCAAGAACTCTCTACCTCTACTGCCAACCCTTAAATGAGGTCTGGGAAGGAATGGATCCTGGCTACGCCGCTCCCAAGCTTCTTTGGGTTGATCCTATCTTCTCACCAGGTGCTCAATCACTTGTTCAAGGCCTGACTTAGCATTTCTGTTACAACTTCATTTTACATCTGAATGCTTCTTTACAGGTCTGCTGTTTGCAGTACTGTTCACAAGTGACGAGTGCACTGAGTCACAAGTGACAATATTGTCCAGGTTACTGCTGAAGTAACACAAACAGCAGTAAATCGACAAGGTAGCCAGAAAATAAAAGATGTGAAGAAGCAACATCCTGAGGCCCCTTCTTGACATGCTGCCCAAAAAGCTGAAACATTAATCTGAGATCAATTTTACAGGTTGGCTTGTTTCTAATTCTTCACTTAAGAACGATTAAGCCCTGTTTACAAAGAAAAGAATTTGTCAAGAAATGCTTATAGCGTTTATAGTCAAAGTTATATAGAAAGGAATATGCAAGTCAAATATAGTCAAATATAGTTTTGACAATATGTGTCAGTAGACTGACCAAAGCATGCATCAGAGTGCATGAACTTCCCCCCTTGTAAAAGCCACAAAGATCTGAAATCACAATTTTCTTCTAGAAATGCAAAATTAAAATGCCCTAAAAATGTTTTTTCATCTTAAAGCTATTGGTAAAAATAGTTCTAGTGACAAGAAAAATTGAGCAATCTTTACATACTGATAGAGGTGCATCCATTCTTTTCATTCTCAGAAAGTTTATATAAATCTAACTTAGAGCTATCAGGCACTTGTTCTGAGAAAACTAGATTGCACTGAATAGCATTGTGATTATTTTCCCTGGACATTGCTGCATAGGAATATAGTGTTCAGAACTTGACTTATCATAATTATACACCAACTATTCTGATCACTATATACACATGTATATGTATTTATATATATATAGTGCTGATAGCCCAAATAACAGACAGAAATGGATGAATCTTTTTATTTCTACAAATAGAAACTGATGGATCTGGGAAGTTTGCAGCTCTGAAATTCTGTTCCTGAAATTCTGCTCTTGGTTGTGTGGAAGACAAAAACTTCTTTTTTTTTTTTTTTTTGTCTCAAAGCTTGCTTCATAAGGCCTTTCTGGTGATTAGACTTTAACTGACAACTGCAAATTGTTTAGGGGGTGCCATTGTGCCACAGTGCTTCTGCTTGTTGTTGTAAAGATAAGCAGAAACAGGGGCAAGCAGTCTTTTTCGGGGTACAGCTTGGAGAAGCTGATCACTACAAAAGACGATAATGCTTGTGCATGTCAATGAAGGCACCACTCCCTGCTGGCTTATGTGCTGGGCCACGTATGTCACACTAACAGAGAGAAAAGGAGAAAAAGAACTGAGAAATGGGGGATAAAAGGTCTTCACTAAACTAAGGACTTTAGAGAAGAACTCCCAAAGAAGGAAAAAAACCTTCGACGGAGAATTCTCTGAGGGGAAAACCTCTTTGGAAGAACCCCTTGGCCTGCTTGCTGCCAGCCTTCCCGCCCAGAATTCTCCCATCCCCCGCGGTGACCAGACAAGTTCCTGAGATCAACGGACCTATAGTCCACGGTGGTGATTGTGTCTCTCTTGCTTTCTACCAAGGCTTCTTGCTTTTTCTCTTTTCCATCACCTATCTTCACTTCCCCATATCCCTAAGCAACTAGGATTTGTAATAAACTGGTCGAGCTAACATTTGACCCGTCGTGTCTTAATATTGCCATCGAGTGTTCATATGTTAAAAAGAACCTCTTCTCTCTCCTATAAATTGGAGTGGGGCAGATTGGCAGAGAATTTCACATGTATATAGCAGGTACTGCTTTAATGCTAACTGAAATGTAAAAACAATTAACATATTAAAACAAATTTACCTGTAAGTTATTCCCAGTGTCCTGGACAATGGCAAAAGCAAACAGCAGAATCTAGACTGCATGTAATCTGAGATAAAAGAAAAAAACATTAGCTAAATATTTTATCATATTGAAAGCATAAGACAGATAATTTTAATTTGTGCTTTCTCATTCCTATCCTAGAACCATTTTAATATTATTAAGGTTGAAAAAGGCCTCTAAGATAATCCAGTGCAACCATTATTTCTAATGATGTTTGGGGAAAAAAAAGTAAAAAAGAAAACAAAAAAAGTTTGGTTTTTTTTTGTTTGTTTGTTTGTTTGTTTTTTTTGTTGCTTGGTTTAATTTGGCTTTGGGTTGCAGTTTAAACCTCAAAAGACTCAGCAGTATTTTCCTCTGAATTTTGGATTTTGGCTCTGTTTAAAATGAAAACCAGGTAATTTGACAGGCAAATTATTTGTATTTTTCTGCAGTTTTTGATAAAAGATTAAGACCATTGATCTGCTTTAGAGAGAGCAGAGATGTTTAGGGAGAACATGGAACGTTACCGCTGTATGTAATATGTTCTCCCTGATTTCTTCAGCATTCAAATTGGATTAGGGACCTCAAATATACATATTTGGCTGTTCCTGCTATTACCTGTTTATGAATCTCCTATCCATCTCTAAACGTGTTTTCAATCTACTAAATGTTTACTGCCAGAAGTTTACTGAAGAAAAAGAAAAAAGCAAAAAACCCTAACACCTTCCCTCTAATTTAATCACATCTCCCAGTAGCTTCAGTGTCTGTCTTGTAGTTTTAGTTCTGTGAACTGTGAACAGTTCAGAACTCACCAACTGCTTGATTTTTTAAATCTTGATAGTATCCACTCTCACTTTTCCTCAGCTAGAAAGCTTTCTATTCTTTTTTCCTTTTAAAGCAAAGAAAGTAGTTTTGCTAATATGGTTATGCATAGCATTCTAGCAATTATTTAAAGAAAGTTAATTTAATTCCACATTTCAAAACAGATACCTGTAGTTTCAGGAAAAAAAAAATAAAAATGAGCCTTTTTTTATTACTTTTTTAAAAAAAAGTAATGCAAAAGAAGTTGATGACAATTCTGTGAGTAAAAATCAATTGTATGTTCTTTTATGTCATTTGGGCAGCTAGTCTTTAGGTACATTCTGTTTGAAAAAAAAAAGAAGGAAATTACAGAGGACTAACATCCAAGAAAGACAAAAAATTTCTGAGACATTGAGAAAGAATGACACAGTTTGTACTTGGAGAAAGAAACATGCTGTGCCTCGGTGGGATTGAAGCTTGTCTGACCTGGTTTCATGTAGAACAGAGTTGATTTTTCATTCATAGTGGCTGGTATGATGCAATGTTTGGGAATTAGGAGAAAAGCAACCTCGGTAACACACTGATGGTTTAGTTCTTGCTGAGCAGTGCTATACAGAAGCAAGGATGTTGTACTTTCTCAGCTTCTTATATTGTCCTGCCAGCAAGAGGACCTGAAGGGGACAGAATCAGGACAGCTGACCTAAATTAGCCAATGCCATATTCCACACCACATAACGTTATAGTGGAAATGCTAAGTCATAGGTTGAAATGGGTTGAGCAGTGGTGGAAGACAGGCCCAGGAGAGCACCGTGCATGCAATGCAATGGGTAACCAGAAGAGGTGGATCCACACTTTCCCAGACCTCGTTTAAGGGTTGACAGCGGAGGCAAGGGTTTTCTGCTGGAGATCTGCATGTACTTGAGACCTTCCAAGAGTAAGCAGATTCTTTTCTTTGTTCCGGAGTTTACAGCTTCCTCACTTGAGCTTAATCTTACTTGCTGCAGCCTAGGACTTTGTCACTCTGCTTTCATTGCTGTGTTCTTCTGTCATGATATAATCTTACAAATATCATGTGAATTAAAAATTGAAGCCAAATGGTTGTCTCTTAGTTGTCTCTTAATCCACTGCAGTCATTTAAGCTGTCCTTTGGGAAATGCTGTTTTCATAACACAAATTGCTGCCTCAGTAGTGAAGTAGTATCATCTAAGAAGATAGAAGATTTCATAAATTATACACACACTATATATGTACAAACTTCATCGTTTATGTTCATTTCACTTTTATTCATATTTCCCATTTATTTTATTTAACTTGCATGTTTATAATATACAGTGTGATGGTGCAAGCAGCTGTCATTAGATAAAATTAATTGTTCCATAACATAAAGAAGGTATGACAGTATTAATATTTCAAGTAGGAGAATAATAAACCAGCTTACTGTTTTATAACTACAATTTCACCTAAATACTTGCTGTGTCTTTTAAATCATAATATCATCTTTGTCACTTTTAGTTTACATTTACTACATCTTCAAGAAAGCCTTTTTCAGGCTTGTTTAGTTTAAGCATAGTTTAAAAAAAAATAATTTGGCATTTTTAAAAGGGAAACATGATATCAACAGAAATAAAAAATGATAATATACATTGTATAGCACAAGTTACTGCATCAAATTCACCAATAAAATGTCTTTTTACGTGGTCATCATTTCACTTTATTAAATCTACATCCATGATCTAAAGCTTTGTTGAATAGTTGGAATGCTTATACATATTTCAGACATAAAAAACAATCACTAATCTCATTCAATCTTCCACACTAGCATAATTGCAAATTACTTGCTTGCATGTCACTTAAATGGCTTTTCAACAGGAAAGAGAAAAAAATTAGAGACTAAGTGGAAATGCTTTTAACTTAAAAAACAAACAAACAAAAAAACAATATGGAACAAAAGAGTATTCATGAAAAATTCTTCCTGCTGCTGCACAGCAAAGATCTGCTATTCATTCATCTTCTACTACTTTGAGGTTTTTATCAGTTTTCTTAAGTCACTGGGAATTTTCACTAGCAGAACTCTTTTTGGAGAGAACAATAACAACAATAAATACTTAAAGGACAAGCTAGGTGTCATCTGTTGCACGTTTACTAGTTTACAATTGAATATACTTTTTTCTGAACCACATGGTAGTCATGACTTAGAATCTAATAATTCTTCATTTTTTAGACGTGATATTGTAGACTCATCAGATCTGAAGAAAAAGAAAAATCAGCACTACTTTTAGCAATAAGCTGTTTGTACTCAAGGCAATTTAGTTTTGAAGTTTCTGCTACTTAAGGAGGTGGTTCGAAATAGTTAATCTAAAATATATATTTCACCCATTAAATTGTTTTGTATGTAGTGTCTAGAAGAAACTAAAATGAAAAATATCTCATTAAAATGAGTAGGATGGAGTAGGAAAGGTTTTTGTTCTGGGAGCTCGCTCATCACAAGTCAAAAAGGTGAGAAGTGTGATCGCCTTGCAGGTTAGCAAAGTTAATGCCCTTACATTCATGAACTTTATTTTTCACATTTCAGGCACATTAAGTCAAATTCTGCTCTCACATGCATCACTGAGCTCAACAGGATATGTCCTTATGCTTCCAAGGGCAAAATATGTCCTTTTGGAACTTCTTTTATTTAATATCATATTAACATTTCTTCACTTTCTTTAAAACAGACGTGTTCATTTATTTATGAACACTGTCTTCTATCATTAATAATTTATGTTTTATTTAATCCCTTAAATTTACTTTCTTATAAGTTTTATTGAAGATCTACAATTAACAGTATTTATTTAGCAAGGAGTGTAAATAAAAGTGTGATAATGTACTTACCTATATGTCTTCTAAATGTTTACATTGTTGTTATTTTTTTCAGTCTCATTTCCTCCACAGAACAACACTTACCTTATTGTCAGTACTTGAATTATCTCACATGAAACTGTTTTGAAAGGACCACTTAATCAAAGTATATATATCTCTTTATGCTCATATGAAGCAGCCTGTCTCCAGACAAAAATACATAGAAATACTTTTCTTTGAAATGAAAGTGATTCTCAAAGATATTATTGAGGGAGAAAGTGAAATAAATACCAAACTTACTTGTTTCTAAACAAATAGTAATTTTCTCTTTGGAACAATAGTAAAATATAGATTTCCAATATAATCTATATTTCTATATTTATATCTCTTCACACACACATCACATACAGGAAGTTTTACTACAGTAAATCCGATTAGAAGTCACAGATACTTGGACCTAATTTGTAGTGCATGGACCACTGCTGAGACACCATTTTCAGTTTGAAGATTTTGAAGTCGTACATTAAATAATTTAGTTTTGATAAAATTACGCTGATAAGTTTAAACAAAACACTTTCATTTGCTCATGTTAACTTTTGAAAAAATATAATTAATAATAATAATAATGAAAGACATAAAATACATACAGAGATCTATGCATTTTTAAAACCTTTGCTGTGTTTTATCATACTGTTTAGCTGGATGTCTAGTTCTAGTCATAAGTAAAAATGAGTCTCAGTATTTTTGCCAATTAGTGGAATACTGCACTCATCACTTAATGTGCACTGTTGAGAAAGATGTGGAAAGTTTGGCTTGTAGCATCACAATAATTCAAGTGTATCGAATCTGCATATTTGACCTATAAGAGTAACTCACAAAAAGCAGTTTAGTTTTAAAATATCTGTGCTCTTCTCCATTTGTTGCATATAGCCAGTATGTTACGTACTTGGTGAGCTGTAATCCATGACCATTGCTAAAGACCAGTCAATAGGAGAGCAACACCTTGTTACATGTTTTTATGAGATCAGTTCAGAATCATGCAGCAAATAGGGTGTCTGTTATGCTACCTGAAACATGCAGAAAGCTTTTGGTAAACAATTCTAATAGTACAAAAGTTTTTTCTCTTATTTTCATAGCTTTCTAGGAAAAATGACAAGAAGAAAAACTAGTTCCTTGCAAAGGAGTTATTTTGCAAGGATTCCCAAAGGCTTAGATACAGGGACTATTCAGACGAATAATGTAGATATTTCACAGGCAGATCATGTCATCTGCAGTGTGTCTAAGTGTTGAATACTGAAGCTTTTCTTACTCTTCAAAAAGAAAAAAAAATCTTGTACCAGCTCATTGTAAAATTTGCAAGCATTGAACTGGAATAAATTACCAACATAATTCCAAAACAAAAACCAACCAAACATACATGCAAACAAACAAACAATACTCCAAGTTGGAAGTGATTCACAAAGATCATTGCACCCAACTCCTGGTTCCACACAGGACCACGCAAAAATCAAACTATGTTTTAAAGTGTTGTCTAAATGCTTCTTGAACTCTAAGTGTGAGGGTGGTAGGGGTAAAGAGGGCAAATACTATCAAATACTCTATCTGAAATAATAAAAAAACATATTATACACATACAGTAATGCTACTAAGATCTCTTAATCATTTCAGTTATAAATAGATTTACATACAAGCTTATTGGTGACTTGGTTCTGATCCCATGGAAGTCAGTAGTAAATCTCACCTCTGTTAAATCAACAGGAATTATTTGAAAGTCCTCTCTTAAGTAGTATTTTATTATTCCATAGCAAGACTTCAAGATGTGAATCTTCATTTTACTAAAATGCATCTTCCTTATAATGGACCATTTTTTATTAGGATTAGGAAGAAGTTTCCCTTCTTTTCTCTTCCCTTCTTTTTCTTCTTTTCCCCTTCCAGCTTTTTTTTTCTTTTTTCCTTTTTGCCTTTCTCCCTTTAGTCTTTTCAACTTCTAACTATTCCCAGGACACTTGGCAAATGAAGGACGGGAGTGATCAAACATACTGAAGAACATTTATTTTTTCTCATAGGAATTAACATTTTTCTGAGACATGCAAATGGTAGAAGATATTTTCTAAAATTATGGTTTCGCAGAAATATCATTCTGTAGCAAATATTAGTGATAAATACCATTTTACTTTTTACTTTTGTAACAACATTTTAATGAAAATAACACAAAATGCAAGATTGAGTACCATTTAAAAATGTTAGTTTCATACATTTTACAGAAACACAAGCCATTTAATCATTCTTTCGATCAAACAAAATATGAGTAGGCTGCAAGACAGAAAGAAATTATTCCCACGGTGCCTAACTCTGAAGTGATCACATTCTACTTGTGTAGAAAGAGCAAAATGAAAACAGCAATCAAATAACAGCAAATTCAGAGTACACACTAAACCACGCAACTGAAACTGAATGTCAAACAAATTATTTTTGCATTACAAAAGAAATGAATGATATTTGTCCATCAATCCTGTTTGTACAATTACTAACTAAAGGCAGTTAGTAAAAAATAAATAAAAGTAACTGGGTCAGAATGATAGAAAAACAATTTGAAGATAAGTGCTTGTCATATGAAACATTTGTCAGAGGGCATACAATTACTAAATTAGTAGTCAAATATTAAACCAGATAATTATTAGCAACTGGTAACTGATGAACTAAAATTTGATTAAAAAAGAAACTCTTCTCAGGAAGAGTTTTCAGCAGCAAGCAATTGGACATTAATGTTATTAATGTTATATCTCATTAAAGTTAAAATTTACAGTCCTGCTTTGTTCAGTAGATGTTTTAATTACAAGGTTAAGGCATGCAGATTGTGTGTGTGTGTGTGTGTAGTCAGGGAGAAAAATCCTCCACAATATCATGGAATCACAGAAGTACAGATGGAACTGACCTGGATCACTTAGTCCACTGTTCTGCACTGAGACAAAGCTAGAAAGACTCAAACTATGTCCAGATCTTTATTTCTAAAGGTTTATTTTAAAAGAAATATCTTGCAGTTCACTAAAGAACTTACAACTTTTTGCTTAATTCTGTTTGTTTTGTTTGCTTCTCCTAAGATTTTCCCTTATATGGAACACAATTTATCTTTCCTATACATCAAATCAATTTGGTCTCTTCCTATGTCATGAAGAGACCAAAGTAAACTTTAGTGTATTGGAGAACTTGACCCCTCTTCTTTCTCTTTTAAAGTATTCTAAATTCTCTGTAAACAATGCAAGTTTTCTGAGCTTGCAGTGAACTTGGCTGTGTGCTAGGCAAATGCCTGCAACACTGATAACAGGTTCCCTTTAACTGCTAAAGGGAAATACTTATTCTGGTGTCAAGTCTCACCAACGTTCTGATACAATCCAAGAAAGAGGAAAGCAAACCCTTTCAGAAGACCACCTAGACACAGATAGTATGTTTATTTTTGTTCATCTCCTCCTTAAAAGTGAGATGACAAAAGTACAAACCACATTTCATCCATATTGTTTAAAACACAAAAATAGTTGAACTAAATGTAAGGCATCATAGAAGTAACTAACATTAATCCTGAACAGAAGTATGTCTGTAAAAGACTAATCCATGTAAAAAGCAACAGGTACCTTGGAGGTATTTTTTGCTCCAGTTTTCATTTTCATCTTAATTCAAAATTCATCTATCTACATATAACTTCCTTAGATATAAAAAAATGTGATATAAAGTGGGGCAGAAAGTTCTATCAAAGTCAGAATGTATTATGTCTACTATTTCTACCTTATCCAGTCTGCCAGTTATTTGGGGCCAAGAAGGAAATTAGACTGGATCTTCTTCATCAAACCCATGGTCTTTATCACCTTAGTATCTCCTAGATGCTTATAAATTAATTCATCTTTTGTCCAGATAACTTTCTATGTATCTCAGTTCAACCAATGGTCTCTATTTTCTGAGTAATATCCCTTTCTTATTTATAGAAAAGTCCATACTCTTGCCCTTTACGTTCCCTGGGACTGTTCCCACTCTTGATTAATTCAAGAGGATAATTACTAATGTAGAGAGTTTTTAGACTGCTTCCTTTAATATACTGCAGTGAATTTCATCAAGAACTGGTTACTTTAATTCATCTAGCATGCACAAACATTCTCTCATCAGCCTTTCATCTACTCTTGTTAACTATACTGGTTGCTATTAAGTAATAGAACTGTACATCCCTGTAGCATCATCTAATTTCATTTCCTGTGCATCTAGGTTGTGAGTGCCTTTCTTGAGTTTCTTTTTCTGTTGTTTCTTAGGCTTTCTGGTTATCCCCACAAGGCTAAGCTACACTCGCTTTATAAATTTGATGATACTGTCTTCATTTCTCCTTTTACACAATTCTTTCTTTTCAGATTCTAAGAGAGCTCTTATTGCTTTTCTTCTTGTCCTCTGGTAACCGTCTTTTCCTTTGTGTTTTTCATGCCAGCTGTTATCAGAGGCCCCACTTTAAACAGTTGAGTACTAGTGGGTACTCAGTTATACATATATGTATATATATGTACAAAATAGCTTTAGAAAATACTCAAGACAGTATCGAGCAACAACTGAGGAGTTGCCTCCATCCTGCTGCTCTTCCATAGAATCGTGAACTGCGTCACGGGACCATTACTTCTCTTCAATTACCTTTCAGTTTTCAGATGCTCAATCTGTTCTCCCTTATGTTCACTGTGAATATTACTTCTAAGGTGCCTCCTCCAGCCTCCAAGATAGTAAACTGACCTGCACATATTCAAGAATTTGCTCATGTCTTCTACGTTAACACTAAGTATCCTAGAATTAGGCTAGGACTCACTCTTTGAATACTTCCTGCAGTTTTGCAACACCCTCATACACCACTATTTAGTTTGTTCAATTGTGTGTAGCTAGTGCAGGATCTTTATTCTTTTTCTTCTGTTGTCTTAATCCAGGCTCTCTATACTTTCTGAATGTTAGGTATGTAACCTACCTTTCACAATTTATTTTTTCTAGCCACCGTTAAAGAAAAGGTTTACATAATCTTACACAGTATATTTCACCAACATTAAAGCTTAGAGGAGTTTTTCAGACCCTTTCTGCAGACACCCCCAGTGACCTGTTGCATAAAGGTTTCATTGTTCCAGCCTAAGAGTAAGAAAACGTAATGCCCTCAATTGACAGCAATAAAATATCAAGTGGACTACAGGCCTAGGAGTGGCCAGATGTCAAGGAACTCCGAAACAAATGTCTCAAAATCTAAACAACGTAATATAGTAATAATTAGAAATTATTTTTACCCTCAGTTTAGCACCCTCAAGAATAGTTATTGAATTTGAATATTCCATTTTCTAACACAGAAAAGTTTATTTATGTGAAATGAAAACTTAATTCCCATCCTCTCCCATCTGGTCCCTACTGTTGTCATCTGCATGTATGTCCACAAATCCCTTTCTCAACTGTGTCCTCTAAGTAGGTCACACAGTGAATTAATTTTCATTTGTTGTAAAGAAAGTATCATCTATTCAGATCTTGTCTACTAACTACATCACCTTATTTCACAGATCTTGTCTATTAACTGTATCACCATATTTCACTTCAGATGACTTTAAATAGAGACCACCAGTGTTTTCTTTACTGGCCGTGCTCAGAATCTTGATCATACCTTACAAAGAAGTAAAAGGAAGCATTCCTCGTATTATTATTAGTAGCAAGTTTATCTGGAAGACAGATTTAATCCTCCCAAGTGTTAAGAGGTTCAGTAAAGAGTCTGTCAAGTATTTCCATATGTTCTGAACAATGCCATTATGTGCGTGCCACATGAACACTATTAATACTGATGATTAAAAATTTAAGGACTTATTTGTTCGATTTTCATCACTTATATTTTGATTTTTTTCATTCTGGAAAGCGGTTTGTCTTGCACTAAAAGACCTCTAAAGCAAAATAAAATTGAAGTATGACCTTCAGATAGAAAAACTTGAAAGCCTTTTGTTGCTTGTAGGGTTTCCAGCATAGCATTTGACTATTTACATTTCAGTGATAAAAAGCTATGGGGAGAAATGATCCCAACTCCTTAGAAATGCAGTGAAATCAAACCCTCATTCATTTTTATAAGAACTTGAGTAAGATTTTTCTTAATAGAAAATACACATACACACTGTGTAGGAGCTGTTAGGTCATGGCTTGAATAGGCAATTGAGCACCTCTTTAAGAAGTGTAGCTGGCCCAGGGAGCACAGGCAGACTGTTTGCACCTGTGCTCAGCATGAGACCAGAAGAGAGAGACCCAGGGTTGAGCCACCTTGGGCTCATGTGACAGGTAGCTACTGATGGGAGAATCTCTCATGGATCTGAACTGTTTACTGGGAAGGTATGCTGCATAGCCACAGAGCCTCTTCACAAGCTGGGTGAGTTCTATTTTTGTTTTCATTTTTTTTCGCCCTCTATATATGACTAACGGCCTACCAGAAACTGCTTTTAGGTGGTATTGTCAAGAATATGACAGAAGCAATTCTGCCTTTGTGTTAGCAGAACACACATGCCCATGCAACTCTATCACTAAATCTGTAGTAAATAATTTTATGTAAAATCAAGACAGGTCAATTATTTCATAAGAAATTGTTTTTAAAATGTTGAAAAATTTCTAGAGTGAGATATTGATGTACTAACCAAAGAGCTGCAGACTTTAAATGGGCTTTCAAGAGTTGCTTCACTATTGGAAATTGAACACTTTGAAACAAAGAGATCACTGACTTTTCAAGATAAATTCTTTCTTGGTTTCATTTTGATTTGCTATTGTGTTACAACACATTTATTTCGTACTATCTTTTTGTATTTGTTGTTGTATTGGAACTACAATTGTATTACTGATATTGCATAATATATTAGTCAAAAATCAGGAAGGACTGATAGAGTTAAAAAGGTTCTAAGACAAACTTTTTAGAAGTATAGCAGCTTCTAACAGCTGATATTAATGTAAACCATATCAGAGCAAAGTATTCTAAGAAATAGATAATTAAAGGGTGATTAATGGACCAACAGTGGGTAGTTCTTCTGTGTGGTGGCTATTCAGTGAAGAGTTTCTGGAAGATAACTTGCTTATAAATAATCAACTGTTCATGTATTACAGATGTTAAACACAAATACTTATAGACTCTACAGATAAAGAAAAAAATTGTTGTTCTGAATTTTAAGTGCTTCCTGTCAGACAAAGAAAGATGCGTTCTTCTCAGGCAGAATGACTGAGAACAGAAGCGATAGCTCAGTTATTACTGGGGGAAATCTAATTTGTTCTTTTCATAAAAGCTTAATGTTAACTTTAATTCTACACGTTCTAAATTCACAAGGAGACAGAATTTCCAAAATTATTTACATTTATTAGAAGTAGAAATGAGTCTGTTTGTCTTTCCTACTTCTGCACAAATAGCTTTTCTAAAGACTTTCAAAGTTAACTGAATCTCACTTCAAATATGAACCACATTTTACACTGCTGGTATTACTTGGCAGAATGCCAAGTCAAACTATTCTGTAACGCTCAATTATTGTGTATTCCCTTGAAGAAAATTACCATAACCTGTAAAACACAATCATATCTTTCTGATATTTGTATTATCAAATCCCTATGAAGAACAAACTGTTCTTAGGCAGCTTGGTAAGAGATCTGCAGTGGCATTTCTTTTTAAGGAGCTTTCTCTGAACTTGAAGGCTCATTTTCCCAAAACTTTGGGTAAAGATCAGAACAGCATAATCGAAGTAACTATGATTCCTAGGTCACACGTGAGCATAGTTAGCATTTGTTTTCAGATGGATAGTTTACCCCTATCTTAGCAATGAATTACGGAGAAAAATGCTCTTTGTGTATGGATACAAATACTAGAAACAAAAGATACTAAGTTGGAATGCTAAAGAGTAAACCAGAATCATACTTTAAGCAGGAAAGACCTATTTAGGATCACACTTTCAGTCAGATATAAACTAAATATTTTTTTTTGTGTGTGTGTCCTATTTAAAAATAAAAATAAAATTAGAAAACAACATCTCCAGTAGTGAAATGCTTGTTAGATATAGTTAAGTAGAACAAAAATATGTTGTATCTGTGATCATTTAAATTAGCTTTACTTTTCACTGGATGAATTTTGTGATTAAAATGGTTTCTAGTATCTCTCCATTCTGATTTGCCATGAGAGATGAATAATAATATGACTGATGTTGAACAGTAGAAATTAAAAATGGTTAAAAATTCTATAATAAAACATAAATTTATGAAGCAATTCTTTAGAACTGGTTGATTTGGGGAAGGAAAAAAAAAGAGCTTTCAGTGTGACTCGTTCGATTTCCCTGTTAAATTCCTAGAATGAACAGAACAAATCCAAGAACAGCTGATTAGACATCATGGTACTTATCCTAAATTGAAAGCATTGTCTTGCTTTGACAGCAGGAGACACCTGCCACCAGTAGTCCTGCTAAGCACCAGGTGGTGCTGCAGTTAGGGTTTACAAGCCTCCAACATCTGTAATTTTTTGGTTGTATCCATAAGATCTCTTCTATAATCACTGGCTTTATCAGTGTTAAGATCAACAGTTTTTCAAACAAGTAAGATAATTCTGTCAGATCAGTCATTTATTTGCCATTCAGAGCTTCTGCGATGAAGAGTATAGAGGGATAATAACGAGTTCTATATTGTAACTCTAGCTATAGCAATGGAATCCACTAAACTTGCACAAATCCAAATTAAAGAGGATACTGATAGCAGCAAGGATGCAACTCTGTAAAAATAAATGCATCACAGAATGGTAGAGGTGGGAAGAGACCTCTGAGGTGATTAGGTCCAATCCCTGCTTAAGTGGGACCACTTCAGATCAGGTTGTGCCAGGCAGCCCTTGAGCAAGGACAACCAAAGCTTCAAAGACATTCTTCAAATTGGTATCCAAGATAAGATACTGTCTCTCTTCCTGTAAGGGTGATTTCCACTGTGTCTTAGCTTGTTTATACAACTGCAGCTACAGTAATAAGGAAGTGTGAGGTGCGTAGTAAATTCAGAGATGACCTTCAAACATGACTCGGTAGTTACACATCCTAGGCAGTCTTCCAGAAGTCTTCCTTAGGCAAGCCAAACAGCTATTTAGAAAAGATAATTTCTTGAAGTTATAGTATTCTTGAAGTTCAAGACTTTTTGTAGTAGACATACATGATAAAATGGAGAGTAATAAAAATAAGGCAAGTTCTCATTTATATGGACGTATCACGGTTAGAAGAGTATTAAAAAATGATCTGCATATGTAACTTGATACTGTTTTGTTTTCTTACTGATACAAAGCAGCATCTTTGGACTATATCCTACTTTCCTTTTGACAGCTCTTCTGGGCAATTCGCCATTCTTTTTCATACACTTTGTTCTTCTACTGAGTTTCAGAGTAGAACAGCTGGTATGGGAAGAAGTACCTCAAGATGAAAATGATATAGATTTTCTATTTAGAGATCAGGTCTGCTTCATCCTTCTGTCTTCGTTGAAAAATACTTGCAGATTTGACTGCAGTTAAATGAACCCTTGAGATATATATATATATATTTCTCTATGAGGAGGTAGTATGACTATAAAGAATTAAAGAAAAAAATCCTCAGTTTCAAACTCTTGAGATAATTAGAAATTATGGAAAATATTAATTTTTCTCTTTCCAATTTCATTGTTTTTTGCCACTTCCATTTTTAGATGTCTTATCCATTCATTAAGCAACACATAATGGCAGAAAATTCCCTCATGTTAATGACAAAATGGATAAAAAAAGTCTGTTCAGAAAA
Source organism: Odontophorus gujanensis (assembly GCA_013399175.1). Classification (NCBI taxonomy): domain Eukaryota; kingdom Metazoa; phylum Chordata; class Aves; order Galliformes; family Odontophoridae; genus Odontophorus; species Odontophorus gujanensis. Next base: position 22,480 of record VXAB01001866.1, read on the forward strand.
ATGAAACAAAAGGTTTGAGTCTTTACCTAAGACCTCTGCCTAATTCAAAAAGCAGTGAAAGACCACAGCTCTCCATGACTTTTTGGTTACTGTTTAGTCTTGGTTCAGGGAACTACTTCACTTTACTGCTTAACTTGCCTAAAGCAAATGAGGAGTACAGTGGCATGAACAAAAATTCTGCATCAACATAATTTATTCTTCCTTCTTGCCTTCCTACATATTCAGTAACCCACCAAATTGCTACTCTTCTATACTTCTTGACCACTAAAAAATGACACAGCAAGCAATCTGGATTTAGGAGTTACAGAAATTCAGGAGTTACATATGTGTACATTGTTTTTTTTTTTTAGCTGATCAGTTGACTGAATAAATTCTGCAACTTTCTTACTCAGACTGTCAAATCACAGACTCATAGAACAATAATGCGTACCATTCCCATAAAGAATTATCTAGTCTTCCAGAAGTAGATACAGATCATACCTGTGTTTCTTAAAAATGGTTTTCCTCTTTCATTATGCTCTGATGTCTAAAATATATTTGGCATAACTATTCCTCTTAATTATTCCAACTAATTGACACACATATTTGTGAGATATAATTTTGTTTTACTTTATAGCATTATTTCAAATCCCTTCTCTCTATGCATGTAATATAAATCTTTATTTTAATCTCTGAAGCAAGCCCTAAAGAAGTACTGTATCTTAATGCTCTTTGTTACTAATAATTATTTTATAAACTGCTACATCATTCTAGAGGAATTTAGTTGAATTCCCTCTTCAGTGACAGAGGCACAAACAAAAAGCTCTCACTTTCAGTGGAATCAAATGTATCTCTTAAGAGCACATTCTTTTAAGTGTCCATCCTGATTAATGTGTTACCGTTTGATTTAGCTCTTTTTTTTTTTTCTTTCTTCCTTTAAATAGTCCACCACGCTCCATATCTTGAAATATATGTGATCCTTACAATGTCTGTTTCCCAGTTTCCTTAGGATATTGGACTAAAGTTAATTGAATTATATTGAATTCCTACAGGGAAAAATTTACTTCTGCTAAAGCAAAAATGCCATGGGGCTTTTGTTGGTTACTTCTTCAACCTACCATACGTATGAAATAAGGAATTAAACAAGGATGCATATAAAATTCATTGATATAGGTACCATTTTGTTCATATAAAATGATACTTCTTATATGAGTGAAACCTGACTTGAAGTGGGGGAAGCACAACAGAAAGAATTCAACTGGAGAGCAAGGCATAAATCAGTCTAGTTTGTCCAATGCAAATGAGTGTAGAAATTGTTATTTACTGTTCATTACTCAAACCTCTCAAATGACACGAATATCACTTGCTTCCCATGCTTACACTGTGAAGAAATAAAGGCCTTCTAGACCGTGGATCTAGAGGACAGATATCTGAGGTACCACAAAGCAGGGGGGGGTAGTACGTTATGCAGTAATGCTCACTGAATAAACAATCTATCCTTATTCACTTTGATGACAAAATAAAATCTTAGACTTACTTTTCCTTATGTCACCACATTACAGTTATTCTTAATCATGAAAACACCAAGTACAACTTAATATAGATTTAGGAGACTAGATCTTTTTTTGGATTTCATTTTTTTTTTATATTTTACAGTCTATAAATATATATACGCACATCTATATGTATATATATAAATTAAATTTGCATGTACAAGTAAAAAAATTTCTTTTAAAAGTAATATGGAAACAAAGTTTTTCCATAGATAATGCATGCATGGATAAGCTTAGTTTCATAGCAGCAGAATACAAAATGAATCTCACTCAAAATAATATTTCTTTTGAAACTGATGCAACTAACTGAATGAACATGTTTTGAAGACTGAGTTGTAAAATGATAAGACAGTATGTAACTGAGAAAAATATGCTGCCAGAGAAAGAAATAAGTAAACACCATTGTGACTACTGTAAATACTACAGTCTTAGCATTTAAGCAGCCTTCGTTAAGTCTTGGTTTCTTTTTCTTGTGTTTATGCTATATTATAATTTAGAAAGATGGTTCCATAGGCAATAATAGGCTACTCACGATATTTGCACACAGAAAGAAATTGCTACCCAAATCTCAAGCATATGGTGTGCATCAGTTTCAGCATTCTTTGTCCGCTGTAATTAATTGCTTTCACGAGCAACAGTGAAATGAGTTCTCAGGAGTAGTTCCAATACTGTCAGATGCACACACAGAGAGAGAAAAGACACATTTAAAAAAATATTTTTTTCCTATGACCATACTTATATTCTTTCTGCGCTCGGAGTATTAGGATTCATTTGGATTTGTGAAAGACTTAAAGTGAAATGATGCCATCCAATTTTATTAAGCCATTCCACGTTTAAGTAGAGATCTATAGACTGAGACCATTCAACACTGAATTAATTTTAATAATATATAAGAAGAAACTTCCACAGGACACAAGTTAAACAAGTAAAATCCCTTAGAATTTATGTTGATAGGTAGTAAAAGATCTCATGAGCCTGAGTTTCTCTAAAGATATTTCTATTCCATCTTTATTTCTCCATTTTCTGATTCCTCAAACATTAAGTTTTATCTTGGTTACAGAAATGCAAGAGATCTTAAAGTTCTAAAATCTTTTATCTTCAGCCAATGTATAAGAGTTGCTTAAAACAGCATGTTCAAAGTTTATTTTGCTACAAGAATACCATAAGTTAACTCTGAGGACAGAGAGGGTCATATTTTCAACAAAAGCAGACTTTGGTAAGAGGCAGCCCAGGAAGACTTCAAAAGTAGTTTGATATTTAGCCTAGATGTAAGCAGAATAAGGTCCACCATTACACATCTGTCATCTTCAGTGTTAACGGTCAGAAACCACTGACCAAGACCAACGTGTTTCCCTATGAGTGACTGCGATTTTAATACTGCAGATGAAATCAAAGGCTTGAAGAATCATTTGTGGAGAGCAAATAGTTTGTGCCACGTTGAAGTGCAATTCAGAGTCACCTCCTTAGGATTTAACAGGAGAGGTGGGAGAGTACTTGTCTGTGTTGCTTAGCAGGTCTGCATGGAGGCTGAAGGAAAAAATGGGGGACTTGAGGCGTATTGAGAACTGGCTGACAAGTATAGGTCAGAGGGTTGTGATCAGTGACGTGACACAGAGCTTAGTTATTGCTCTGTAACTAGCAGCTGGCCATTAGCAGTGCACCCCTGTGATCAAGACGACCAATGCTATCTGGGATGCATTAAAAATAGAGCGGCCATCAAGTTGAGAAAGGTGAGCCTCAGCCTCTACTCTGTCCTGGTTAAGTACTGTGCCCAGTTCTGGGCTCCCCAGTTAACAAAGGACAGGGAAATTCTAGACAGGGTCCAGCAAAGGAACACAAAGATGATGAGCATTTGGAGCATCTGCATTATGAGGAAAGCCTGAGAGACCTGGGATTGTTCAGTCTGGAACAAGACGACTGACAGGGAATCTCATCAATGCTTATAAATATCTAATGGGTAGGAGTCAAGTGGATGGGAGCAGACTCCTTTCAATGGTACCTGGCAACAGAGTAAGGGGCAATGAACACAAACAGAAGCATAGAAAGTTCCATACAAAGATGGGGGAAAATGATTTACATAAAAAGGTAACCGAGCACTGGAACAGGTTACCAAGAGATCATGAGAGTCCCTTTCTCTGGAGATATTCAAAACCCGTCTTGATGCTTTCTAGTGAAACCTACTGTAGGGAACCTGCATTACCTGGGAGCTGAGACTAGATGATCTACAGAGGCCCCCTCTGGTTCCTACAGTTCTGTGGCTCACTGAGGTGGAATAAACACAAAGAAGATATAGTTCACACTGAAGTCATTATCTGGAGATTTATGATTTAAGAAATAGTACATTTACATTAGCAATTCATCTAGACCAGATACTGATATTGCAGAAGACAGAGTTATTTTTTCCACTCTTAGTAGAAATAAACTGCAGATGTTCTTGTGTAGTTACACAGATGGTCTTGTGTTGTTATACATCCTGTGAAATACTTTTTGTTTTGGTTTTACTCTTTTTTAGCAGTTCTTTGCTTTAGAAGTCCCAGTGATGGTGTGGAATTAGTTGTTAGAAATTAGAAGTTTCCAAATTCAATATTCAGAACACTAAGCTGTAGAATTACGTTTGATTATTTCTGAGCTGCTAAATATCACTTTATTGTTTTGCAAGCTGACCTGTTTATTTTCTGTGACTGTCAAGCTCAGATTTGGCTCTAGTAGAGTGAATATATGTTATTGCTTCCCAAAAAAAGTGTTATTTCTGCCTGGGTGTTACTATAGCCCAGGGGAAAAAAACTTCAGACTGTACTGATGTACAGTTATTCTTAAAAATATTTTAAAATATACAAGTATTAAATTAATCCCTGTCATTTGTAAGAGCTGTTATAATGCACACAGGTTTTAGTTCAATCAATTTGCTAATTCCTGTTTATCCCTGCCTTTCTTAAAGTACACAAACCTGATTTTCATTATTTTGCTCTTTTTGATTTTGTTTTCTTGTTTATCTGCTAGATGTAAGCCCTTTTAATTAGTAGGTTATTATGTTAACTCTTTAATGAAAATTCCTTTTGAATTACATTTAATCTCTACTGATTTCTATTCTGGAGTAAAAACGCATATTTAGACGTTGTCCTTAGACAAATGTAGAGGCAGCAACAATTTCTGTAATTATTCTTTGGAAGTATATAAAAAGGGATGATAAAAATTTACTTCTGTGACCAACATGAAAACAGGGTAGCATTCCGTCCGATATTCACTCGCTGCCTATTTAAAAAGATCTTACAGTGAGTATCATACATTTTCTGAATAATCAAATTCATCATGCAAATGAGAAGCCTTCATTTCAGAATGTTTCTATGTAAAAGACAAAACAAACTTATGCCACACAGAAACGCTTGTTCAAACCAACATAGGTCATAATTTTGGAACTGTAAATGGCACCCAGATGATACACGTTTTAACTTCACATCTGCTGCAAACATCTTATGCCACCAAAATGATCAGGCTTTGTCAGTCACAAGATACACTCAACGCAAAGAGACACTAGGGAAATTGATATTAGAAAGTATTAAGAAGTGACTCTAAGATTCCTCATGAAAGAAATGTAATCAGAGTCTCACATGAAGGCAGTATGTTTTTAGGAACATAATCTGAGACTTGTAATATAGTATCAACATTTCTAATACTTGGCCATAAGTAAGAACAAGTCTGAGTTCAGCTAGTGGAACATTCAAGTTTTTAATAAAAAAAGTAGACTTCTAACCACATTGAAAAAAACCGTGTCAGCCTACGCAACAATGTAGAGAAGCAAAATTCCCAAGTGTTATATAGTTTGCTGTTTTTTGAATTACTGTAAAATTGTAAATTTCTGTATTTCCATTATTGTTGGAAAGAAAACTGTAAAATACTTTGGAAAAAACAACTGTTCCTGCCATGACTGGTCACAGAAGTAGTAAAGACTGGAGACAGGAAACTAAGCAAAAACAAAAACATTAACTTCTATTACTTGCCTTAAAAGATCTTGTAACCTTTAGTTTATTCAGTTAATAAGTCCATCATAAAGAGTATAAAGCCCTACCACTCCTATTTCCATGTTTCAAATCGAAAATATTTGTTGTATAGTATAGGATTTACAAAAAATCTAGTCAGAGAACAGTCTGATTCTTAATTAAGAGCCATCTTTTATTTATTGCTGTGATCACTTTCCTATATCTAGATAACAATGCTAGCAATATTGCAATTTACAAAGGTGCTAATGAGCTTCTTTAAATACCACAGATTACTTATTTAAGTATTATTACTTAATGTTCTTCTGTTAGGATCTTACAGTGGTAGAGGAATTGCACACAACATGAGAGAGCATCATAATTTGTTTTTGCTATTTTATTTCTTTTACTTCAAATATGAAAAAAAAACAACTGTGTCAAATAAAATGAAACTAATTTATTTATATCAAATGTTCTCACATTAAAACTTTTTCTTTTTTAATGCAAAACAGTCACATAGAAAGATAAGAGGGAATTTATTCTCTGGGTAAACACAGGCTCAGTTTACTGCTTTTTAGAATGCTACACATTTCCAAAATGATGGTAATACCTACTAGAGCCACTTTAGTCATGTGTCTATCTAAATATATTTGTGTTAAAACACTGAAAATATTCAGATGGAGCATTTTTTATATTCTGATTCTTGCATTGAATTTTTTTTTTTTTCAGATGATGTGAAGGAACCTTGATACTTATTTATTGGCAGTGTTATTTCAGTTTTGTTCGAGTTTTGATAGATTTTTGTGTTTTTTATAAGGGGAAAAATAAAAAGATGATGGAGGAAATGGATGCTTGAAAGCAACCTTTCAAATACATAAAGGACCCACCAAGCAGCAGACATTGACAAAGTTTAAAATACTTCTATATTGTCTTTAACAAATATAATGGTTTCAGTAAAACATACAATAAGATACAAATAATTCAGTCTAAGTGCTTCCAGACAGCTACTCCATAACACAAAAGAGAGACCAAACACAACTGAAACAAATATTGTCTCAAATACTGTAGAGACTATAAGAAAAATCATCATAAATAGGGAAAATATTTATCCTAAACTATATTTACAACAAGAAATTTAAATTTTATAACTAATAGCAAAGTATAAAATTTACAGAATTCATGTCAATATTGAACATCTCTCAAAAATCACTGACTGACGGTGGACAGATCAAGTTCCATGTGTTCCTCTGTTCCTAGAATAGCTGCATCTCATTTTAATCTCAGGCATTCAAGTGGTGAGCTGGATTGTTTTACCACATGATTAATTCCTGCAAAGCTCTGCAGGTAATGGTGGTAAAATGTCTAAGGACAGAACAAAGCTCTGAGAAATCATGGATGACAATAGCAATGTGCAACCTACTGGATGATTGCATTACTGTTTGAAATTCTTCAAAGGTCATGTGGAAAAATAGCATTTGACAGGTTTTCATGGTTTAATTTTCACTGAAATCCACTAGAAGGACAGAAGGCAGATGGAGAAACAATCAGGAATTAAAAAAAAGGTAAACAGGGTATTTCACAAAAAAAAAAAAAAAAGTTTTGCAGCTCTACAGATGGAGCACTCAGATATTCTTTCACTGTTAGAAGACAACCTGCCAGAGAATTAAAGATCTTGTTTGCATGCTGATTGCTAGTTATTCTTTAAATGCTTTTGTCAAGTTAAAACACAGACCTTGATCCAGAATCACGGGAAACTAACTACCTGCAGGCTTTCCTTGAGGCTCATCCTTCAGGAAATCATTATTTCACTTCACTAGTTTCTGAAATTGATTGGGATTCTCCAAATCAAATATAACTAATATTCCCATCCTTATTGATACTTATTTAGTAAGTTTATCAGCACAGAAAGAGAATAAACTACTCACTAAAATCACAGAACCATAGAATCACCAGGGTTGGAAAATACCTCCAAGATCATTCTGTCTGATCATTCACCTGCCTCCAATAATTCCCACTAAATTATGTCCCTCAGTACAGCATCTAAATGTCTTGAACATTTGGAATGTTTACAGAAGTATATTTGAGACTGAACATAAATATTTTCCACGTGCCTTAGTCAAAAGGATTTTTTTTGATTCTCAGTTCCACTGAGTACACAACTTTCAGGGGTATTGAAATATGAGTCTTGATGAGACATTGCTGGCCTCAGAAATACCGATAGCAATTGAAATCAATGTTGTGAGAACAGTGTGTTAGAGAAATCATTTCAGATATACTTAGGATGTGAATGGACATTGCTTACATTTCTCGTATTCACATAAAAAAAAAAATAGGGTTTATTTCCAGATGATATATGCTGCCACCGTGAAAATTTCTTCCTATGTTTCTTTCTAATTCTTTGGTCTTTTTTTTTTTTTTTTTTAAACTTTTTTTTTTGTTTTTTTTTTTTTTTTTTGTTTTTTTTTGGGTTTATTTGGAAGGGCGGCGGGGGNATTTCTTGTTCCTTTTTTTTTTTCTAATTTTTTTGTTTTTTTTTTTTTTTTTTGTAAACTTGTTTTATAGTTTTTGTTGCTGTTGTTGGTTTTTTTTAGGGTTTACCAATGGCATGACATGTAAATAGCGTTCGTGTAACTTATGTCTGCAATTCTTCTTGATCTATTTTAATCAGTAAGTTGGAGCATTTAAGCATTCTCTATGTAATATTCTGACCATAATGCTACCATAAGCATAACCTGAATGCTCACATAATGGTTTAATCTGCCACTTAAGAATCATTTTTTGTGGGTGTGCTGGTGAATGTGTGTATTAAACTAGTTCCAGCCTCTAGTCTTGACTCAATTTCTAAATTTTTGATGAAAATTTTAGTATTATTCTAGTCCAGTACAACTTTCTTTAACTATAGCATTTTAACTACATATTTAGATACGGTATTCAGAGGATTTTTTTTTTTTTTTTTTACTGAGAGGTAAGTGAGACCAAAGTCGTCCAAGGAAGTTGCAGAAGCCTTCACCAGAGATATTCAAGGCCAGGTTGTATGGGGCCCTGGGCAGCCTAATCTAACGGGGGGCAAATCCTGCCCACAGCAAGGTGTTGGAACTGGGTGGGCTTTAAGTTTCCTTCAACCTAAGCCGTTCTCTGAGTCTACGAAGATTACTGGAATTAGTTCTTCATGTGGATGAAGATGAAAAGTAAGTTTGTTTGTTTTTTATAATTAGCAATTCAGAAATAGTGAACAGCATTTAAAAAAAAAAGTCAAAGCTACATCAATTCAGATGATATTTAGACCAAAAGGTACGTAACAATAAAAAAAGATTTTTGTGTTCTTTGTCTGGTGAGTAAATGCATATCAATTTAATTTCCTTCCTTCAACTCACTGATTTAAATTTTCTTATCTATTTGTTACTTAATTTTTGATTCTTTCTGACACGACAAAGTCTTGTTCATCTACCTTAAAGAATGGTATTCAATGGAAATAGTATGGAGGATGGTATATTTAAGTAGGCTTGTATACAGAAAGCTTGTATACAGAAATAGCAAAAAGAGAGTGGCTCACCTTTCTGATGATAGAGGCTTGCCATTGACTCCACACAGGAGGGATCGCCGAGAAGAAATCCCTTCCTGGTGGTGGTCAGCCCTTAAATGGGGTTTGGGGAGAGGTGAAGCCAGGCTCCACCCCTTCCAATCACACAGGTATATCACCTTCACCTGTGCCCCCATGGCTGACTCGGTGCTCACCTCAGGTGACCAATCAGTGGTTCAGGCTGTGATTCAGCAGTTCCCATACGGTCCTTGAAACCTTGAGTATGTGTTGCTGAGATGTAGCCTTATTTATAAACTTCACAAACAACGAAACACTGGTTTGTTTTTTTTTTACATAGGTTACACTAAGAAGTTTCTCAGATGCTCTCTTAAATAAACCCCAGCTGCATTCTAAAATGCTCACAGATCTTTTCAGTGTAAGGTTTTGTAGCTAGTTCTAAAATTCAGTAGTATAGTTTTAACCCAGTAGTCCCAGCAGCAGCTGAAATAGGAGTAGCTACTGATAAGGATTTTTAATAGAAGTGTATGTGTCCAGAAGTACACTGTCCAGTCAATTCAGTCTGTATGGGCAAGAGAAACTAAGAAATTATTCATAGCCTGATGGAACATTTTCTCATTACATTTTTTCCTTTGCATTTTAAATGGAAGTGAGCCTGTTCAGTAGATAGTGAAAGCTGACTTTCAGCTGTGTATTGCCATCATTGCCTTTCTTCTTACCACAAATGACATTCCTACTTCCTAGGACATCAGTACAGGAAGCTATTTCTAGATGAATACTACCATCTTCACTCATGGACATACCCATTCCTCCCACCCCTATAAGCACTGAATGGATCACTGACCTGAGCTGACTCACTGCACTGTTACAGGAGTGTTAGGACTCATACACTCTGCAGACTGAAGATGAGATGCTCAGGGCCACAAGACGACTTGCTCAAGTCCTCAGCAAAAATATCTTCATTTCTGTGGAACCATGTTGTCAAACACTTGTTTTGTGGTATTGAGGGGGAACCAAAGCCCATAATTCCCCTCTTGGGGATTCTTTGCTTTTCAAGTCCCTTGTAATAATAATACTAATTCTCAGATCTAGGGTTCTACACTGCCTTGTAAAATCATTGCTTCACACTTCCATCTCAAATTCAGCATTGAGACTGACTCATTCAGTGATGCAGCATGGACAGCAGAGAAGAAAAAGCATGTTTAAATGCTGTAATCAAAGTATTTCAATAGACCTCAAATCATTCAGAACTTTCATCTACATGATGACTATCAAGGATCTGATTTTTCCTTTATGCTTCACAATAACAATATTAGAGATCTCAGCTGAAAGCCAAGTGCATCAGAGCACTGTGAAAAACAATTGTTTATTCACGTCTCAAAGCTTGTGTTCTGAAGCATTTTTTGCAATAAGACTCAGGCTTATCTAGAAGGCAAGTGGTGGGTGTTACGTTGCCAGCAACTCTTTTGGTACAGAGTTTCTATTTGAAAGCACTTCTTTGGAGGTATCTTGCTCAGGAGTGTTTACTGGCGGAAGATCTGGCCCATGACTGGATAACTGGTATAGGAGATTGGAGGATGATACCATTGTATCCTGTGAAGGCAAGATAAAATTTGTCATTTCCTTGCTCCCTCTTATCTACTGGTAAGGCCTGGAAAATGGGAGCAAAGGAGTTCCTGTGGAGATCCAAAAGCCAGGAGCTCCCTCTCCAAAAAGAGCTGACTCAACCACTTTGAAGTTTGTACCTTTGTTAAGAATTTAGAGAGGAAAAAAAGGAGGATCCATCTGAAATGTGACATAAAGATAGCAAAGGTGAGAATCAAGGAAGGAGATGCTGTGAGGAAAGATGGTGAACACACCATAGGCACTGCAGATTTCTTGAATCTACCTCAACATCAATGTCAAAGGGAGGAAACTCGACCTTTGGTCACTGCAAAAGGCAGGCAGGTCCTCTGAGGGCTGTCCTCTGTAAACAGTCCCTTGGAACCAGTCAAGGGAGTCAGCCCCAGGGAACAGTGACCCTGAAAGTAATTAAAACAGCTCAGAAATAAACGAAGTACACAGTTATTTCCTTCTGATAATCACAGTTCTTTACCCAACAACTTCACTTTGTTACACGGCAGGTTCACACAGATACCAAATAGGTTTGAAAAATCTACTTACCTACTAAATATTAGAAGAAGTTGGGCTTCTGTGGTAACAAGTAGTCTTGATAAGCTTGATCTCTTAAAATTATGTTGTTATAGAGATTTCAGTGGTAAGGCATTTCATTATTATATCTTTATGTAATTTACACATAATTAAAACAAGCAAACAAATGCATAGTCTTCCATACTCAGGGAATTAGAATGCTACAAATATTTGTATTGAAAGCAAAGAAAATTAATTTTAATAGCTCCAGCCAGAAGTAGGTCAAGATTTGTACTGCATACTGTCATAACACTTAATTTTTTCAGTGGAATTTCTTACCATAAGCATTCACAATATAGGAAAAAATTTCAATTATTTCCAAAATTGCAATGATAGAATACTTCTTACCTTTCGAGATTATAAATCACCGACACACAAGCTTTGATGTTTTTCAACTCTTCAGTAGCACATGGTCCTGTTGCTACAAAATGAATAATTCATCATAATTAACATCTTTTCATCTCTATTTTCCACAATACCTCATCAAAATCTGTCTTGAGAACATAATTTGTAGGAAGTCTATATTTCATACATACTTCACCTTACTCTTTGTAGCATCACTCTCTAAATACTGTAAATAGTATTGACATTACATTTAATAGTAAGGTAACTATTTTATTAACTATACTCAGAACCTGTGTGTTTATCAATATTTAATATTATCAGCTGAGTAATATTTATTTACAGGGCCACTTTGTTTTGTACTTTTTCTTTACTGATACCACCTCTGAAAGACAAAAGTAAAAGGTAAAAAAATACTCAATTTATTCAGCATCCAACCTGCATACTACCTAGAAGAGAAATGGATGTTATTTAGTCTAACAGTAGTCTTTTTAATATTACAATGAAGGAAAGCAGAGAGTTTCTACCAGTAGCATTAATTTAAATTTTAAAGAGATTAAAAAAAAAAAAATCACTTACTGTCTTTTCCTAGTGAGATGTTTATCATAGTTTTGATTTGTGAGCTCTCCAAGTCAAGAATGCTTTTTATCACAATACAAGATTTATATTCATAGTCTTTACTTTGAAGATGGGAAGTTGAATGATGAACTTCTATAAAGGAAAAGAAAATGCAGAGTCACTCAAAAAATGAACATTGGATTTTTTTACTTCTAAGTTAAAATGATTATTTGATTTTGGTGGACATCTTGATGCAACCATTCCTGCCCAGCTGGATGCCATTAAGAATCACAAGATTGCCATGGGGCATCCTGGCAGTGGTATTTAAAAACCCATTAAGAGAAACCTTTAGTGTAATTGAGAGCTTATGGAATCAAATTAAAAAGGAAAAAGACCTACTTCCAAATTAAAATAATAGATAAGAGCTTATTTTAATGTTGTTCTGAAGAAGTTTATACAAAGCCATTTGACCATTCTGCTCTGATTACTGTCTTTAGAACTACGGGCATCCAAGGGAATTAAACAAAAAGACAATTATTAAGATGATTATGTAAAATGAAAGTTCTGGTTATAAAATACAAATAACATTAGAATTCCAAGAAAACGTTCTCAGTGTTCTACTTCATATTAATAAAGACTTGCATGCTAAACTTTAACAGTTTTAAACTTTTTACAGTGAGGCCTCACCAGGGCAGAGTAGAGGGGGAGGATAACCTCTCTCAACCCGCTGGCCATGCTCTTTTTAATGCGCCCCAGGATCCCATTGCCATTCTTGGCCACCATTGCACCCAGGTCCCTCTCCTCAGAGCTTCTCTCCAGCAGGTCATCCCCCAACCTGTATCAGTACATGCGGTTATTCCTCCCTAGGTGCAAGACTCTACACTTGCTCTTGTTAAACCTCATCTGGTTCCTCTCTACCCAGCTCTCCAGCCTGTCCAGGTCTCACTGAATGGCAACACAGCCTTCAGGCATGTCAGCCATTACATTAAAGAAAGGAAAGATGCAGTAGAGTCCCAAAGCTGAATATTATATGAATTTCTAGTACTGGTAATTTGAAGCACAGGGGCAGAAAGTTTTAGTTTGGACCTACTCTCTTTCTGTGCTCTTCCAAATTTTTCTGATCAGGCTTAGACTACTTTTTCTTTTATAATGATACTGGATAAATGGGACAAAAGTGCATACTAGAGGTTCTTCTCTAAAACATAGGCAACACAAGCAAAATTACACTTATCTAGTAAGTGAAGAAGCTCTATTTCATACACAGCCTTCAGATTTATATAGCTGACATACCTGCATTTCCCCTGAACAAAATTAAAATCATAGGAAGGAGATCTCTTTGGAGTTGCTTCCTTCTCCATCATCTTCAATTTCTATTTCATATTAATAATATTCACCAGAATGATTTCTACTGATTAAAAGATGGTCAACAACTTTTGTCTTTAATTAAAAATACAAAACAAAAACTCATAGGAAGATAGTAGCTAGGCAGACTTCCAACTTCTTTAACTGTCAAATATAGAACTAAATTAATTGGAGATATAGCTAAGTGTGAGATATAGTTTCTGCTATTAGAGCAACATAATGGGGAGAAAACATGATGTTCAATTTATATAGTAAAACTTTGAATAGAATTTACTATGCGGTAATGGAAGTTCCACAGTGTAGTAAATGGAAAATTAAGTAAATACTAAAAACATAAGAGTAACATTCCTAGAAAGCACATAATCAGTGCAATTCTACCTATGTATTTTATCCTGATATGTAGCATTTAACAGTAAGTCATCCCCACTTATTTGTAAGTTAAATATTCATTGTAAAGTATATTAAAAAATAAAAAAGAATAACCACCATCATTTCTGTAATAAGCTACATTAAATTGTGATGAATACAAATAAAGGGGAATAAATATGAAGCTGAATTGACTCAATTTTATATTACTGAAATATAATGTAATTAAATATTTAAATTTTGTACAGATTTTTGAATATTCTGTTTCAGTATTTTTAACTGAGACTTCAGTTAGAAGAATGGCACAATATTTAGACAAACCTATTATCAATTCTTGGGCAAATACCGTTCTTCAATATCTTTATCTTCCCTTCCTTTTCCCAGTTGACCTCCCCTCTCCTAGAGCACCCCATTAAAAAATATTTCCTAATTTTTCACATTACTGATTTTTCTTTTTTCCACTGATCCAAAGAATTCCTCGTATACTAAGGTCTCCAGCATAGTGAAGTAGTAAATACAAATTTGAGGTTACAAAGAAATTGAGAAACGATAATGTGTGCCCCTTTTTTTCATTTTGCAGTGGCTTGCAGATTAGTTTATATTATGCCTTATGTAATTCTAAAATGCGTCCCGTTCTGATATCTTGCATGCTGTTTCCACCTTAAAAAGATAAAACTAAATTGTAAATAAAAAAACATAGACAGCATTTGCTTGTATGTTAGAATTGAAATAATAATTAATCCAGTACATCCCATCGAAACCTGCAATTTATAAAAATTAGACTTCATACTTAGAAGCTGTTTCCATATTTCCACTAATTAAGAGTTTATTTTTTATTATTATTTCAGCACTTCATTCTGGGTGTTCAGAGGCTGTGTATAGCTTTCACAGATGCAGATGGGAAGCAGCGAAGCATAGAGAGAAGGCAGACAGGAGAGATTCTCACATGACTAACTCTGCTCCACTTTTCATTTCATGTGAAACATTCCATGATAAGTAGGAGCCACAAAACACACACATCTATATTCCACATTTGACAACATCAGTATTTTGATCAGCCACCAGGAAACTCAAATATCTTTAAGAAACAGGATCCCCAGTGACCAATACTAAGGCATCAGCATGCCTGCTGTTTATTGGCATAAGTAGCTCAGATGAGTAAATACAATCCCGTGGCTCCAATGAAACAAAAACAAAAGGTGAATAAAGTGGTGGAGGGACAGACATTGGGCTGATATTAGGTGTAAATTAGGAGGACATTTCTCATACATTTAAGGAGTATAATACCATAGGTTGATATTATGGATGTCAGAGACATCGGACAAAGGAACCCAGAGATTTTGTGCTTTTGTATGTCCACTTACAAAGACACTGAAAACCAAGAAATTCCATTTGCTTTTGTTTTGACCAGTTCCCCAGTACCAACGTTCTTTACACAGAAAATAATAAGTAAACTAGTGAAGTGAAAGCCTGGCTTTAAATGGAGGATGACATCTATCAGTATAGCTCTTACTTGGGGCAAAATTTCTTCTGAAGTTAGGTATTTTCAGTAGCAAAGCGTTAACCAAATCCAAAGTGTGGCTTATTTCACAGCAGAAAGCATTCAGCAAAACATGGCTACTGCCCCAAAAAGCCTGTCATCTTATTTATCAAAAGATACAGCAAATGAAAACAGTACAAGCAACAATGTAAATGAAGATAAAAACTACTGATAAAATACATTAAAGTTAGAATCCCTGACAGTATAAATTATATCTCTGAAGGCAACAATTTGCTATGCAGTAGGATATGTTTCAGCTATAAAAAGGTAAATAATGAATGTGAAATACTGGTTTTTATCTGTGTAACACCGTCATACACCTCTTCCTTTCTCTATAGACTGCAACTTGAGCACTGAAGCTGCCACCTCATCTTCCACCAAAATGACTTCACACAGTCTAGAAAAAGAACAAATTTTCAGGGATTATGAAGTAATAATGCTAGCCTTCCTACATTCTTATAATTAAATATGATGAAGTCAACCCTCTGTGGTAGAGTTTCACTTATCACCCTTTGCCAGCCTCCTGGAAAGGACACCTTATACAGGGAACAACATATTGTATCTAATTAGAAAGAACCACTCAAGCATTCCTGAGCTCTGATGATCAGTCTTGCTTGCTGTCTGCACCTGAAGATCACTGATAATAATTTCCCAAGTTAAAATAAACATAGAATTCTTGCAACTCATGTCTATATTACTCACTCATTTTCTAGATACAGCTATGCAACAAACTTCAGAAAAGTTAACGGTGAGACCTAGAGAAACCAGTCTGCATACTGGAGCAATTTGCCCAACGCAAGTGCACCATTCTTAGTAGACAGATGAGGTGATATAAAATCTTTATAGCTGTTTGCATGTATATACAGGTATCAGTAATTAATTTGCTACCTTATGCAGGTTGGTGGGCAGGGGTGACGCAGGAAGGACTAGAACTGAACTTTTCTATATCATCTTGTACTAGTAAGTCAGATCCTTTAGTAGTGTGCAGCAAAAGAACTCCCTTGATGGCTACAACATTAAGCCATTCTGTGCTCATTAATATTCTCGATTTAGAACCACAGTCCCTTCCCCTTTCTGGTTGTTATGAGGAGATTCTGACCTTTATCTGAAAGCCATTTATCAGTTACTTGTACTGAAAATGGAAGAGCACCAAGTAGGTGTCTGACCTTGATGCGTTGCAGTTTCTTCAGAAGAGGTGTGTGTGCAGGGGGAGGAGGGAGAGGGACACAAATACCCACAGTAATAATCACCATATTTTTCAAACACATTTGTTCTTTCTTTTTTAGGATGCAAACCAGGACAAAGTTTTATGT
Organism: Odontophorus gujanensis; assembly: GCA_013399175.1. NCBI lineage: Eukaryota > Metazoa > Chordata > Aves > Galliformes > Odontophoridae > Odontophorus > Odontophorus gujanensis. Next base: position 39,195 of record VXAB01001866.1, read on the forward strand.
TTTTTAGATGGAAAAAAAAAAAATCACCATAAGTGAAGGGTAATGGAAAAAATAGAAAAATACTTCAGTTGACACATCAACTAGTAAAATTCAGAGACGGTAAGTTTTCTGAAATAATTTTATGGATACTTCCAACATGATAAAATGGAATATTTACAGTTATGGAATAGTGATGTTATATTTCAGTTATAGGTGGTGGTTGAGTTGAAAAAAATAACAAAAAACCTTTTTATAACTCTTTCATGAGCTATACAGTTCCTAGTACTAACAAGTCTTCAGAGGCTTCAGTAATTAATATATCCCTCAGTTTGGTTGATTTTATACTTAATACACTTTAATTTTCATGTTTTTGGATGTTTTTTTTTTAAACCACATTTTAGATAATCAGTTTTGAAAACACTGTTCATATCTTACATAAATCAAAGGAAAATGAGACGAATAATAAATGACAGCATATAGCTAAACTAGTTCTATGACTAAGCCATGTATTAAATTACTAATTTAGACTGTAGTCTAAACTAGTGCAAATTCTAACAGATATTTTCTAGTATATTGACTTCCTAACATGCAGTTTGCATCCGTAAAGTTTTCTGGTAAATATATGTAAACCCAAAGTCAACAACAATGTTTAAAACTAAACCTTCAGATGAAGGAAGTATACTCTACCTGAAAATTTCAGATCAGCAGCATACAGAGACAGCCTTCCTCTTGATGACAGAAACATTTATTTTACTAAATGGTAATTAAATGACATCTCCTTGTTTTTTGAGGATGAGTAATGCTTTTTTGTTTTTTGATGTTTTTGCCGGAGTTGTTTTTATTTACTAAATAAAACTTTTAGAAGTCAAGACTTACAGATAAACTTATTTTGGCAAAGATCAATCTTCCAGGTCAGCCACTGAGCAGTTGTGACATTACTGTTCTGATCAGAAGGTTAGCCTTAGAAAATTAGCCTTTTCCCTTATGTTCATCTGTATATTTAGTACAGCACTGAACTCTTACAATCACGTCTCTTTCTAAAGGTTGCCTTCACATCTGTTAATTATGAATCTGACTGTCAAGTGTCCCCTCCTCTTTTAAACACTGCACATACACACACCAACATTCCTGCTCCAGTTTTACTTTAGTCTGTACATCGTGCTGACTCCAATGCATTTCTGACAACTTACTCTTATCTTTAATACAACCCTAGTTGCTTGCCAAATTGCATTGACTTCCTGGAATTAACACAGGTGATCTAGTTGAAACCTCTCCCTCTCTGAATTGACTATAGGCAAGCCTATATCCATTTTTTCAAGTCTGATTTCAACTTTAATATTACTTTCTGAGCAGAAACAACTAAATGAATCGCTGAAAGAGAAGTGAATCTGTAGAAACAAAAAAAAAAATAAAAGCAGAATACTTTTATAGCTGAGAGTTATTTGTGTTTGTTGATTTGTTTGTAACATAGCCCATTTTCTCAAATTTCCTCCAGAGTCATCTTATCCAGAGTTAACAGTTTTCATTTGATTTTTCTCTGTTCTGTTTCCGTTGTTGTTTTTCAGTGGGGTTTCTGTTCTGTCTACCTGACAAAATGAGAAAAGGTAGCTGGAGGATGCAAGTAAACATATTGCTTAAGATGGTAAAAATGCAATAGGATACTACTACAGCATAAGAGCAAAAGATCACACAGCTAATACAGATATTAAATGCTACTTTTGTGTTGTTGACTGAGACCCTCTCTGAAAAACACTGACTACCAAGATTAAAAAAAAATTACTTTAGGCTACTTGCTCTTCTGATGTTTTGTGCTGCTTTCCTTCAATTAATTCACAAGTAAGCCCTAGACTTCTCTAATCTGGAAGGACTGCATATCTTCTTTCACCTGTACTTGCTTCACTGATCAATATACCCTGGAGTTCATCACCATATCCTACATCACATCAACACAGAAGCCTTGCTCTGCATGTTCACATGGTAATGTGTTTTGGGTTTATTACTGATTCTTCTTTCCACCTAGTAGAGGAAAGAGGAAGAACAAATGGGAAAAGAACAAATGGGAAAGCCTGCAAGAATTCCCCACAAAATAAGGGGGCAGGAAGACTGCATGTGGGAGATCTGAAGGACAGGAAGGAGAAATACAGTAAATCACATGGTATTAGGAAGAAAAAAAAAAACGTGTGCTTCCATACAATGTGCATTAACTAAAAAGCTGAAACCTTCAATTATGTTCAATGTGAATATATAGGTGACAATCACATCTACATTTTGCAGAAGTAAAACAGTTATGCATGGAATTCAGAGGATATGGTTTCCAAAGAAGTGTTTTATTTATTTTTTATTCTATAATGCAATTAGACCAACCCAATAGCAGGTATAAATACCTTTTCCCATTTTAATACTTGTACCTATTCCAAAAAGGAATGTACATGTAGCAGACTTATTTTTTCCAAAGGCAAAGTAAGATTAATTAAAAAGACAAACAAGTAACCTATCATTGCATGGACAGACCACTGGAAACAACAGAAAATGGGGAAAAAAAAATCGTGGTCAAACCTGCAAGTAGAAAAAGTCTGTTAAAGTGTATGCATAACTTTTAATTTCCTGATTATCTGTCAAAACATTAAAAAAATAATCACAATATAGAACCAAGCTTTTTTCAATGGAGCAAACAGATGAAGACAGTGGTAAAGTATGTCTGATAATTTCTTTCAGATATTAGCTAGGAAAAAAAAAAACATTGGAAAACTCAAGATTTGTGACGAAACAAAATCTGCACAAAACTATTTTAGTTTGTGTCTCTGTAAGAGTTTTATGTGCCCTGAAGTTCAAAAACACAATTGAAGCAACAAATGCCAGCTCTGAAAATTGTCCATTCTTTTTGACTTGCTTCAACCATAAAAGAAATGCCTTCCCTTTTACCTTTCTGACTGCTCTATCTCCTCCATTTTGCACTCTCTGTCAGAGAGAGAAAATGAGTAGGGTGCAGCAGGAAGGATAGCAGTACTTATCATGTTTTCAAGGCAGCATGCTGGACATAATTCCTGGGGTCTCTTTCATCACCAAATGGATTTACTTAAGGATTCTGTAAAAAGCACATCCTTTTCTTCTTCTGTCAGACACATCTGAGTTCTCCAAATAAATAAATTTGAGATTATAACAATCTGGAAAATAAAATGAAAGCTTTACAGAGAAGCATATGCCATGGCATTATAAATGCCAACTCTACACTGTGTTGTGCATGGCCAACTGTAGCAGGGAAAGAACTTATTCTAATGTAACATGTGTGTCACCTACGCAGTGTCACAGCACTGCAACATCTGGTTATCCTCCTTTGTCTGCGCTATTTGCTCAGCCACCTTATACACCTATTTATTGACATTTTCTTATCTCTGGAAGTAGCTTTTGATGAGAGAATAGGCATCTTTTTTCTGTTTGTTTACGGGTACTATACACTTCATAAACACAGTTTCCCCCCAGCGCAATTCGATTTTCTCAAATAACCTTAGTGGTTGAGCTATCAGTTACTGTAGAGATCATTTTTACTGTGTACTGAAAAAGCAGCAACAACAAAAGCACCCCACAACATTCACATTATACCATAATATTCTGAGCTATGGGTTACATCAGGATAAAGCTGTATCCATGAAAGTATGTAAGAAATTGTTTCGCTATGGTTTTCAATAGTCATGGGGAAGTAATTCTCCTGTCATTTTCTGCAGCATCTGCATACAGTAAAGAATATTATGTACAACCCTGCACAACCTCAAGACAATCAATATTTAAAAATGAGAATTCCAGCCATGCCTGGATAAGTGCAATGGAATTTTTCTCAGACATATTACTGCCTTAAACAGGAATTTGAAGCAAGCAATATTTTAATAAGATTAAGAATCTCATGTACTCATTTGTCTTGACATTTCTCATAATTTTGTTTATAATCATGCAATATTTCTATGGACGACCATGAACAGGCAACATAACCTAGAAAACAAATAGTACAATAGCTTTGCTATTAATAAATGAAATCTTAGCCCTGCATAAAAAACAATCTTTTCATCATATTTGCTCTGAGCAGCAAGTCAAGTTACTGTTATAATTCTTGAAAATTATATTCCACTGTTCAGAATTTTCTTCAGAAGCACGTCAGTCAAAAAATAAACTTTTTGATTAGGGACATTTCAAGTTGATGCCTCCTCTACCAGCTCCAGCCCAGTCACTGTAGCCCATCCAGGTGCCCAAAGACCAAGTCTCACCTGTGCTGAGGCATGCAACAGCTGCAACTTCCTTGTTTACAGCCAGTAGTGAGGCTGCGCACATCATCAGTAGCTGAGCCTAACGTGCTTGAGACAGACCCCTTCAGTAGCTGGCAGTGAAACCTCACAATAGTGAAGTTATGCAGACAGATAGTTAAGAGAGGATTTAGCAATGGCATAAGACAGATCACAGTTATCAGGCAAAGGGCTTGGCCAGCAACGCATATTGACTGACACAATTTTACACAAAACCAGTCCCTCTTAGTACTGCTCCCTGCCTGTTTCTCCTTCATTACCCCCCAAAAGCAATTTTTTGATGTTTCAGCCCAGCTGCACACCAAATGTAATGGCAGGGTGACCAGCACAAACGAGGAGATCTTACAGAAAGTAAGAAAAGAATGCTCACCCACCTCCAAGCATCTAGATACATGGGAAAGGAACTCCAAGAGGACGGATCTCCAACAAGAGGTGCTTCAGTGCCAGGCAGCCCTTAAATGAGGTCTAAGAGGGGTGGAGCTAAGCTAAGCTTCTGGTCACACAAGTGATTTGCTTTCACCTGTGCTCCCAGGGCTGACTGTGCATTTTCTCCAGGTACTCAACCAGTAGTTCAGGCTGTGATTCATCAGGTACCCTACAGATGCTGGCTTTTTCCTTAGAAGAAGTGGAAATGTTTCATTCCAAACATTATGACAACTTTTTAAAAGCTTTCCTTAGCTAGTTCTTGAACTATTCTGTTTTCTGGTTTGAGTATTTAAAAGAAACAGAGTGTTTATTAGAGCCCATGGCCTAATCATGCATGTCACAAACACTCAAAACTAGGCACCCAAAGCTAGTGAGTACATTTAAGCCTAATTTCTCTGTGTGGTCATGATCCTTCTGTAAAATGAAGATAATAAAATCCCTTAACCTAATGAGGATTTTGTGAATAGAGAGTAAAGCCTGACGCTATACTAATGAGTTCCATTTAAAAAATAGCATAGAAAAATCAATAATTTCCGCTTAAAGAGTGCGATCTGAATAGCTTGAAGTCAATAAGGCAAGTCTGCACACTGACCAAGGGCAAGGAAATGAAAGACTGAATATTCCTAATTAAGGAATTAGTTTCCCTGACTGAAGGAGTCAGGAATCCCATGTAAGAAAGCCTGTGGTGATGTAATTGAAGTCCATTATAATGTGTACGCCCAAGGGAGCTCAATGGAGATTGCGCAGATAACTTTGATTTTAATGTTTTGTAATTTGAGTGCTTGACTTAGTCACCTTAGTAATTTTTTAATAGAATTTTCCGGATATAGTAATAATTGCTTGAGTAGGAAGGGAGAAAGTGAAGAGTTATGCAAGATATTCAGACGTGACCTGAAAAGTATTGAACCCTAGACAACAATGAAGAGAATCCTGAAGCAGGCAGATGCTGTGGAGACATGGAGAAGACACAGAGGAGATGGTGCTGTTGAAAATGAGAAAATAAGCACAAAAAAAGTGTTAACACCAAGAACATCTCAGTTATCAGACATTTAAGCATTTACAGTGATGACAAATAAAATATTCAGTAATTCTTATTCCAGAAACACATCACATTCAGATTCCCAGAGCTCCATCAAAAAGTAGAGTTCAACTTCAAGTATGTCCCATAATTTTCTATAAACATAACATTTTTTCAACAAGGCTTTTTCTGAAGAGGGAACAATTAGAGTTCATCACTGATTTTAACCTGGTCAGTAACAAGACATTCAGAAAGATTTTGCAGGTGACTCAGAGTGCTGCAGAACAATCTAACTGATGACTGGATCTTATAGCTGAGTTTTCTGAAGTTCACAAGTACACAGATATTTCCTTTTAATAAACTGTAGACTTCACCTACTCACCACCAAAGAAAAAGATAGAAAGGGTGATCACTCTACTTTTAGTGGCTACTATTTTTCTAGCAAGTTGAACAGAAAAAAGAAAACCACTTTATTCTAAAAAGCACCTCGCTGTATTTTTACATGGTAGCAAACTACTCATTTGAAGGACAATAAATGAAAAACACGGTTAAATGAGGAGAAGCCTGCACTCCCTTTGGAGTTAGATAAAAAGTATTTAATATCCCCTCTTTCCCCTTCACTTCCCTATTCTCTCACTTCAAAAAGCAACTCAAAAAAGGACTGTTTCTTCTGGCTATTGTACCTTCTTATTTTACCTTGGAAGACTCACAAAAGTTTATTCAGAGAATTACAGTACCATGGAAAAAAGCCATTGCATTAATTACTATGATTAATTCTTAATTAAATCTATGTACTGAAGTAGACACAGATTTGTCTACGGTAAATAGTACTCTCAGCAAGAAACCAACAGGTTTACTGGAAATGTTTTTAAACAAATGTGATGAATCTATTGGGCCTGGTAGAAAGAGAATCCAGGTTTGAAAATGGATGCACTTAGTTGACCAGGTACAAACCCAACTCGAAAAATTGCTAAAAACACAATGTTCACCCTTGCATTTACTTCAGTTCACAGTGTGTCCCCTAACAGGTCCATAGCAAAGAGTAGGTCCTACAAAAGCAGATACTGCTGTGGTGGGAGGATGCCCTAAACAAACTGATGGCATACACTGAAGAGAATTTTACCTTAGTTTACCCTTTTAAGACATGGATTGTCATCTTTTTGAAGTGTGACACACATGTAATCCTTGCTAGTAGCAGAAACCATTTGGTTATGCTTAGAGTCAAATTTCACCAACAAACATAATCTTATCATGATTGTAACATGAGAAATTAATTTTTTAGTTGTGTAACATGAGTAATCTCAAAGATGATACTCAAAAAATAGTATAGATGATGGTATATTTGAATAGGTCTATATAAACAGTGCACAAATAATACAAAAAGGAAGATGGCTCACCTTTCAGATAACAAAGGCTCACAGTAGACTCCACATAGGAGGGATCTCCAAGAAGAGATCCTTTCCTGGTGGTGGTCAGCCCTTAAATGGGGTTTGGGGAGAGGTGGAGCCAGGCTCCACCCCTTCCAATCACACAGGTATTATCTCCTCCACCTGTGCCCCCATGGCGGACTTGATGCTCACCTCAGGTGACCAATCAGTGGTTCAGGCCGTGATTCAGCAGTTCCCATACAAGTTGTTAACCAAAATTAATTTTAGCATGCAAAAGATATACACTGCATCAAAGGTAAAATTCCTTTTTTTTCGTCTTAAATGAAATAAAGACACACCGTCCTTTCAAAATGTACATATTATTCAACACTGTCCAGCAAACAACTTGGATCTCTCTATACTTTGCTAAAACATGAAGGAAATTATACAGGGCCACTAAGTAGCAACAGCAATCTCTAAAGATAAAAATGATATTCAATTTAGGAATGCAAATGAGACAAACAAATTAGATGATGGCATGGATACTTTGTAAGGTCCTGTGTGATCACAAAATACAATGATATAATTTGGACTAAATAGTCTAAATGGAGATGCTTAGGACCTAGATCTAAATGTGTCTTTTCCATCGTCTGACTATATATACAGCTTAAATAAAGGTATTATTACTTGTACAAACAATACAGAGAAATCTTGCTAAGACAGGCCAAGCCTCTCCTTTCTAGGGTGGCAAGTAAGGACTAGGTGTTTGGATTACAGAAGAGTCTCAAGAATTATCTCATTTTTTGTATTCCTGTCTACTTCTGGTACGTGCAAATATTTTATCTGATGAGGCACACTGCCTTTTCCATTTATTTTATGTACTTGGATAGGAAAGAGCTCCATTTGTCGAGAAAGAAGGAAAAAGATATCAGTTCAACCATTATGTAATATTTGTCTTCATTTCTAATTTCCTCTGTTTTATACATATATTACTGACTATAGCCACATATTTTAAGACACAGACCATCAGAAACTTTGTGAAAAGAGCTGTGGCTGGTGACAACAGTGAAGAATGAGAGTGCAAGATGGCAAACACAGTAACTGTATGCACAACATCAAGACTAGTCTAATAACCCATAGCTGCATAATAGCATGTGCTGTGTCAGCTCATCCACTCAATTCTATGCTTTAATCTTTGTTTCCATTCTGAAGGCCTTTTAGAGACCATTTCATTTTCAAAGCAAGACTAGCTAGTCAACAGTCCATTACATATTTATTGCTTTGCTTTTTAAGAGTTTTGGACTGTACTGATAGATTATTTTTTTTTCTCTCTGTGGCAGAGCAGGTAATCAATTAAAGCATTTGTTTCGTCTCTGCTTAACTGCAACAAAAAGATTGTTTTGCAGCTTGATTTAAAAAATGTCTAAGAAAGACATTTGAAAAACATCTGACATATTCTTTTACAGATTGCTGAGAGATATATACTTTCAAGGCAACAGGTTATGTGAGGGCTGATCTTTTTGATTTTTTTTTCCAGAACCTTAAGACAGTTTGGTTGTATGTTCTTTCTTAAATCAATTTATTGAATGTAGAAAATATATTTTCTTATCAAGTATGGTGATCCTTGGTACAACAAACACCAAATAACTGTGGCATCATTAACATCAGAAAAAATAAAAACACCAAAATGCAATCTTCAGTTGTGTCTCCTCTTTTTCATGACGTTTTCTAGATATTTTAATTCTATATTTAGAATGTTGATTCATGGTCACCTCTAGAAAAAAAAAAAATAAACAGTTTGACTGAAATGTAACTCCTAGCCTTTAAGATCAGAATATAAGAGACTCCCACCATATAAGGACATTATCTCATCTCACTAACTATAACAACAAATCTAGTATCCAGACTGTCAGCATTCTACAGGATTTCAGGTTTCCATACCCAAGGTGGCTGCTTAAGTACTCAAGTTCCCTTGTCTAAAAATACAGCAGTTTAGTCTTTTGCTAATGCATGGAGAGGAAAGGGCACTGTGATCTTCAGGATTATAGGGTAACTTCAATCTCCATTCTGATACTTCTCATGAGAAATTTCATAACCTTCTTTCCTATGTAATTTTTTTTCTCATATGATTATTATTTTACTAAAAGGACTTCTTTATGAATAACTAGGAGCACTATGGATCCGCTTTCAATCTTGCCTTCTTGTGAAAACTCACATGAACTCTTGGATAAATTTCATCAACCATTTCCCATTGTCACCAAGTAGATATTTGCAAATAACATCTTTACAGCATCACATTTTACATTTACAAAAATACTTCCTCCTCCTACAAAAATCAGTCTAGTGACTGAAGCTGTTATGTTCATTACACTCCGAGGTGAAGATCTTCACAGTAATTCATCTATATGAAACCTTGATAATTACTAAGCAACATAATGAACTATTAGTAACACTGTATTTAATCGTGAATTATATTTTTTTCCTAAACTTGTCAGTTAGAATTGAAGATACTTGTCTTTATAAAATTCCCATTAGCCAAAACTTTATAGAAATAGGTGAATATTTTTTCATAAATTCATCTTATGTTTTTCTTACACACCATTATAAACCAAGATAATAAACTTAGGTGCCTAGAATCACGATTAGTTTTCAATATGTCTTTTCAGAAGTACTGTGCATGAATCATCTAAAAAAATGAAACACCAATAAGCAAGCTAACAAACAAAAAATACAAAACAAAAAACCACCACCAACAGAAATCACCAGCCAAACAACAACAACAAAAGCAGGCAAACAAAGTGAAAGGAGATATCTACTGGACAAAGCAGAGTTGGATGGTTTTAAACAGAAGCCATACAGCATCATTGCAGTGCTTGGTCTAGAAATTCGTGATGTAACTTTTCTCGGGAAAGGCCTTTATCAAGACATGCTTAAAATAAACAACTAACACAAAAATAAAACAGCAACAACAGAAAACCTAATTCACTCATAAAGCATATATTTGTATAACCTGTTACCTCCTCTTAAAGGGCAGTGTAGTAGGCTTAACTTAATTTCTTTTTTTTGTGTGTGTTTTCGTTTGCTTGTTTTCGTCAGCTCTTATTATAACCCTGCATTTGTGTATGTTGTTTTTCCATGTTGCCAGCAAGGCTATTGCTCTCATAAATTGAGTTTTATTGACAGGATTATAATTTTCTTGCTGTTCCTTTTTAAAGTAAAAGATTCCCTTAAAGGAAAAAAACATATATTCCAGAGCTTTTCCCAGCATTTCCAAGTGATAAACAGCCTCTGGTAGCATTTCAATCATGGTATGAAAATCTTTGAATGAATTTTTCTTTATTTAGTCTGTTCAGCACATTGTTTTTCTGATCCTACCTCTCTTTAGTTTGCTGCAAAATATTTGTTGTTGATAATAACTGAGCTACTCATATCACAAATGTCCAACAGCATTATCTGGAGAAGACTAAATGAAAAAATATGTGTGGGTTCTGTTGGTCTTAGCAGTTGAAGAGCTTTCCTGGACCACTTACCAGCAGTCCAACGCTTTCTTTAGTTTTTCTTTTCCTGCTAATGCACTCATAGAACTATTTATTATATTTTATGTGCCCTGGTAGCTGTATTTCATGTCGTGCTTTGGCCGTACTTTGATTTTGTCCATGCATGCATGCATGCTCTTAATATGCAGACAATTCCAATATGAGGCTTTCATTATCTCTATCTGGTCTGCCTGCATTTAGGCGATGGCAGTAAATATCTGTAAATGAGCTAGGACAGGAAACAGGTAAATCGTCTCTATCCATCACATTAACTTATTCTCTGAAACAAAACTACCGCATCCAAGCAACTTACTGCTTGCAGTCTTTGGCCCATTCAACATCTGATCTCTGCAACAGGCATATTTTGTGACAGCATGCTAAGTGACCCAAGCTAAAACTGTGGCAGACGCAGTGATTTTACCAATTTAAGTTTTTGCAGGTCACCACATGCAAGTGTTCCAGATGTTGCACCTTCTAGCTTTGTTAGGGTAGAAAGAAATAGTTACTTTCTTATAAGGATGCTTATCATTACAGTACTATTGATGAAGAAAGTCAGAATCTTGAGTATCTTGAGACTGAGATCAGATTTTATCATTTTAACTTGCTAGATTTCTAAGAAGAAAACCAAGAAACAAAGTACTACTCTTTTTATTCCAAAGGCCTCTGATCATGCATTGTATTTATGGATCTGCGCTGATAGATTATGAGATTTCTGAGACTCAGTCTTCAAAAGCATGGGCAAGTAATACTGAACCATGCTATTTCCAGGTTCAATTTATAAAATCATTTATTCTGCTAATTGAGAACTGCGCGTGCTATTTTACCTGTCATCAAATTCTATATCCTTAAGAACCTCTCACCAAAAAGAAATAAAGGTGCACATTTAACTTCAGAGTTTATAAGTATCCAGAAATGAGAGTATCATAACAACATTCATATTTCTATAAATAAAGGAAAACATAAGAATGTAAGTTTTTACATCTGTGACACAGTAACCTGATAATTATCATGAGATTTCCACCAGAAATGGTTAACATGCAGTGTGGTTAATGCAGGATAACACTGTTTGTAAAAAGTCTGGCTTCCATTGTTTCATAACTGGTAGATGAACATGAACTAGTCTTTGACTTCAGCTTTAAGGGAATGCAAGGAAACAACTAAAAAACAAAACAAAGCAAAGCAAAAACAACAGAAGCAAACAAACAAGTGAACAAAAAGCAAAAACGAACCCAAGAGGCAAAACCTACCACCCCCACAAAGGTAATCTTAAAGTTACACTGAAGAAAATGGGTAAAGATAGGCTCCCTCATTTCTACGGTCTCAAGCATTGCTGAACCCACTGATATATCTGTACATATAACTGAAGTTCATTGGTTTTCTATCAGCTAAGAAAACCTTTTTGATACCTACACTTCTGCCACTGACCATACGTATAACACAGATTTATAGTGTTGATACTGGTGAAGAGCTTGGTATCCACATCATTTCTAAGACTTTGTGGTAAAAAAAACAAAAACAAGTAATCCTCAACTGAAGTACAAACCATTAAACATGCAGAGGGTATATTGAAGCTCTCCCATCCCAGCCTTCTTCTATAAGGTCCCATCTCTGAAAAGCCAGAATTTCAGTGCATGTTCAAAATCAATTCTGAATGGAATGACCAATCCTAGCGGCACATAGATTTGTTCATAGTTATTATTCTATAAAAAAAAATGAAATAAAAAGAATACATAGGTAAATATTCCTTTTATTAGGCTCGAAGAATTTCAGTCTAATACAGTGGTGATTTCCAAAGCATCATAAAACACCTTTTCATTTTTGAGAAGGAACATAGTCTCTTGAGAGTGCTTCTCAGTCTTTTCCTCATAACTATCTTCAAAGGCTATTTGATTTCTGTGCGCTCTACTTAAGTTTCCCTTGTAGTGGACAGAGGACTGTGGACACGAAAACTATAAATTTTATAAATTTTACAAAATGTTAATACACTTAAAACTAAGTTTTGTAACACCAAGTGCTTTATTGCCATTGTCCTTTGCATGAACCTAGTCCACAGCACCTATATACTTGATTTGCATAGATAAAGGTTTATAAATGGAAAAAGTGAATGCAGGCACTGAGACACACTTGTAATTGTCTCAAAATTGCTTTGTATACATAGAAGTTAGACTCAGGCAAAGAAAGCGGCTGCAGGGAAGAATGAAAGCAGATGCTCCAAGCGCATCAAGAAAGGCAGAAATAAATATGCTAAAGGATGAGAAAAAAAGATAAAAAGAAAAGGTGATATAAAAAAAAAAAAAGCCAGAATTGAAAGGAAGAAAAAGTTTTAATAAGTTAGGCAAACTAGATTGAAAGTGTTGTTAATTATGCCTAGCATCATAAATGGCAATTAAAAAAGCAGAAACAGTGAATGCAATATAGTTGTTTTATTTGTTAGTGCAGCAGAAACTGCAGCACATCATCATCTAGGAACAATTACCAGCTGCTGCCATCAGGGAAATAATCCTCTTTGCTATCCTACTGTACAAATCCTACGTCCAAAGCAACTGGTTGAAGTTAAGAGGGTAAGTGGAACTCAGAATATGTAAATTCTAGTTTTCCAGTCATAATCCTATCCTTTCTTTTTCTTTCTCTAATACCTTTCTCAGTCATTTCTTCCCTAAACTCCCAGTTCATCCCATTTACTTTGACACTGGGATTAAATCTGACTCTAAAATGCTCTAGATTAGTTTAGTACATGTGAGAGAAGCTAAACAAAACAGGTAATTATCTTTTAACAGTTGGTGAAAGCTGTGTTTTCTATTCGTTTTAAGACATAAAAGTCCTTTTGAGGACTACAATCTGTGATGGTGCTTTAGCTGTTACTCATCAAGATATAGAATATCCAAACAACACAGGGCAGGAAGCCACCTGATATAATCAGGCCCATTATTACCTTGACGATTTCATGCTAAATGCAACTAAGAGGGGACACATTTACGGCATTTCTTTCTTGTTGTTACTGTTAGCTTAATCATCTCATCTGTGATACGCATGTTTACTCACACAGACTGTCTGTCTCCATCCTACTGAAAAGGAAAATGACATTCAGACAGAGCTCCAGCCTTCTGCATTTTGTTTTAATGGAGACAAACCTAATACAGATGAACAGTAGGCTGCCAGCAGACCTTTCTGATCACTTTATGATAAGGCATGGCCTTACCCTAAAGAGAAAACATTTGTACCTCTTTATAAAATTTACTTTTCTGCATGCAGTGTTTGTATTTATGCATGTTTACACGTGTATATGCAATCTATGTAGATGTGTTTGTGGCTAAGCAGGGAATGGCTGTGAGCAAGTTGATTATATTGATAGGGCGGGGAAGATTTAAACAAATGTTTATAAGAGATTCAGCACCGGGCAGAAAAATGATAGAAAAGCAATAACAACTTTCCCAAAATAATTGGTCACAAAAATAAGCTTGAGAAGACTGCCACTGAGCAAAGACATACATGTGCTTATTATTACTTTCTAATATGTAAGGGAAATGTTGGCCAGAAGTCATAGCTGATTCTCATTTGCATTTTACTCAAATGAGATGTTAAGGACTTTTATGGGTAGTAATGCATCTAAAAAAATATCAGCTACAGAACGTAGTAGAAAAAAATAGAAGAGAAATACATAAAAGTCGATACAGGAAAAAAAATAATTAAAAGGGGGGGCATTGTTTTGGACATTAGGGAGAGAAAGTTATTTGAAATAAAGAATAACCCTGGGAGACAGAAGAAATAGGTTGACTATCTGGGGACCTGCAAGTACAACAAAACTAGCCGAGAGATTAAACTCTGAATCTGAGACCAGTGAGAATAGGCATGTTCCTTAAAAAAAAAAGGCAATTCTGAGCATTCTGATTGCTCTGAGAGGAATTAGGCAGGCAGACAGTGATTTTCAGAGCGTAGCTATGGGCTTGAGCAATGATGTAAAGCTGGCTATGTTGCCTTTGATACACCTACACATTCCTTCCTACCTCAGAATTTCTCAGCCAGTAACAGACCACTCACATGAAGAACTTGCCATATATTCCCATTTCTGTCATAGATTTCCTCTAGCAATGTGGGCTGTGTAACTGTGTCTGGCATGTGTAAACACCAGAAAATGGGAGCCTTTCACAGAAAATGGAAGCCTTTCACAGCCACCGGGTTCAGAAGCATTCCAGAAGTCAGAGTGGGATAGTGTGTACCAGTCATCTCTTTGACTGGGCCCCTTGGCCTGGCTTTTGAGAAGGAAATGGAGCATATTGGTCAGGAGATGCCCAGGGTCAGCTATGCCAGCTAGGAAACCCGGCTCGTTGGCTCCACTGTATTGCTTCAAGGCTGCAGTTCAGTGCACACTATTGGGGGCAGTTCCTGGCCCTGTGCCAATCTGAGTCACTTCCTCTTCTTCATGAATTGTTATCTGCATTGCACTTACATGACGACATGATTTCCAGATGAAAAAATGAAAACAATAGTAAGATTTCCTTCATTTCACAGAATTGCAGAATGTCAGGGGCCTTGAAAGATCATCGAGTGTAATCCCTCTACTGGAGCAGGGACACATGGAGATGTGCTTGGGTGGGTTCAGAATGTCTCCAGAAAAGAAGCAGCAGTCTGTTCCAGTGTTTTTTGCCCTTCTTGTGGAAGTTTCCTTGCATTTTTATGTGGAACTTCCATGTTTCAGCTTGCACCCATTGCCCACTCATTGGGTGTCACTGAGAAGAGCCTGGCCCCATCCTCCTAATAGTCATCCTTTGCATATTTAAAAACTACTTCATAGTTTCTGCTTTATTTTGTTGTTGTTGTTGTAGGGTGGATCAGTGTTCATGAGTGACTGCTTTACTTGGAGTTAGAACTTTAGAGGTGAGTCCTGGGGGGCCCAGGGTTTGCCTGCTTCATTGTGCCTTGGAGTTGGGACTCTTGCACTGGCAGTCTCTTGGCAGGAGGTGGTTTGAGAATGTTGCTTTCTTGGAGGTCCAGGACTGGAGCTAGGATCTTGGTGGCATGAAGCTGTAGCTGGCTCTGCAGAGGGAAGTGAGCTGTGTGTGGCCTCACTCTGCTTGTGGTACTCTGGGGATGGTGCTGTATGGCTGTGGCTCTTTGCTGGAGGACAAAAGTACCTCCTGTTTGTGAGGGTGGTAGTGTGCCTGTGTCTTTCCTCAAGGTGAGGTGTCCCCATGTTTGTTTTTGAGCCCTGATGGTCTGTGGCAGGTGCTCCTCTGAAGGACAGGGCTGATGGTACGAGAGAAGAGTAGGTTTTACTATTTTTGCTTTCTTTTGTTTCTTAAGTTGTTGAGAGTGGTGGTTTGTGGTTTGTGTTGTCTTTTTCCTTGCATGGGGAGGTTTCTTCTCAGAAGCATTTAGATTGTTGGGTGTGAAATGCTGCTGCAGCATGCAACGGAGTATAGATTTGTGTTTTGCTATGCAGCATTAACTACAACCTAAATTGACTTAGATATTAGAAAATAAAGCAAGAATAAAGGTCAAGCTCAACTGTTGCTTCAGGGTATATTTGGATCTAAGAGACAGGATG
Organism: Odontophorus gujanensis; assembly: GCA_013399175.1. Lineage (NCBI taxonomy): Eukaryota > Metazoa > Chordata > Aves > Galliformes > Odontophoridae > Odontophorus > Odontophorus gujanensis. The sequence continues at coordinate 55,358 of VXAB01001866.1, forward strand.
TCTCAGGAGTGGAGGCAAGCAAGCTACACAGAGGCATAGAGGATTACAAATTTTATTTAATACACACACAGGCATCTATTCCATATAATCTGTTAGTGGCACACAGAAGACTCCTTAAGCAAAAGCAGTATTACTTACTGACCCTTGAGAGAAGGGCTGAAGGCTGAGCAGGAGGAAAAGAAACATGCTGTAGTGTATTTGGCAGCAAGTGGCAGCAGGGCATCTGCTGCTTCAAGGTGCACTTTCTCTTAAATCCACCACAACCTCCCTCCTGCTTTTATTCTCTCCAGAGTCTGTGGAGTATTTTCCACTCCAGCTCATGAAGTGGAGCCCAGGCAGGACCCCTTCTTGCAGAAAAAAAATCATTTGCAAAACAAGAAACTAACAAAGTCAGCTCCCCACCAAAGCAAGATGAGTGGCTCTAGCTGCAGGTGCTGTTTTCCTCAACACTGTCATGGGGCCCATGGGTCTGGTTGCAGCCATCCCGTTATGCTCTCTGTCAGAAAGCTTTGTTCCAACTCAGAATTATTCTTTGGACAGGACCTTTATGTCCCTGATGCAGCCATGTACGTGGCAGAAATTCGGTGTTATGGGAATTGGTAGTTGGTTTTTTTTTTGATTTTTTTTTGGAATATTGCATTTAAAGGAATATTTCCTTTTTTTTTTTTTCCTATCTTCTTCATTGCTTTAAAAGAAGCTATTCAGTTTTAGTTTTTTTTTCTACTTCTGATTTTACTGTGGCTCATTGGAATCATTTTGAGGCAGTTGACTTTTTTTTATGTTAAATGGTTCCAAGGGTTAAAGCTTTAAACTCTTTATGAGGACCTAGATATAAATCTCCTGGCTGAACCCATCTATTTTCTACTAGGAAAAAAATATCTGGCTAATGAATTCTGTCACCAATATCTTCTTGCTGACAGCCACTGTGGATTGGTTGGTAAGTGTTGACTTCATGCTTGCCTATGAGGTTTTCTACTTCTGGACATCTTCAAACACCAGAACGTTATCCTGGGAAAGAGCAAATGAGGCTGACCCTGGAATGCTTTCTTCCAGATGCTGGGTGCTCAGATTCATTCCAGGAAGACTTACTTTACTTGTTATGGAACAGCTGCTCCAATGTTTGCTCGTCTTTCACAAGATGCAGATATCCTGAGGGAGATAGTCCAGGGTTCAGAACAACTTCTGCCTTCAGAACTCAGATACCTGCTTCTGGGTGGTGAAAGTTAAGTGATTGGAAAACAAATTTCTCTGCATTTCAACTTGGTTATATTTTGAAACTGTTAATACCACTCAAATTCATAGGGGATCTATAACAGAGTAGTTCAGGCTTTCAAGTTAGTTACATGAAGTCATGGGAAAATACAAGTGTTCTGCTCTATTCTGCTACTCTACTTCATCACTATATTGATTTTGGTCTCCTACTTAATTTTACAGCACCGCTCTGAGCAGTGATGTGGTACATACCACAACTCACTTGTACCTTCTTCTGGGACTGTGTTTGGAAGAGGCTCATTTAAAAATCTCCAAAGATGTTCAAAATAAAATATCCATGAAATTTGTATTTATCTGTACAATCAGATTAATGTAACTGCTTTTCTCAGTTAAATGCAGTCAGTTGTATTCCCCCATTCTGTGAGTACTTTAGTTTACTTGTTTTTAACTATTGCCTAAGATATCCTCCAGTTAATTGTTGTGTGTTCTGTCATGTTCATTTTTTTCTATATTAGTCTCATTTGCTCTCTGCCTTTGTGCTTTTCTCTTTCATATATCATTTGGAACACAAACCAACTCACTGCATTCCCATGAAGCTCTTTGCCATGCTCTGTCCTACCTCTGACACACTGTGTTAAACAGAAGTTTCCTGCCTTCAGGTTGATGCACTGAAGCCTAGGTCTAAAGCTGGTGTGGTATGGGCTCTACCTTAAGCGTAGCAAGGCACCCAGACAGGGGGTGTGTACCCTGTCCTTGGAGACATTTGAGGTCATGGTGGAGGGAGCTCTGTCCAACTTGACCTAGCTGCAGGTGTTGCTATTCATTAGAGGGGAGTTGGAGTGGAAGACCTTAGGGAATCCTTCTGCCTCAAACCATGCTGTGATTCTGCCCTTTGAAGCTTGCAAAGAATAGAGCTGAGTACCCCAATCTATGTTCGTTCATGACAGTACAGAGCTGTAGAGAGTAACCAAAAGCACAATATCACTGCTGTTTTTTCCTCCTCCCACAAAGCTCTGTAGGTTGAGGAGATATTAGCAAGGCTAGAATTTTTTTTTTGAAACTTCAGTGACACAAAAGTAAGCAGTGTCTGGATCAGCCTGAGAGCACTGAAACTCTTTTTCTTAATTGCCTTTTAATTCTACTGCAAAGGGCGCACACTTGGTCCTTGCTGACAGTACAGGTCTGAAATAACAGCTTCAAGCTGTTTTCCCTATAATAGAGCTGGGGTAAATGACAGATGTAAGAGCTTCCCTGCTGCACACTCCAGCATGTATGTGGAGACATTAAAACACCTGGTACCATCTTTCATATGTGTTCAGTGCAGCCTCTTCTCACCTTCTCCCTACAGCAGAAGTGCTCTCAGAGCAGTACCTACTTTGCCTCTCCAGTTTCTGCAACGACTGCTCCAAAAGTAAAGCCTTCTATTTTATATTGGCCAGTGATTTCATAGATTCATAGATGCATTAGGTTGGAAAGGACCTACAAGATCATCTAGTCCAACCATCCTCCTATCACCATCCCTACCCACTAAACTACTAAATCAAATCCCTCAGCACCTCATCTAAACACTTCTTGAACAGCGCTAGGGATGGTGCCTCAACCACCTCCCTAGGCAGGCCATCCCAGTGCCTGACCACTCTTTCAGAGAAAAAGTTTCTCCTCAAATCTAATCTAAATCTTCCTTGGCGCAACTTGTGGCCATTCCCTCTCGTCCTGTCACTAGTAATCTGGGAGAAGAGGCTGACCCCCTCCGCACCACAATCCCCCTTCAGGAAGTGGTAGAGTGCAATAAGGTCCCCTCTGAGCCTCCTTTTCTCCAGACTAAACAATCCCA
>VXAB01001866.1:61861-114855 GCA_013399175.1 Odontophorus gujanensis
AAAAAAAAAAAAAAAAAAAAAAAAAAAAAAAAAGAGGACTCTAGCCAGCAGATCAACTATGTTTTATTGCATTTCTTAACAAAGTAGGCTGCAGCAAATGAGGACAAGCCCAGTGTAACAGACACAACCAGCAACATGCAGAAGGACTATGACATAAGGCCTCTGAGATAAAAACTGTTTGGAAAAAAATTAATACAATGTTTTTTGCAGGATGGCTGCTACTTTTCTAATTATACATAGAGATTGTTATTTAGAATATTTGCGTATTCATACCAACCCTTAGAACTGAAGTAATTTTCTTTCGGGTGGTGCGGCTTGCAATCTGTACAGCAGTTTTTAAAGGAAATACAACACAATAAAAACTAACAGCTGTCACTGTCCTTTCCTCCAAATTTTCTAGTTCACCCACTGATGGAACAAGCAGTGCTTTATTCATAAAACGAGGCCACAGGAAGCATTTTCACAGGTAACCTTACATACACTGTTAATAAACAAGATCACCATTTAGTCCTGTCCCATCTCCATTACCTTTCATCTCTGAACTATCAGCTGCTTCAGAATATCTGAGGAGGAATTTAAGATTAAGTTGTCCTTTATTTCACAAAGTTCAACAAACTCACATAGGCTGCAAAGCAACCATCTTGGCATGAGCCCATAACATCCATTGCTTGTTTTCACTGATCTATAGGATTTCTTTTTTATTTTATTTTTTTTTTGCAGCAAATATTGCAGCATTCACATCCTAGAAGTACTTATTGTACAGGTATTCTGGGGTTGACCTATGTCTTAGGTCCTGCTGAGTTGTTAGGTCTCATCTCTCTCTCTGTTGTTAGCAGGACATTCATAGTACCAGCAAGGATGTCAGCTGCAGGAAGCTGATCTGTTCAGCTTCTAAGTACTACAGAGCCCCTTGGGGTGGAAAGCTTGATTTCCTCAAGGACACACCAGAAGGCTGTGCTGCCATTCAGAGACCTGGACAGGCTGGAGGGTTGGGCCAGAGTTAGGCCAGAAGGGAACCGGATGAGGTTTAACAAGAGCAAGCGTAGAACCTTGCACCTAGGGAAGAATAATTGCATGCACCAGTACAGGTTGGGGGATGACCTGCTGGAGAGAAGCCCAGAGGAGAGGGACCTGAGTGCCCTGGTGGGTGATAGGTTGGCCATGAGCAGTGTGCCCTGGTGGCCAAAAAGGCCAATGGGATCCTGGGGTGCATTAAAAAGAGCATGGGAGGAGCAGCAGGGCTTGGAGGTGATCCTCACCCCCCTACTCTGCCCTGGTGAGGCCTCACCTGGAATATTGTGTCTCGTTCTGGACTCCTAGGTACAAAAACAGGGATCTCCTTGAAAGAGTTCAGTAGAGGGCTACAAAGATAATAAAAATCATGGAACACCTCCCTTATGAGGAAAGGCTGAGAGACCTGGGTATATTCAGCCTTGAAAAAAGAAGACTCAGAGGGGATCTGTTCTACATCTATAAACATCAAAGGTATGGGAGGCAAAGGGATGAGGCTGGACTCTCCTCAGCAGTGTGTGGCAACAGGACAAGGGGAAACAGCCACATTCTGAAGCATAGGAAGTTCTACACAAATGTGCGTGGGACCTTTTTCACAATGCAGGTGATGGAGCACTGGAGCTGCACAGAGAGGTGGTGGAGTCTCCTTCTCTGGAGACGTTCAAGACCTGCCTGAACGCCTACCTGTGCAACCTGGGCTAGGGAACTACTTTGGCAGGGGGGTTGGAATAGGTCTCTAGAGGTTCCTTCCAACCCCTACAATTCTGTGAACAGAATGAGAACTGCATTCCAACTGAAATACTGAAATCACATCTTCAAACCCTTCTGAAGCAGAACAGGCATTTTTGGTGTTTTACAGAAACATTCTTAAGCTGAAGACCATGGCTCTGGCACGTATTAATGGTGACACCAAGGACATCTTTTTTCATCCCATGGTTATCTGCAGTTTCACAAGTACATTTTAGTCATTATCCACATGAACATCACCTCTGTAGGTACAGTTCAGATTTTCTTTCCTATCAAAGTACATGAAATAGTAATGAAAAAAATAATAATAATAAAGGGCCCCTCTAGCCAAAACATGTGACCATGGAGGCAGATGGTTGCCATCCCCAAAGGAAAGCATTTTCCGGGAGTCTGAGATCCAAGTGACCTATAGTGGCTCCTGCTGCAGCCCTATTTCCACTTCAAAGTAGAGGAACTTTTCTCAGAGCTGCAATATCAACAGTTCACTCAAATGACTCTTACCTGATCCCAGGTAAAAGAGTTTTATGGAAAAGTCAGCAGAAAAGTCTGCACTAACCTTTTCACCTGCAGTTTGATATTGAAGAGCAGCGATGATTTCTCCTTCTCGTGTCACCCTCTTCGTCCCATTTGTTTCTTGCTCTTCTCTAGAGATCTGAACTCTGGAAATATAGAGAAATAGAGCCAAAAAACATGGCTTTTATTCCGGAGAACAGTTACATATGCTAATTACACCATTGTTGGGAAGACAAATACATAGATCGCCAAGGATATATAATCATAGAGTAGTTTGAGCTGGAAGGGACCTTTAGAAGTCACCTATCCAGTCCAGCTCCCCTGCAATGAACAGGGACACTTAAAGCTTCTTCAGGTCACTCAGAGCCCAGTCCAACCTGACCTCAAAAGCCTCCAGGGACAGGGCATCTGCTGCCACTCCAGCAACCTGTTCCAGTGCCTTGCCACCCTTATCGTAAAAAAAACCCTTTTCCTTACATCCAATCTAAATCTCCCCTCTGTTAGCTTGAAACCACTTCTCCTTGTTCTATCACCACAGACCCTGCTAAAGAGTCTGTTCCCTCCTTTCCCATAGCTCCCCTTTAGACACTGAAAAGCCACTGTCAGGTCACCTCGGAGCCTTCTCTTCTCCAGGCTGAAAGCCTCAGCTCTTTCAGCCCATCCTTGCAGAAGAGGCGTTCCATCCCTCGGATCAATTCCACAGCCCTCTTCTGGACTCATTTCCACAAGTTCACTTCTCTCCCATACTGAGGACTCTGCATTTGAATGCAGAATTCCAGGTGAGGTCTCACAGGCACAGAGCAGAGAGGTGGGATCACCTTCCTCCACTTGCTGGTCACGTTTCTTTGGATGAAGCCCAGGAAATGGTTGGCGTTCTTGGCTGCTAGGGTGCACTGCCAGCTTGTGTTCAGCTCACAATGCATCAGTACCCTCAAATCTTTTTCCACAGGGCTGCGCTCAATCCTCACATCACCTGGCACATAAGGGTTGGCACACTGCAGTACAAAACCTTGCACTTGACTTTGTCAAACCTCACAAGGTTCACCCAGTCCTGCTACTCTAGCCTGTTTATGCCCTAAACTAAACTATCTGGGCTACTAGCCTTTCAGGAGGTTTTCAGTAAATACAAAATGCCACAGTTTGTGCTCCTCCTAAGATGGCTTAAATTAGAGGCGAGAAGAACAGGCATCTCAAAACCCCAGTGCTATTATTTGCCAGAGCTATTATTCTCTGCACAACACAAGAACGTCGCCAGCTGAGCCTTCAGGGAATGACATCGAGTCAGTTGCTTAAGATAGAATAAGTATAGTATAGCATGCTGTGCCTTAAGCATAGTAAAGAGCAATTTAGAAAAATGATCTAATTCTTTTAGATCTTTTCTTCATCCCTTTCCTGTGACCTGTCTGGCAAGACTCATGAGTAACAAGAGCAGTATAATCAGAATCCTTATATACTGCAGCTAGATTTCCCATAGGAATCAACAGAACTTAAAGAACCTGGCTCAAGACAATTTGTAGCTTCTGATAGCAAAGACTCCACATGTTTGATAGGAACCATTCACTAATATTTTTCTAACATTAGAAGTCAAAACATCACATCAAAGTGGCAGTTTCTTCATCCTCACACAGCTTGATATAGAAAGAAAATGACAAACCATTAGGCTGAAGGCAAGCAGACAATGTTTGCCATCCTCCAATAATGTTCCAAATAATGTATTTTAAAACACCATCAAATAAGGTACATGAAATTAAAGACTGATCCAGGATGACACACACTGCTTTCCCTTGCAATGTTAAGTGGTGTTTCACATATGATTGTATTTAGAAGCATAATAATAAAAATTGTTGTCATGTAATGATTATTTCCTCATCTTAATTCCATAAGCAATGATACAATAAACAGATTAATGATTGTGACCATGGTGCTTAATGGAAAGCGTTGATTTTTTTATTAGGTTTATGGAGAGAAGAAAAGTCTTTACCTGGATATCACGTTAGCAAGTTGTACTGTTTCTCATCACGTGGAACTACATACACAAAGTACTTAGCTGTCATCCCTGACAAGATGATCGAGGCAGGTCACTTTCACTTGATTGTCTGTCAGGTCTGGGAATATTAACAGCTTTGATATTTTTAAGAAAGAATATCATCTTGGCAAGTATCGTGCTAATTCTGGAGCATCAGAAGTATCTTTTGGACAATATCTGTTTCCTGTTGCACAGGTGTCTTTTTGTGGTTCTTTGTTTTTATGTGTGTTTGTTTTTCAGTGCTCCTGTGCATTAGGATCAAAACTAAAAATGCAAATTTCAGTATTACTATTTTTCCCCCCCAAAGTAAACTGGTTCATATGCTGAAGAGATCTCAGGAGTTTATCTTCCAATCTAAGTTCATCTTAAAGGAATCCAATTTTAGTCATATTGACCAAAGCACGATAACTAGGATACATCAGAGATTTTCTTCAGAAAAGAAATTGCTTAAATTCTGTCACGTACAACTGCTAACATTCATGCAACTCACAAGACAGTTCTCAACATCTGCACACACATCAAAAATCATCAAGATTTTTTATTATATTATTAGTCACATTAAATCTAAAGGAATTTATAAAGTGATTTAGCTTCAGCCACATGGTGATTGAAAAAAGGATCTATATGTACCACCAGAGCAGTAATTTGTTGGTCACACTTCAAGAGCATAGCAGGGCATGAGATTAAAATCCATACTTGACAAAAAATAAAGCTTCCTGTGAATTCTTTGGCAGACAACCAAGTCATAAACAACCTTCACAAAACCAATATACTCTCTTAACATTACTGCTTTAAGAGCATTCCTCTCTAAGAAGATCTCAATGATTCTTAGAATAAAGGGTGTCATAAAGATACGTTTGACACACTGTATGTATTCAAAATATAGATACTGCAACTTCAATGTCACTTGTGCACTGACCTGAGAGCACATAGAGATAAATTACTTGAACTTCAGGGCTTGCTTGGAAAAAAAAAAATGAGCTTCCCAATACATAGGAAGAGACAATTATCTAAAATGAAAATTAGATCCACTAAGGTTTCAAATAAAAAAAAACCCAGCCGTTTGGCAACCCACTAGGTCCATAACTTCCACTGCATATGTGAAGGCAACATAGAGAAAACACTAAGAAGTCCAGCAGGTCTCAGCAGGATCTCATAGTCCTATCCAAGTACAGAAAAACATCATCACCACATAGAAATTATCACTTGTGCTACTGTGTGGACCTCCACTTAGCATTCAAAATCACATTTGCCAAGACAAATGCTACGGGGGTCTGGCACATCTCAGTCTTACCTTCTTCAGCAGTAGAAAGTTCTGTACCACCTCAGCAGGAGGTGGTACATGCCACTGACAGGTATCCATGAGGCACCAGTTCCCAACCAATTCGCTAATTTGTAATGATGTACATTGTTTCACAACGACTGCATTGCAGAGAAATATTCTATGATTCAGCAACAGCACTTTTAACAACAGTAAGCAGATACTGTGAATCAGCCCTATATCAAAAAATAGTATGGTTATTTTCTTTAAGCTGATATTGATTGATTACAAGTATTAGAGTCTGCAGAAGATTTTTCAAACTCACCAAGACACGTGATGGCCAAATACTAGTTTTCATCTTATCAAGTCAGCTCAGTTTTCATGCAATTTCCAACAGTAGCTCAGCCGTTCCCTTTGCAGGGTTCCCAAACAACACCTTCTGTCAGCTCTCACTCCTTACAGAGAGGACACATCCTCAAGAAAACTTATGAAACTCGAGTTTGGGAGCTTCTACACATAATTTTTGAGGTGCCTCCAGACTGGCAATGTTTTCACATGTAAATAGCATTACAATTAAATACTGGATATCAGTACGTTCCATATTTGTAAGAATTACTAGTGTTACAGAGCTTACTTCTGCTCTAACCTATCACTAATCACTTGCCTCTGCATAGTTTTGGTAGTTCGGTTTGTTCCCAGGTTTTAATTCAGAGTCTTTTTCTGGCTCAGCCTAGCACACAAAGCAGACCCACATACCAAAGCCACGATTAACTTTATAGATGCGGCAGAATTATGGAAATGCTTCGTGTAAAAGCGTGTACTCGCCAACATTATTCCATGACCTTGCACTTCAGCTGAGTTTTAAATAATTCAGTGATGCATTGAATGAATAAATTTGTGCCGCTTGTTACTCTAAACAGTCATACTTTCACTTTCCTTGCCATTTTTAATAAAGCCTTGCTTTCTAATATTCATGAAATATTGCATTTCAATTAAATTACGTACGTACTGAGAAAATAGTTTGCCCCAAGCCATTTAGTGTTGACACCACCTGTCATTTGCCTTTTCTTTTAGTACAACAACCATAGCAGTTTTACGTACAGGCAATATAAGGCACTGTCACAGTTTAATGAGAAAAATTTTTGATCATGTATGCCACTACAGAGAATAAATCTAAGATATTTTGTTATTTTTAGAGGCCATTAATACAGTTAAAATAATACGTACTCAATCCTACCTTGGCTTCCAATTCCTCATTTCTTGGTAACAACAACACTTGCATTTTTTTCAGTGAAAACCACAGAATTCAGAGTTTCGAGCTAGGTAGACAAACTCTTTTTAAAATGAAAACATAAAAGAAAGTTTACAAGGCAAAAAGGTTATATTTTAAACGACACAGAAGGTAGAAGATGTACTTGAATATGGTACTTGTTCTGAAGCAGCAAAAAACTGCTTTTAAATTTGCCATTATTTAGTCATAGGCAAATGGATAAAAAGTTCCTGTGGTCCAGTCTACTTCCCTTTTAAAATGGAAACCTTGGCAATACTTTATTTCTAAGAAATTAAAGTGGACCTATGTAATGGTACAGGATGAATGCAATGAGAAGGCATTACAAAGAAAGAAGGAAATTCTCACCCATCTCCGAGGATCTAGGCTTGCAGGAAAAAATCCACAAAGGATCTCCATCAAGAGATCCTTCTTCAGTGGCAATCAGCCCTTGAATGAGGTCTAAGAGGAGCAGAGCCTGGCTCCACCCCTTCCAGTCACACAGGAGAATTGCCTTCACCTGTGGTTCCAAGGCTGACGGTCTTTTCTCCAGGTGCTCAGTTAGTGGTTCAGGCCATGACTCAGCAATTATCATAAAACCAGAATTCAAGGTGCAGTTGAAGGCATATTTTGAAATTAAAAGCTTTCTAACAGTGCAAAATCATCTTACCATATGATTTCTGGTAATAAAACTAACATATTTTGTCTAAATCTAGGTTGCATTTCTCAACACTTGTCCAAAATAAATAGCAAGATTTTATCTGGATTAGAAAGACCTCATCGAGTGTGTACTGCCCACACTGTACTGCCTTCCTCTGTGCCTAATACAGAGAAAAAATTGGTTACACAGTTCAACCCAAGTCTATTCTCAAGCTGAAACTTTAAAAGCTTCTTTGTTAATCCAGCAACATGAACTACAGCTACAGTATTGCTACAACATGTTAGACGCTGCAGTTAGTAACTACACAAAAGTTTATTCCCAGAGAGAAAGTTAACACGTCAGGAAGAAAAAGGAAATACAAAATATATCATCAGTACAAGATAAAATACCTATCAAAATCCTCACTGGTCTCTTTTTTGTTTTCTTTTTTCTTTTTTCCATTACAGTATTTTCAAAGAGTAGGGAGAAGAAAAACAAACAATGCACAAACGCCTCATTTCCAAGTTTCACCTGCAAGATAAAGATCTTTCATTAATGCCTATAAACTGATCTGCATACCCTACTACATCTGTAGTCATCTCAATAACTTTAAATTGGCCCTAACATACTGGTGAACTTCACCCACAGATGAAGCACTCAGCAGCACCATTCACTGTTTTGCTTTCCGCTGATTACCCCAAATCATTCCTGTCACCACAGTATAACTAAGAGGCCACTCACATTTGTCCTGAAGCATTCAAAATGAGTATGAAGACAGCAGTAAAGTTACTACAAAGAGTTAGGTAAAAGAAACACAGTGTGTCAGGAAAAGCTTTTGATTGCATAATTGAAACTATTTCACGCATATATTCTCTCTCTCTCTATATATGTATTTATAAAGTTTGGAATAAACAACATAATCATCGTTCATTTCTTACACTCATTCCAGGAAAGCAGGTTGTCTTTCAACAGAAACGCAAATGATTGTAAGCTAGTCTGCCATTTCAGGAGAAGTTTCAAATGAGCCAGATCACAAGTCTTTTCCTACAAACGTCTTCAGTTTGAGGTTTCTGTGAGAACATGGTAAGTTATTTGGAACAGATTCTCTTGCCTGGATGAAAAACTGCACAGAATTGTTTACCATGTTCAAATCTATCTCCACCACCTCAAATTCCTTTAAGTGAAAGTGGACCTTTGATTTGATGTCAGCAAGTGTTCAAGTGCTCAAGAAGGAAATAGAAGAGTTGACATAATGATTGCACTGTACGCTGGCCACATCTCTCTTGCACTGGCTTTAAGTCAAAGTCTGTTTTTATAAATAACTCATTCTCAGTATTGGTAATAATCTTGGAAATAAGACAAACCTATATTTTTGTTTTGCTTTTGTTATACAATCACAACTTTGTTGCAAATCAATAGGATATTATCAAAATTTGAAATCAAACCTGTACAAATAGGCATCTCTCTAAGGGGATAATTAGATTCAACGTGAAGGTTGGCATGGCCTTCAACTACCGTTTTCTTTCACCGGAATCAGAAAATTGAAGAATTTTAGAATACACCTTAATCAGACTAGAAATTTAAGCCTACACACTATGTTTTCAATCTTCTATGATTTAAACTGAAATTATTAATTTACCTGACAATTTTTAATTAACCTCTGAATGAATTCCCTATTACCAAAATCTAAAAGCTATTGCACACCATGCATTTTTAAACAGTGGATTAAAACCTCCAGCCTCACAATCCAGAAAAACTGGAGAAGAGTTAAGTAAAGCACCAGGAAAAGAGGTAGAAACTGCTACTGAAATATAACCTGCATACCCATTCTTTCTGTAATAATTGAATATGGACTAATCGTGATTCTAGGATTGGACTATTAAAATTTCATTTAGATTATGTTCACTAAACTTCAGACTTACATGTTACATGCATTTTTTTTTCTTTCGCCTACAAGCAGGATTTTCAGAAAAAACATGCCAATTTAATGAAGGATATCATTCAGTTCTCCTGCCGTATGCTTTTTACTCCAAACAAATGATGGATGACAAGCTGGACATGAACCAGCAGTGTGCCCTTGCAGCCCAGGAAGCCAAATATATCCTGGGTTGTGTCAAAAAAAGTGTGGCCATCAGGGGGACAGAGGTGATCTTGCTCCTCTGCTCTCCGCTGGTGAGACATCACCAGGTACGGAGCCCTCAATACAGGAGAGACATTGACCTGCTGGAGCGCATCCCAAGGAGGCCCACAGAAACTAAGTGAGGGAATGCCTTCCCTAAAGGGCCAGGCTTAGAGAGTGAGGGCTGTTCAGCCTGGAGAAGATAAACCCTGGGGAGACATGACAGTGTAATAGAATCACCAAGGCTGGAAAAAGACTCCAAGAACACACAGTCCAACCATTCCCCTGCCACTCATCTTTTCCCACTCGACCACATCAGCAGCCTTTCAATAGCCAAAAGGGATTTATAAGAAGGAAGAGGACAGACACTTTAGCAGGGTCTGTACTGATAAGACAAGGGAAAACAGTTTTTAAGTAAAAGAGGAGAGAGATAGATTGGATGTAAGAACAACATTTTTTTTTTTTTTTTACAATAAGGGTGGTATAGCACTGGAACAGCTACCCCAGAGAGATAGTGGATACCCCATCCCTGGAGACATTCAAGGTCAGGCAATGTAATCTAGCCATAGGCATCTCTGTCCATTGCAGGGGAGCTGGACTAGATTACCATTAAACACCTGTTCCAACTCAAACGCTTCTATAATTCCAATGAATTACATTCTAGGAAAGGTATAATAAAAATTAAAGTACAATAATAATTTTATCCGTGCAAATCCTTTGAAAAGTGTGCTAAAACCTAGGCTTCAGAGTTAGAGAAATCAGAAGAAGAGCTGCATATGTCAAGAAAGTTGGCCTTGCAGAAGAAGTTAAAGCCTAACAGACATGTCACGATCATTCAGGATTTGTAGAATGCATGAACCTCAAGGTGATGTTTGCTTGTAACTCAATTCTGCGTAGGCTGAATTTTGTGGCACAGTGGCACTTGTTAAGTCATGTTCAATATGCTCACTTTCACAATGCTCAAGTAAGACATTTGAAAGTACTCAGCATGGATCACAGGCATACATGAAAAAATCTGCCACGTGTTTTCAACACATTAAAGAAAGCTGTTTGTATTTAATGATTTAAAGTCTCCCACTTATACTCTCGGTATTTGTTCAATTATTTATCTTAATTACTTATATCAGAATTGTTAGAACAAGGTATTGTAGTTGATTATCCTAAAACATGAAGAAATTAATGAAGCGTGATACAGAATGCACTCCGGAATCTGGAGAGCTGAATGCTCTATGGAAACGTCTTTCTCATACTCAAAAAAATGACAGAAGCAATAATCGAGAATTCTCTCATCTTTTAATGTTAGCACTATAGCAAGCATGAAGTCTTTTGGTCTTGTCTTTCAATTAAAAAAAATTAAGCAGGCCACAAATCCAGTGAACCCTCTACCCAACAGTTGCCTTTGGTAAGAGTATAAGAGCAGGACACATGTACAGGGAAACCTATCCTACGTTCTATTTTTTGTGATTACTAATGTCCCCAAATGCAATACACGTTCAGATATTAATCAGATTGTGTAAAAGTAAAAAAATGTCTTTTGTGATGTAGATATATTTTTCTTTCTTAATATTTCTTAGATCCAATTTTCCTCCTGTATCTTAAGTCGAAATATCACAAAGACCACAAATGCCAGAAGATGTAGATATTTGGTAACAGAAAAAGATAAAACAGTTTCACTTTTTTTTCTTCTCTGCACTTCAGTAAATCTTAATTTTCGCTGAAGAAGACATGGGGCTTTGTTTTGTTTTAGAGTTTAGAAAGTGTAATACACAGTGTCATGGTTTTATGATTCTTGTTATTGGTATTTCACATCATAACATCATGTAGTGCATTGGGAGTTAAAGAGCTAATGCTTCAGCTCTGTGGATCATCAATAGCTCTGGGTACATCAGTCTCAGAAGAGAACTACATTCCCCAGAGGACCTTGCGTCGCCTTGCATTTTTCCATTTTCCACTCAGAGGGAAAGATAAAAACTGCTCGCTGTATTTGATTTATTAGCTTTAATTCCAATTACATTATATTATATTGCGTTCTGATATCTTATTTAGTAAATTAGCTTTCCCCCTCAGATCGTTGCCGCTGTTTTGTTTTTAGGCCCATCTCCCTTTTCCCTTTCCCCCTTCCCCGGGCCTGGGTCTGTGGGCCCCCTGCCCCAGTCATCACGGAACCAGGCCGAACCAGCCCATAAACTGTTGGCACACAGTTTAGCAAAGCACTCGTAACAAATCTAGGCTTGTTTATGTATTTGCCTATATTGAATATTTAGTATATTGAGTATTTCAGTAAAATATCTTAATTAAGAAAGATTACTTTTCTGGACTAAGTCCCTTCTAAAGCATTCACGTGACTGTCACGCTCCAATATAAAGGAGGGAGATGAGGTTCTCAGATTATGTATATACCTGGTGTGAGATAAAGAAGCAACGGTTCAAATGTTGGTCCGACCAGTTTATTACCAGTATTGACCAGGGAGATGGGGAAGGCGGACACTGTTAAGGGTGATGGGGAAGGGAAGGCGAGCGACAGGAAAGATAGAAAAGAAGCAAGGGTTTGTACAACGCAGGGAATGTCACCAGCCAGGATCCTAGGGGCGGTCCGGTTGCAAGCGGCTCCGACGGTCCGAGGCAGAAGAGCNACTTAAGTCTTAGAGTAAGAATTCTTAGCATTAATTTTCTCAAAATTTTAAACCAATATGTGATGATCAGTTCTAAGATTTATTTTTTAACGTCATACTCATATAATCTGTTTACTCCAGACAAATGAGAATGCACAGTCTATTATTTGATTGCGTATAATCCAATAGAGATATAGGACTCTTAACGTAATATTGTAACATAAAACTCTTTGTAATAACAAAGGATAAAGGATTCACCGGGCAAAGATCTGACAAATAAGGTGAGTTCATCAAAATAAAATTTTTACTGGGAAATAAAAGTATTCATTCTTTAAAGAATGCAATCCAATAACATTTCCTCCATGAACTCTGACTTGGTAGAATCTATAAACAGATTATCAGCATGATACAAATAGCTCATGACCTGTTTTTAGATTTAAAAGCCTCTCTTTTCTACTTTGAGGCCCAACACAAGAAAACAATGTTCTGAAGTAGTAACTGAGCCAATATAAACTTAACATTGTCTTTATAAAAGCTTAAAGTAGACTAAAAAGATAAAAAGAAATTGGCATGACATTGTTTAGGTGCACAAATAAAACTACAGAATCTGAGCAGTGGAATACCTGTTAATTTAATCAAAATGGCAGAAGAACTACAACAAACGAAAGAAACCACAGAAATTTCAAGCCACAGAAATTGGCCTCATGAATTAAAATTTGTTTTAGTTACATGTGAAATAAAAACATAATAATATGTGCAGGAATATCAGTTCTTTGCAGCTTTTTTTCATAAGGCAAACAAGAGAGACACAGAAATGAGTCATATTGCTCCTGGTTTTCCCAGTGTCCTCCGAAAAATTGAAATTACTTGTCCATTGAAGCATCATAATTAAGGAAGTCAGAAAGAACTTACCTATAAGAAAAGATGCCAATGTCATCATATTTACAACATAATCAGCTTTAAACCTAGCACTCTCCTGAGCTTTGTCATTATCAAGAAATGCAAAAAGACATAAAAATAAAATAGCAAAATTTTAACCTTCTCCTGAAGATTAAAAAGATGCACAACCACATACCCAGGTATTACTCTCATCTACTAATACACAAAACACTTCACATTTTATGTTTTATTCCTGCACAGAAGGGTAGGAGATGCAAATTATACAGTACATTAGTAAATGTACTCAGTTCTATCCTAGCTTCCAGGAAACCCTCTCTACATAGCATCCTTTATGCATCTTTTCAGACTTTCATTACCTGCTCTAGCTTTTTTTTTCCCCCTCCATAGGCATCAATCTGCTATGTAATCTGCTTACAAAGAGGTGTCATTAAATTCATATGTACAGACATAAATATGCAATACACATGTATGTTTAGAGTGACTATGTTTTGTGAATTATCACTGTCAAGTAGTCTCAATGCATTATGTTTCAATGGATGTGCTCCTGGGCATAGAGCTTGCCTTCCTCCATTCAATGAAGAGATTAAAAAGTAATTAGCATTTAATGGATAACTATATACCAAATTTAAAATAAAACCACCCAACACAGCCTAGGAACTATTCACGATGAGAATTATTTCTGTAGCACCCTAACACTTACCACTCTGTAAAAACTGATGCCTAACTTAAATGAAGTTACTGATTTGTAACCCTGAAATCTAATTTTTCTCAGAAATCATTTTCAAAGTTTCCCACAATTCCATTCATAGAAGCTAGAGTATTGGAGCTTTAATCATGAAGTTAGGCTGACAGAAGAACAGTGGTGAATTATCTATCAGGCAAAGACATGTAAAGATGAAGATACTGTTTATTTGCAAGAGCCCTCAAGAAGAACGTGGCTACGACTCTAGTGTTTCCTTCACAGAGTGTAGCAGCTCTTAGGTGTATGAAACATCATGCACGTGTCAGAATATCTTGAGACCCGTTGAGAAGTTTCAGCAAAATGTACAGTAACAGTCCAGTTCCATACGTCACAAAAAAAGCACATTAAATAACAAACAAACAAAAAACAACACAAGTTTAGATTGAAGTCTGCATTTGGAATAATATAATTGGTGTAGTTAGTATATTTACCTTCATAAAAAGATTAGATTTTTATATAGGAAGAAATAATTTTTTGAACTAGAACTCCTGGAGCCTTGACAGACCATTGAATACATTGAGCAATATTTTTTTGCAGTACTAAGACTCTATCTTGTCAATAGGGTTTGTAATTTGTCAATAGGGTTTGTAATGCTATAATGTGATAGGAAGCACATCAGTAATACCACAGACACAGAAAGAAAAGAGAACTGCTTACCTTTAGAAGGCTGCAGGTAAGCAGAGATCTTCAGCAAGATATCTTTGCCTCCACTGCCAACCCTTACATGAGGTCTGGGAAGGAGTGGATCCTGGCTCCTGAGCTTCCCTGGGTTGGCCCCTCCTCCCCACCAGGTGCTCAATCACTGCTTCAGGCCATGACTTAGCATTTCCACTACAGTAGTTTATTTGTCACTGAAGGAAACCAGTGGCTTAGTTTTTATGATAAGCCTTTTACTTTAGGTGTCAAATATCCAAACTTAGAATCATCAGACCAAGACATGCATGACATTTAATTCACTTTACAAGAAACCTAGATACCTGACCTTGTCAAAAGTTTCCACTAATGCTGTCTGTAGCATTCTCTTATCAAGTCTGCTCTCATATGCATCAGACTTCTGGAGCGCTACACTGTCGATAGTGAGTATACAGCAGAATTCACTGAACAGTCTCGCCTAGTGCATATAGGTCACTACAGCTTTGAAAATAAACCTTTCATACTCATAAAGCGTTTCCTGCCTATGAATGTTTGCTTTGTGGCAATGCTGGTCCCAATTGTTCCCTTCAAAATGCTGTATCCTTTACCACGTTATTAAAAGTACATTTTATCTACTCATCTAAGAAATTTCCTTTTCCTTTTGTCATGGTTTCATGATTTTTGGTATGGGTATTTCACATCATAACATCATGTAGTGCACTGGGAGTTAAAGAGTTAATGCTTCAGCTCTGTGGATCATCGATAGCTCTGGGTACATCAGTCTCAGACGAGAAGAACTACATACCCCAGAAGACTTTGTGTTGCTTTGCATTTTTCCATTTTCCACTCAGAGGGAAAGATAAAAACCGTTTGCATGTCATGAGACACACTCTCTTCCCTTTTGGATCGACTCAGCAGTGGGTGCTCGCTGCCGTCTCGCCTCAGCGTTAGCGTAAGGTCCTTTTGCTTATTGGACACTCTCTCTTGAAGCTAATAAATCATTTTATTTGATTTATTAGCTTCAATTCCAATTACATTGTATTATATTGTGTTATTTTGCTTTCTGGTATCTTATTTAGTAAATTAGCTTTCCTTCTCAGATCGTTGCTGCTGTTTTGTTTCTAGGCCCATCTCCCTTTTCCCTTTTCCCCTTCCCCGGGTTTGGGTCTGTGGGTCCCCCACACCAAACGTCACGGAACCAGGCCGAACCTGCCTGGTAAACCGTTGACACTTTTTAATTTAAATCCAGGTGATAGCTTGTTTAATCTGGTAATAAAATTAATTTCCAGGTTAACTATCAGATTTTACATGGGAATTCTCTAGTAGGACAAAATCGTAAACTAAAATCATACTAATAATCTTACCAAACACTAGTATACTTGCTTAATATATCTTCATCTGTTCCTGTAGCTTCTTATGACAATGAGTGGCTGATGTGGAAAACTCTTAAATCCCTGCTTCTGATTCTGTGTAGTCATGTTAACAAAATACAATGATCTATGAAAGCTCGTTCTAGTTCACATATTCAAAATAACGAATAAGTGCTATATAAATGTCTTTTAAAAAAATATCATGCTGAACAAGATGTATGCATACTCTACATTGAACAAATACATGATTTTGGGCTTTATACCATCTCCTTAATCTGCTCCATAGGTATTCTAATGCCAGCTTTCAAAGTCAGCCACTAGTGAGAGTCAAAGCAGAGAGAGCAACACAAGACTCTAATATGACTATTAAAAGCAACTACTTGAGAAATTACACCTTAATGTCTCTCGCATCAGTTACTTCCCACCTACACATACTGTGAACCACAACTTCACCATCAGTTCCACAAAACCAAATATCAGTAAGAGTCTCCTGTCTAGTCCCTGCAGGCAATTTCAGCCTAGGATAGCTTCAAGATACCACCAGTTTTAACTTCAATCATAATAGCACAATAGCAGTAGGTCATCAGGGTTAGAGATTAAAGCTCAGTATTTAAATATCCCATGCATGCAATGAGTATAGAAACAAAAGAAAGCCTGAACCATTAGCTGGCAACGGAGGAAACTGAAGGAAGAATTTTTGATGTAGCCTAACATGAAATCCTTCATCACTTACTTCAAATTTTCAATTTACCTGAAGAATATCAACACTGGTTCGTTATTTCTGATGACAAATTATTCTGTAACAGCAAAAGAAAAATGTAAAAGCGCAAGTAGGTAATTATTCCCTAAAAGCAATTCAGGTTTATACTTAAAAATGACAGGATTAATCACACCTATTCTCTACTGGTGAAAACATCATGGTGATCTAGTGCAAATGTTTTTGTGTGCACATTGCTACAGAATCAGCAAGCAATAGAGAAGTTTTCAGAGCTCAATTTCTTCTTTAGAATTGCATACCTATCTATTTTTTATTAGCTTTAAATGCTTTCAAACAGTATTTGGAATATGTGTGTCTAAGTGCCACTTGAAGGAGATTATACAACATAGTGGTGCTGAAGATTTAAAACATAATATAGCTTATAATGTATGCTTTTGAAAGTTGAGTTGTTCCCAGGCTTTTACATTCTTTAGCTCACCACTTTCATGAAACAGATTAAATAATAGCCCACACCCCATATGAAAGATTTTTGTACCACCATTTTTTCCCCTGCTGTTCACATCAAACCAACTCTGGCGTTTAAATCTACTATGACCCACGCAAGTAAGGTTCAGTGAAAAACCAACTGTGGCCCAGAAATTTCTTCAGTTAAGAAGTGACTTTTTGCTTCGGTTATTTTCATAATATCCACATTTTGTCAGACAAGTTAATTCTAAATGTGATAGTTCTAGTGCTAAGAAACACCAATTATAAGAATTTCAAGTATACGTATGAAGAACAGTGCATCACCATCAATCTATAACCTTTCAAAATCATTGAATTTTAGACCTGGAAGATTGGGCAAAATTCTTCCAGGTAATCTTGTTAGAAAAATATCCTTCTCTGAAGATTTTCTTCCCTTGTAACTTTTTTTTTCTAATCCAAAAACTATAGGCAATGAAATAATTACGTACATGAGAGCTAGCAATGAAGGTTGAAGATGAAGCCAAAGTTTAAAAGTGAGTTTTCATTTATTGTTTCATCGCTCGATAAATATAATAGAAAATTTTCATTCATCAGAAAATGTACAGTTCTTAATGAAAATGTTTATACAGAAAATTTTGTTGACAAACAGCTCAATTCTTGTTGTAAATACCTTTGCTACTGATACTTAATACATCCCTGTGATCTTTAGAATACTCAAAGTAGAATGGTTAGTAAATAGTCAAGGACAACTTAGACACAGCTTCTCTGTAAATTGCAGAAGCAGATTAGGGAGATAGTAGTATGGATTCTGCCCCTTGTGGGAGACAAGAGGACAGAAAGTGTTTGCCATATTCATTGCACAAGAAGTGACGTAGCTGGAAGTACTGCACTTGTGGGGAGTAAAGAATCACTCAAGAAACTATATTGGCTTCTGTATATATTCATTTACCTTCAGGGACTCAAAATGCTGAAATTTTAAAAAGAACTGACAAAGTGACCACAAGTGTTTTCAAAAATAACTATTTTGCCTGAGTTGTTATCTGACCAAGAAGCACACAATATAAATGAATTTGAACCGGAAGCTTTGAGGCTGCTATTTTTTTCAAAGAGACATTAACCATGTCCTAAAAGCCTCTGCAGTAGATTCAGCTCACGTGCAGAAATCTTGCATGGATTCCTAGCTCCTATAATCTTAAAAATGCTTGTGTTGTGCATGACATGAGTGAGTTTGTTTCATCACACTCTATTTTATGCGCCTTCCATTGCTCTAAGCGATATAATGCAAGACAGGACTCCAGGCAACACAACTCTCTATTTACATTATATGAGTTGCAGAACTGATCCTGAAACATTTGGCTCAGTGTAAGATCTGCTTCTCGTGCAGGTTAAAAAAAAGCATCAAGATAGGAAAATTACAGGAAGACCAGTCCTGTAAAGGGAAGGACAACAGAGAATTTATCTCACACAAATAACCAGATTGCACTTCCACAAGTTAAAGCTATGTGCTGCCATTGATCTGTCTGTCAAAAGAGATAAAGAGACTTAGCACCATTTCAGATAAAATTTCTAAATGAAAAGAAACTATTTTGAAGGATTTAGCATAGTGACCAAAAACAGTTTAAAAGAAAAAAAAAAATACAGTTTATCGAATGATAGCAAGAAAAATTCATCAATTAAGTGCTGCTACAATTTCAGTTTCTGGCATAAGAAAATGAATACATATTCCTTGATCTTTACTAATAATATTTATATTAGGTTTGAAATACATACAAATTAATAACTTGTAAGTGGGCACATGATGTACAGCAAACAATTGAATGTCATCATATTTTTCATTGTAGGTCTAGGGAAGGGAATTACTGAAATCAGTTCTTTATTTCATACAACAATACTGTCCAATTTAACATTTAAGGGGAAAACAACACTGTTGTTATAATTTTATTGTATAAATGTTTACGATACCAATGCATCAAGTTTCATATATAAGTAAACCAAACCAGCTCTTCACTGAAGCTGCATGTAGAAAAGTACTTCATTATTTTAGTGTGCAACTGTGCTACAATAGCTGTAATTACTTTGTGTCATGAAGACACAAGTGCTCATAAATGTCATATATTAATGATAATGACTTAAAAACTGCAGGGTTTTTTTTTACTTTTTTTTTTGTATGCTTATTTCTTTTTTTAAGCACTACTTGGTTGCAGAATAGCACAGCTACTTTCTTCAGCACAACTGAAAACCTTTGATCAACTTCATATGGAGAAATATACTGAAGGAAATCAGACCTGTGATGGCTGCTAATTTTAGGGTATAAAAATCTTCTTGGCAGATTCCGGGTGTAAGATTGCCGACTACTTCTTGTATTCTAAGTTAACTTACCCTTGATTAGATTAAAAAAACCCAACAACCCATTTGAGTTCAGTATTTATCCATTTGGGGTAATAACATCCACCCCAAATGGAAGGTGCTGATAACCTCATACTCATGAACAACTTTGACCTTTTAGCCAAGTAAAAAGGAAGGGAAATTGTTTACTGTCACTGTAAATATGTGCAGGGAAATAGTAAAGAAGTTCACTGCCAGCTGACAATAATGTCTGCCGATTAAAGAAATGTGTATACTTGCTAAAATGGATATCTTTGTTTAACAACCCTTTTCAATCATCACAGCGCTCTTTCAATAGGTCAGGAGGCAACAAAAGCTCTCTTATAAAGAGTTTGTCTGCCATGCTAATAGCAATATTAGGTCAAATACAGTAATGCAAAAAAAATCCTTCTCAGTGCCTCAAACCTCCTTGCTGTGCTGTAAACCCTGAAAGAAAAGTGTGATAGAAGATATTCAGTACTGTCTCCACGTTACCAAATTCTAGGTCAATTGCTCTTCCTTTAAAAATGTCAAAGCAAGTCATATGTTCATAATGTCAGTCTATCCATACAATATGCTACATCCAAAATCTAAAATATACCTTTTTCTAGATTTCCAGATTAATTTGAGGAATAAGTTATTTTTCTAGCAAGAGGTGAGAAATTTTAAATAAAAAAAAAATCAGAGCCTGCAGGTACTTTGTCTCTAACCCACACTTCAGGAAGACCACCAGCAACCTCTCATTTTTGGGGCAGGTGATTAAGAGACCTGCTTCTTTAAACTACAATTCTGCCACTCATCCTGTGTGCTACTGCAAAGCTTTCATCCATTTAAGGAATTCACTCTGTTTGGGATCGCTTACAAAATTGGCAATTTGAGCTTCATTAATTCTTTGCAGAAATTTCCTTTGCTTGCCTGGGAGCTAATTAGTTTAAGTCCTGAAACAATCTGCAGCAAAACACAGCAGTTTCTCACCGAGGCAGAAGAGCATTAACTTTCACCCATGCTAAGTGCTCTGAGAGGTCAAACAAGGTTAGGCTGCCACTAAAGAAGGCAGGTTCTGCTTAGAAAAATCTAGACACAAATTTCTGAAGAATGAAAATACTTTGAGCATAGTAATTCAAGCCAGTCAGAAGAAAACAGGTGCTATGCAGTGATATTTTGCTAGTCATGGTATTAGCACATGCCTAGTCCCTGAAGGATTAATGAGACCCTTGAGAATTAATAAGTTTTTCCAAGCAGTATTAAGCAACCTTGCTCTCACGGACACTGAGTGTTCTATTGACCCTACAAAAATGCTTGCTTCTTTCACCATTTCATATTATTCATTTTAACTACCTCCATACAGAAGCATTTTATATTTTCAATAAAAAATATATACAATATATATTCATAACCACATTTTCAGCCTGTTTCCTTTCACAGCCATCAGCAGATTATCTGACCTTTCCTGGGAAGGAATTAACACTGTAGGTGATTTTTTCTCCAGCTACCATCGTTTTCATGCAGAGCTGATACACTCATCCAGTTCAGCTGTTCCTTAAAAATCATCCCAACACAAGGTACCACAAAGTACGTACAACATATTTTTTATTTCACTCATTAGGAAGCAATAGCTCCATGCAGCAGCAAAATCTCACTATCTGACCCAAGCTGATTTTCATAAGGAGAAAAATTTCATTGCAGTAAAAGATGGGCCAAGTGACACAAAAGACACAGTTTAATCTCTCCAAACATTTCTGCAATAAGAGAACTTTGGAGGGAGACATCTGTTAGAATTTTCAATGTCAGGCAGAAAGAAGACAAAAATAAACAGTGTTTTATGAGTTTACATTACTTCTTGCATTGTCCAACCAATTACACATTGACCTGAACATTTAATTTGTGATGAAAAATAAGGGTCAATATTACTTTGGAGAAAGAAAGTATCATGTCTACGTGTACAGTAGCAGACACAGGGATCTTTAACTGGCATGCTTCTCCTCCCAGAATGTGAATGACAAGTGGGATGATAAATAAATAACTGTTAATGTAGTATGACGTTACACTGTCATAAGACAGCATTAACAGTACAGAGAAAATCACAAACAATCATTTGCATTATATGAGCAAGTAGATTATATGTGTAAAGCTTGGAATAATAGTTGTACTTTTGTATGTTAAAAAATGTCTCCCTTATTTAGTTACTCAAGTAGACAAAAAACAAAAAAGCAGATATTTCGATCAGTTTTAAAACTCAGCACATTACAAAAAAAAAAAAGTAGACTGAAAGCTTGAACTTTCTTCATAAACAACACCGAGCTAGAAACATTCTTTCATCTATTCTGATGTTGATAATAAATGGATCATCACAGAAGTCAAAGTCAGTAGAAGAAGAGACCCTAACAAGAACCATGAAAAGGTCAAAAATGACCTACCTGTCTTAACACAGAATGAAAAGGACATCTGATGAAAGCTGCTAACACCTACATGTAGGAGTCTTTGTATCTTTTATGCAGCAAAAGAAAATTATCAGTTTAAGTAGAGTTCTATGAATACGCCTTACTACAGTTTTCCATGGAGTTTTTGGTTAGCATCTTGATTTAAATAAGAAGTGTGTTAACTTATCAAAATCTGCTGGGCTGGGCAGTTCATGCTAAACTGAACTGTTTTTGAATAACATATTGCTAAAAACTAGAATTAGTAACTTTCAAACCAAGGGAACACTGTAGTCTGTTAAAATGACCTCTTAAAATCTTGCTAAAAATATATATCATAGGAATTTGCTAGCAATTTTGAGCAGTCACCCAAATGATTGGTATATATTTCACCACATGATTCTATTTCAATATTTATCTCCTTAAAACATGCTCAAAGAAAAATAAATAATCTCTGCAAACGCACTAAAAATGCACCAGCTGGGGAAGAAACAAATTCAATTTCAGTTGTCTCTGCATACAAACAATGATATCTTTCCATGACATCCAGGAAATGTGACAGTCTGGGATTCTGGAAACCTGTTCTTGTAGAAGAGAGTGCAGTAGAAGCCATAGGAATATGCAGGGCAAGAGTTATGGAACACAGTAAGACAATGGCAGGACACCTCCCTCATAAAACTCTTACCCCGAAATAAAATTTGTATTTAAATCCCACACATCCTAAGGACACCAGAATAAACAAGGTGTTCTCATCCTGCTCCTGGTCAGACATTTCAGTGTCGTGGATCTTGTTTCCTGGATGATTGTTCACAGAAGCTTCTCCCACTCTATCACCAAACAGAACTGTGATACTCCACAAATGAAATAAGTCATTTTGCCTTTGGACTAATCTCTATTAAATTCTATTATACTTCTTCCTAAGGGTGATAGTGTCATACAACAAAGTCCTAAAAACAAGGTCAGTACTTGAACCATGGCTAAGTGATGTAAAATTAAATTCAGGAAAATAACACACACTAGATTTTCATTTATGATCTTCTAATCCTTGCATAAGTCATGGTCAAAGCTACAGAGGAAATATTCGGTGGACTTGTGTCCTGACATAATTGTGCAGCAAAGAAACTGGAATCTTATCTAGCTAGTCATACTGGTCACATTGGAGAAAGTCCACTTTCAGCCTTGTCAACATCCAATACTCTTCAACCAGGCTCTTTTAGATATTACACAGGTTTAGGGTGTAAATTTTAATATAAATTTTCCTTTTCTTATGTTGACAATAATGTTGTATGAGATTTCTGATTGAGCACAGTGACGTAAAATACATTGAAATCACAGTAAAAGATATAAGCTGTTACACTTAATTTGCATTAGCTGTGGTCAGTCACACCCTGAACTTTGTGGAGATGTCAGCTTGGCACATCTCCACTGAGACTTCTTTTATCTTAGCAACTCTTTGATCATAAGCCATCCCAGTCATTCCAAAAAAGCCACAGGAATGCAGAGTAGGAGGCTGGCTGCTGACAGATCTCATCTTTCCTTGATAGGAGTGTAAAAAGCAGCTAAGAACCTGAACTAACTGAATGGTCCACTGTTAATGAGGCTACTTCTTTGGCCACAGAAATGTCAGAACATACTAATTTAGGAAAGAAAATTAAATACACTATCCATTAATAAATAGTGGTTATCTATCATTTGAATACACATTTTAGAACACTTCAGTGTTAATACTAATGATCAACCATCATGAGGGCAGTGGCTGTAACACAAGAAATCTCCAAACTAGTGCTTTTTCTCAAAAAACAAGCTCTTAATTATCTTCATTAGTCATTTACCTCCTTAGAGAATGAAAGCATTTAATGAGATCACCATTTTAACATTGATGGTGGTAATCCTGGCTAGAAATAATCATCTGTTTTTCAAATTCCAAGAGCAGGAACTACAGCAGTCCTCAGAACCAGCCCTTTGAACTGAACAGCTAACTCATGAAAGCAGTGTGCTCTAGTTCTCTAATATGTGAGCAGCAGTTCAAAAATCAGCAAAACAACTTCTACATTTAAAATTCTTCCCTTTAATAGTGTCTTCCCTGAATGAGTCAAGGGGCTTGGATATTTTTCTCATACGTGCCGTACTTGGCAGAAGAGAAAAGGGTGTTGTGAACTGGCAAAGAACAACATGAGTTTTTTATCATCCGTGTTCAAAAGCTACTTAAAACAAGCAAGACTGAACGAAATAACCAGGAGGATCTAAATTAAAAATATTTTCAAGATTCAAAACAGACACACTTGTCTCACATACATTCATTTACAATTACTCGAAAGAGTCATTCAAAATACTCTTCTTTTTATGATGTTAAAATATCTCTGTTTGTGTCACTGTACATAGTAAAATGAGAACTTACCTACTAAACTACAAGAAATATTTTGCCTGTACTAGGAAAGCAACACTTGCATTGGTGAAACAAAAAAAATAAAAACTGTGGCTCCAAGTTTCCCGATTCTAATTCTTCTGTCTTTTCTAACAGAGAGTTCTCCCTGTTTTCCTGAGTTGCTGCTGTAAAGTAAAGAACTTGACAAAATGCACTTTAATCTACTGAAGAATTTATGCTATTTAGAAGGCTAAGTATATCCAACACCAGTGAACAATCAATTATCTGCATCCAAAAGTCGATTGCAAAGTGTTTGTCCCTCAAAGTCTATGAATTTCTGTTTAACTGTCAGTTCTGAACTTTTTGACATAAACTGTCCCTCTTAGTCAGGCCACAGAAATAACCACCATAGTTAAAACGAGGAAGAAATCTATGTGGAAAAAAAATGATGCGGAATAACGATGCCATATTTTGGGCGTCAGTATTTAAACACAGAAGTTTGTGAGATCCTCGGTTAGAATTAGAGTCACAATTTTCTTACCTGCTCCCACACCCAAGACGACTAAAATGCTCCTAGCAGAATGAAATGAAGTTACCAGTAACAGGAAGACAGAAGCAGCTTTGCGAGAGACAGCATCTATCTGCAGTTTGTTGTAGTTGTTCTCAATAAAAGAAACAATAACAAAATAACAGAAAAATGTAAACTATTGCAAATAAATAAATAAATAAAAATCCATAATTGGTTACAAAATTCTGCAAGTCTGATTAAACCTTGTACCTTTCTACAAGGAAGGTCTGAGTCAGCAAGAATCAGTTTAACATTGCCAATTATATAGTTACAAACATACATGTTTTCCCACAGAGGAAATCATGAGGCCAGTACAAACACTTAAAATACATATTAAGCTGATTAAAAGATATATTTTATGCAACACTCACATGAAATAAAAAATGCTCCAGTAGAAAAAGAGCAATTCAGCCGCAGGCTGTTTCTTGTGTATGTAGTTGAGTTGGCAACAGTCTTTGATCCATATCCTTAGGGCAAATTTGACATCTATTTCACCTGAGGCAGGCACAGATCTTTTGAAGGATATTTCTATATAATGAATGAATGACTGCTACAAGTCATGTCACTGTCCTTCTCCGCCTCTTCAGATCCAATTTGCAGGCCAGGTGAATCTCATGACAGGTCTCTGAGTCAATCAAGAAGAGATGCCTGAAATAGTCCCCATCATGCTGACAACATAAAGTCACAATGGCTGAATTTGAGAATCTCAGGAGAAACTCAGCTTACCCTTACACTCATTTCAGAATGGGTAGCATTTCTGAAGAAAATCCAGTCTTTCAAATAGCACATTTAGATTCTATGCAGAAAAATATCCTTCACAATTCCTTTAAGTAAAACCCATTTTTCCTTCTTATCTCCACTTGAACTCGCTCTTTTTATTCCCCTTCACTAAAGCTTTTCCTTAATGACATAGCAAGTTCTTCTTATTACATAATCCTTAGTTTAGTGGTCAATAAGTAAATAATAGTTCTCTTCTCAAGCATCCAAGTTAAATTTGCAGAAGTCTGAAGACTGTGTAAAGTGATGTACACTTTGTAAGTTCCTTGGTAGATAAAGTAAATCACTGACCTTAAAACAAGACCAGTATCAGAACACCAGTGATCTAGCTGTTCCTAATTTCTACCCTCGTGCTAAGTTCATGTTGCAGATGTCTCTTCCGGTCATTACAGCATAAACTTATTAAACTATTTATTTATTCTTTCATTCCATGCATTCTACAGTAGAAAAAATAGATAAACAAGCAAAAAAAACCAACAAAACAAAACAAACAAACAAATCCCTCTACCTATGAGAAAGAGCTAATCATTTAAGAATAAGCAAATAGGAAAATATTTCTGGAGGCAAAAAAAAAATCCACGACAAATAAAACCTGCCCTTTCCCCATGTGATTTGATTTGCTGAACATCTGAAAATATTTCCACTCAGAAGTCTGCTACAGCAATTTGAATCCTTTTTATCTTCCAAAGAGCAGCTGTGCAAGGTTTTGTTTTGTGTGAAATCAGCATAAAAATAAGAAATAAGTTATCCACCTATAAATAATTCCTTTGCTTTTGATGAACATGAGATGAAATTTTCTATTTGTCATAAGGAGGTAGGAATACAACCATACACACACATATTTTACTTTTTGTCTGGAGGGGTAAGGAATGCTGATTTTTCTCAGCTTAACTTTACTGATTAACTTTATATTTTGCCAAGTCTATTCAGATCACAGTAACATAGTTTACAGTGATGATTTATTATTCAGTGTCCAATTATAAATATTTGACCACATATTAAACATAAAACAAAGTAGCTGATCCTACTAAAGAGTACCTAGGACACTGAAATTCTGCAGAACATGGAGCTCTTCTGGATCTTCCCTAATGTACAACAATAATTCCTCCAAGAGAACTACATCAGATACATATATACCGAGGTGTATAGATATCGCAAGATATAATCCCACAAGCAATACACGTATATATGTATCTATGTTAAGAAGATCCGGGTCAAGATTACACATAGTTAGAGTTATTAAATAGTTTCAATATATGTTAAAAGAGATTTTATAAAAATATATTTATCACTGAACATGTTTACATTCACCTTTATAGCCAACCTTATGGCTATGAAAGTAGACCCCTATGTTAGAGTAGAAAAACATCAGAACATATTAAGTTAGGACTTACTGAAGGTATTAGAAAATGATACCTACAACATCTTCCTCAACACCTATCAGGAGAATATCCCAGACTCTGGGTACTCCTCAAACAAAGGTAGTTGTGTGTCCAAACTTGCAAAAAAAAAAAAAAGAAAAAAGAAAAAAAAGCTAGAAGAGATGCTTTGTCTCAACACATACTATACATCTTACATGAAATAGTAAAGCTAAAAACATCATAGTAAATCCATTTCAGTGGTTTTGAAACAAAAGTAACAAAATAAAAAAGGGACATTACCTTTTCTGTGGAATTTCAGCCGAAGAAAAATGTTTAATAGAATGCAAAGATAATATTAAAAATCCATATTTAATGAATCCAAAAAGCTGGAGGGAATTCACCTGTGTGACCAGAAGGAATGGAGTCTGCCTCCACCTCTCCCAGACCCCATTTAAGGGCTGACCACCACTGGGGAAGGATCTCTTTCTGGAGATTGCTCCTTTGGAGTTTTCTATTGTGAGCACAGGACATGTGTGAGCATTTTCCTTTATTCTGATTGTCTCTTTTCATCATGATAGTCTTTCAGGCTATGACATCTGTAATATATCTTGGCTACAACACTATTTGGCGTTATTCATTCTCTTAACCATACAGATAGTGATAAATGAAACCAAAAACAACTTTCTCCCTCCACAGCATCCCTTTTTCCCAGGGTCAATTTCACTCTTTCAGTCCCAAGCACATAAGACTGGGTGATAGGGTTTTCAGTTAGCCATTGCTAACTGAAGCAGTTCTCTGCTGCTCCTTCATCCTCATATGTCTGCCTTGCTTTGGTATGGATCCTCCCTGTGTGTTGCAGTCCCTCAGGTTAAACCTGCTCTTATGTGGATTGCACTTCCTTCAGGAAATACCTACCTGCTTCAGTGTGAGGTCCTCCCCAGGCTGCAGTGTGACTATCTACTTTGGTATGGTTCTCTCCAGTCTGCAAGGGTTTAATGACCTACTCTGGATTGTGGAGAACCTTCTCCCCCCTTGTTCTTTTGACCAAGGCATTTGGATTCCTGATTCTCAACTCTTCTCCCATCCTGACTTCCTGGATTTTTTTTATTATTTATTTTTTTGCACTTTCTTAAATGTATTTTCACAGAGATGTCAAGCCTTCTTCTCAGCTGATGGGCTCAGTTATGGAATTGGGTTCATTTTGGAGCTGTGTTTGGCCTGAGCCAACTCCGTGATTTTTTCTCCTAAAGACCACTCCTGTAGACCTCTGTTAGCAAAACCCTGATTCCTGTGTCTACTACAGATATTGTTTGAAGTGAAAGAGTGCCATTGTTATTTAGGAATTAGCTTGTTGCCTTTTTTTTTTCCACCCAATTCAAAAACTTTTTTTTCAACTTTTCATTTTGACAACCAGTGCTAAATGATTGAGTGGATATTAAAAGTGAACGGCGATGGCAGAGAAGAAAACACTGGTAATGCCTACTGAAATCAGTGATACTCTTATAACTCCTCCTGTTCTTGGTGATAATTGTAGCTGAATGACAAGCTCAAATCCAACACAAACGCCTTATGAAAACACTACATTTTTTTCTTAACGGAGGTTAAAACTTCAATGTCTTGAAAAATACTTAACGATGTATCCAATTATCCAGTTATCTATAAAGTCTTTGTTTAGCTTTATTGCTACTTTTTGTTTCCTTTCTCATTTCTAAATTCTGCTTCTCCCTGCCACTTTTGGTAGTCTCAAAACCTCCACAAAGCTCACGTGATTGTTACATAGCAGCAATGAACTTTCCTCTTTTCCCTTCTTTTTCTGACTACCATCAGTAGTCTGTAGTGTACAAATCAAAAACCACAGAAATACATCAGAGACAGTCTGGAGAAAAAAACAAACAGAAAATAAGACTGTACACATCTAATGTTTTCAACTGTCAACATTGCTCATAAAGTGGGAAAGAAAATATGGAAAAAGCACTTCGATCAATATGCTTAGGAGAACATCTCTGGAGAATTCACGAAATAACATGATTTCTTTACACCTCAATTAGGAAATATCACCATATCTGTGATAAAAAGTATTGTAAAAATTTGACATCTGGATAATGCTTGTATTAGAACATCAGTGGCTCTGCTTACCTCTGGTTGTGTCAAAAATAGTCATGCCTAATAAGCAGGTGTACAGTCATTTTTTCCCCCTCAGCATGAATGCAGAATATTCATTTCAAATTTGTCATCCTAGCTGCCATGAAACAATTTACACCTTCAAAAACACTGAAAGGTTCCAAATTGCTTGGAATCCGTTCAGGTGGTTGGCAAACTGATCTTACTGCAAAAAGCACATCCTTTCTGCGGGATTCAAAGGCAGAGCCTCTACATTTTGATGGTTATGTATTTCATAATTAAATTATAATTCATTGAGATGCTGAGATTAAATAACCTCTTCTGTGTCCATGCACACTCATCTCTGTGGATTACTTGCCATAATTAGAACATCTGAGGACCAGTGGATTCAACTCAAAACCATACCTCTGATGTTTACTCACACCTAGACATTTCTAAGGCAGTGAGGAACATCATCACATGGTACCTTTAGAATGTTAGTAGAACAAGCCTTACTACATGCTTGAAAATTAGAGAATGTTCATTGCATCATTTTACAAATAGAAATGCCACATAAGGTACTCATCAAATACTCAGTAGAACATGAACTTCACAGCTGAGTCACCTGAGAAATATTGGTTATAACTGGCATGAGTGTATAAGGTAAGTAACCAGGTGAAAAAATTAACTTTCAAGGTTTTAGAGGAAACTGTATCTCTTAGAGCATGACTAGGACATTGTCAGTGTTCACACTGATGTATGTACACAGAGGGCATTGAGACAGCTGAAACTACACAGTCCACAAAGTTCACCTTTACAAGATTAATGCCTCTGAACCACAAGAGGTCCCCATGAGATCTGTAAAGCAGCACCATGGCTAGTGCAAAAATGATCGTGAGCACACTGAAACGTGTGGAAAAAGATGAAGAAGTTGCACTACTGTGCACATCCTAACTAGAACCCTGTCAGGAAGACACAGAGCAGTAGGGCACCCAGAACTGTCTTGCAGGACATAACGCAGCTGCCAAAATTAAGCAATGCTCAGATTCAGGAACTGCCTCCTATATGAACCTGCACTGCGCAGAGAGTCTTCAAGACTGTCACTAAATTTATTCTACCTCTGTCAAATAGTTTTGCTTTTGATATGATTAAATTCTTACATTAGCTGTATCAAAAAATTTCCAGTTACTTAATTCAAACGTCCAGAGATGGACTACACTCCGTGAATTTAATCCTCTGATTGAAATCCTCCCATGTCTCCACAACAGTGCCTTCACTCTGTAACCTCTGATTTTCAGATGATTGTGCTTTTCTTATTTTTCTCTATGCATCGGAAGTCAGTGCACTGTCAGGATTATATAACAAGACAGACAAAAATCTCAATTTGAAAAAAAAAGTCTATGGTTAATGTACTCTCTAGACAATAGAAAACTGCATTTTTTTCTGATTTTGACTAGTTTAAAAAATGTCTTTCAGTCAGTTTGCAAAGATCAGTTCACATGGTACACATTTTTTTTTAGATTTCTCCAAATCTCAAGAAACCTACAGATTCATTGAGAAATGAATTGTTTCACACAGACAAAGAATTCATCGGGATGGTCAAATGCTATTGTTTGCTTGCTATATATATTTTAAAAAGTCGAACAAGAAGAAAAACACTTCTGTATGGTGTAGGGTAAATAACCCCCAAGGATGGTACTTCAATGAAAATAGTATGGAGGATGGTATATTTTAATAGGTCTGTGTAGATGGTACACAGATAGTAAGCAAAAGAGGGTGACTTACCTTTAGGATGACAGAGGCTCATCATGGACTCCACACGGAAGGGATCTCCAAGAAGAGATCCTTCCCTGGTGGTGGTCAGCTCTTAAATGGGGTTTGGGAGAGGTGGAGCCAGGCTCCCCCCCTTCCAATCACACAGGTATTATCACCTCCACCTGTGCCCCTTGTGGCTGACTCGGTGCTCACCTCAGGTGACCAATCAGTGGTTCAGGCCATGATTCGACAGTTCCCATACATATGGGCATTTGTTTGTAGTACTTTCATGCTGGAAGCAGAATGAAAATTCAAACCCCAGATGCTTCCAACAAACAGAAAAACCTTTAAAAAAATTTGACAGGTCAACAAGTCTAAGCTCTTTCATGCATACTTGTTTGAGTATCTAGTCGAAATCTTGAAAGCCCTTTTGAACACAACCTTGCTGTCATCTCCTCTGTATCTGTCTCTCATCATATACTTACCTGTTATTTTTTGTTGGTTTTTCTCCCCCTACCAATAATGTCACTTTTTTTCCTTTCATTTCTTTTCTTTCTTTTTCTTTTCTTTTTTTTAAAGTTAAACACAAAAGAAGAGAAAAAACAGTCTGAGAGTTTCTTAGACGTTAGGTTTGAGAACAGTTCAGGAGGTGACAGAACATACAGTATACAGTGTACTATAGTGCACAAAAAGTGGGAAAAAGCAGAGACAAAGGATCATGAAAAATAAACCATCTAAACAGCACAGGACCATGTGCTGTGTATAGAAAAAACAAACAGGCAAAACCCACAAAAAAAAAATCCACAAAAATTATCCTATGTCTCTATGAACCCAAAGCCAAGACAACACCTGTTTGACTGTGAATTGTAAATGAAGCACAGTCACCTTCAATTAATCTTTCCACTTTCAACTGTAATTCTTCTCTTGCAACTCATGGTAGCAGAAGGACAGGTTAAGCATTTCTATTTTGTATATGGAACGTATATTAGGATAATGGCA
Source organism: Odontophorus gujanensis (assembly GCA_013399175.1). NCBI lineage: Eukaryota > Metazoa > Chordata > Aves > Galliformes > Odontophoridae > Odontophorus > Odontophorus gujanensis. The sequence continues at coordinate 93,591 of VXAB01001866.1, forward strand.
GCCACTGTGCTGTCATAGAGGCTTCCAAATTGATTCTTGGATCTTTTGTCTCTTTTTATTCCAGCAGAAATTAGGGCAGTTATGGCTTTTGTTGTTGTTTTTGGTCTGGTGTTTTTATTTTTTTTCTTTCCCTAAATATCACTAGCCTGAGGACATGTAAAGAATTCAAGTAAACTATTTAAATTTATTTATTTTAAAGCCTAGAACTGACTTGAAATAGAATTCCAGCTCAGTGAAGAAAAGATCACTGAACAAAAAAAGCTGTATTCGGAATCGGTGCAAAACTGTTAAAAAGACTTTTTTTCCTAGGGGATTTAAACTCTTAAACAGCTAAATAAACTTTAACAAGTTCCTCAAAGTCAGTAGTCAGATAAGCAAGTGGTGTGTGGGTATGCTGAGAAGAAAGCAAGATACTGGAGAGGTTTATAGCATGAACTACTGAGGAAACCAGGGAACAAAGTAAGCTGGTAGTAAACTGAGGAGTAAGTATTATTGCTCAGCTGGCAGACTAAACTGTTTGTTTTTTTTTTTTCCAAGAGTTATGACAAACCTTCAAAATATTTGTTTGCTTCAGAAAAACACATTACTTTATAACTCTAGCTTTACCTGACTACACGTTTAATTTTTAAAGCCCCTGATATGTGTAACCATACAGATGAGAACATAGTTTCCTAGAACAGTTGTAATCAAATACACTAAAAACAGATTTGTCTTGTGAGAACTGCTGTCTTCCTAAAGCCTGGAATTAAGACTATTTATTCCAGTCCTGTGAAACTATTTATATTTTATACTCTCAAATATAGAAAAACTCCTGAGCACTGATCCTAGAAGAAGAAAAAATTTTAGGCCAGAAGATGTATTTTTTGTTGGTATAAAAAATACTTAAGTCTTTAAAATTAAAGACCCTGGCTGTGGAAACATGTTGGATTGTGTGAATTTCAGTGCATATTATTTTAATGCCCCTTTGTTAGTCTAATTGTATACTGTGAATTCTTCCAGAATTATTCACAAGAAACTGGAGATGACAACGAAAATGTGAGAAAGCATGGTCAGGCTGTTAGATCCTGACTGACCCGGACAAAGGAGAATTTTGTTTCATAAATGAAATTAAAATGAAAGCAGACATGAACTCACACTATCTTAAAAAAATAATATGATGTTTATGTTCTTCACTGCCACAATAAACACTCTGTGAATTTGTTGATAAATTTACCTGTATTTTCTGTTAATATCAAGAAATCATAGAGATAAAAGTAGCCACCACACTGTTTTAAGTATTAGATCTAATAATTATGGGCTATGTCAATGCTTAGCTACAGCAAAATAAGAAAACACTCTATTCACTAAGTAACGGACCTAGAAAAGCTGTTAAGCAAATGAAATAGAAAATTATTTTACTTTGTTCTTAACAAAATGTATTTTGCTCACAAGATGCACATTAGAGTAACAGAAAAGACATCATTTGAGCCTTAAATACACTTGTCTGCCCTGAAATCATGTTATGGTATGCATAAAAATACAGTGCTGAGGTGAATATGTGCATCTCTATACTTTGCTATATATTCCAGCACCAAGATTTCACAGGCAAAAGGCCCTTCACGTGACAAAAACAGCACAATGATGTGTCTCTGACCTTTTTTTTTTTTTGAAGAAGAAGCTGGTTAAGTACCTGCAGAAGAACAAACTGAAAAGCACGTACAACTAAGAACTGCAAGAATCCTGAATCACCTCGTTTTCCACTAAGATGAGGTTTACATGGTCATCCTAAAAAGCAGGAACAGGCAGAAAAGCATATCATATTTCTCCAGTGACAGAAAAGGGACGTGCCACTCCATGATACTGTCAGATCACAACAGACAAAAAACACAGGCCACTGTACACACCTAAGCTTCATTTCAGGCATCACTTCACTGTGGATCTCCCAGTAGAAGAGAAAGTGTCCCTTCATACTGATAATTTCAAAGTTAGTGTAATTGCAACACAAAGTGAAATACTGTAAGCACTTCACCATCGATCTCATATGTAAAACTTGCAATAAGTTTAAAATCAGAATTTGATGTAATGAAGCAAAATTTTTCTGGAGATTCTATGGAGTCAAATAGGGTCCAGAAGGAAGTAATAGAAATTGCATATGCTGAAAAAAAACAACAAAAACTAACACTGTATTGTTCAAAAGTGTCTTGCAGTTGGATCATATCATTCAACTTGGTTACCTTTATAGCTCTAACACATATTACAGACATTAAGCTACTACTTGTATTTTCTTTACAGCCAAATGGCAAGAAACATATGCTTTCAAGATGTAATTAATTTGGTTTCATTTAGATATCTACTTCAGGATGCAAATAATTACCCCAGATGATGCTGATTAGAACTCTACTGATTACAACAGATACTTGGAATAATTAGCTTAGAGATAGATACTATCAGAAATCCAGACACATAAGAAATCTTATGAGAAGGCAAAGGAAGCATTTTGAATCTAAAACAGAGTGAATTTCAACTATTAAAATCTTACGTGTGGAATGAAAAAAATCACAGAATCACAGAACTGTAGGGGTTGGAAGGGACCTTCAGAGGTCATCCAGTCCAAACCCCCTGCTAAAGCTAGCCCGGGTTGCATAGGTAGGCACCCAGGCTGGTATTGTACATCTCCACAGAAGGAGATTCCACCATCTCTCTGGACAGCCTGTGCCAGTTCTCCATCACTACACAGTTAAGAAGTTCCCACACACATTTGTATGCAGCTTCCTATGCTTCAATTTGTGGCCATTTCCCCTTGTCCTGTTGCCACACACTGCTGAGGAGAGTTCAGCCTCATCCCTTTGCCTCCCGCTCCTTAGATATTTATAGACATGGATCAGATCCCCTCTGAGTCTTCCTTAAATGGCTGAACAGACCCAGGTCTCTCAGCCTTTCCTCATGCACCCTTTATCATCTTTGTGGACTTCTGCTGGACTCTAAGAGATCCCTGCCTTTCTTGTACCGGGGAGCCCAGAACTGGACACAAAATTCCAGGTGAGGACTCACCAGGGCAGAGTAGAGGGGGAGGATCACCTCCCCTGACCTGCCAGACATGCTCTTTTTAATGCACCCCAGGATCCCATTGGTCTTCTTGACCACCATGGCACACTGCTGACTCATGGTCAACCTGTCATCCACCAGGACACCCAGGTCCCTCTCCTCAGAGCTCCTCTCCAGCAGCTCATCCCCCAGCCTTAACCAGTGCATGCAGCTAATCCTCCCTAGGTGCAAGACTCTACACTTACTCCTGTTAAACCTCATCTGGTTCCTCTCTGCCCAACTCTCCAGCCTGTCCAGGTCTTGCTGAATGGCAGCACAGCCTTCTGGCATGTCAGCCATTTCTCCCAGCTTTGTATCATTAGTGAACTTGCTGAGGGTGGCCACTATCCTCTCATCAAGGTCACTGATGAATATGTTGAGCAGGACTGGACTCAGCACCGACCCCTGAGGAACACTGCTAAGTACAGGCATCCAACTGGATTCTGTGCCACCGATCACAACCCTCTGAGCTCTGCCAGTCAGCCAGTTCTCAACCCACCTCACCATCCATTCATCTACTCCACACCTCCTCAACTTTGTTATAAGGATGCTGTGGGAGTCAGTCTCAGATGCCTTGCTGAAATCAAGGTGGATTACATCCACTGCTGTCTCCCCTTCCACCCAGCCAGTAAAATGACTTTTAGTAAGCCAAATCATTTTGTAGGTCCATGTGTTGCCTACATAGAAAGGTCCTTAGGTAGTAAGTAGAATAGGCATGGCTGGAGACAGGCTGCTCTAGGACTGTGGTGGGTGGCACAGGTTTGAGCTGCCATTCCTCTGCGTAAAATAAACAAATCTGTGATGATTAATCTCTGCCTCAAAGAGCTTTTTAGACCACTACACTTTTGGTTAAAAGAGAACAACTACTATCATTAAATTCACATTTTTAAATCTCACAAGATACCAAATTCTCTTTTTTGTCTGAGCTTGATGTTGGAGGAATGTTAAATGCATGTGCATATCTATACTGTAAACATTTGACACCACATAAATTTAAAGACAGAGCAGGTGACATTCACTGACTACAGAAATTATAAGTTTTGGTAGCAGTATCTCATAAATGCATTATAGATACATGTAAGTTATTTTCTTAAATTTGTCTACCAGTGTCATCCAGATGACATGGTGTCATTCATCAAAAACATGTAGAACCTTTAGTGGGGGAGTAGACGAGACTACATCCTCAGTAGACAAGACTGTACAATAAAAGTTTAAAATAATTCAGATTCTACTTTACTTTGACCAGAGTTCACAGCAATACATATGTCATTGCTGCTTTTAATATTGCCTTTTTCATATTCATCATAGGAAATCAGTTGAATGTAAAAGTTACCAAAAACTGAAGTTAACTTTACAAGATGTATTTTGTATCATATTTTATATGCAGAAGTACTCTCCTGGAATTAATTTCTTTATATTTCTATTCGCACTTTATTTACTGGTAACTAGCATCTTACAAATACCAAAGTAGAAATAAAATCTATTTTTGTTTTCAAAGGTATTTAACTTACCATATATCTAGTTAAAATTTTAGTGATCACTATGAGTCTTTCACTTCCTAAGGACTTATTGTTTAATAATACTATGCTATCACTAAGCTGTAAAAAAAATAAATTAAAAAAAATCACATCAACTACAATGCTAAATGATGTAAAGTTATTCCATCATTGACGTAAAAATAAAACATTTCATTTTGATACGTTTTCTTAAATTGGGTGCACCATTTTTATATAACTGATTTCTGGGTAGTTGTAACTTCTCTGATGCTTTTCCACTAAGCAGAGAAGTTTCTGAAGCAGTTTCAGAAAATCAGTAAGATTTGTTGGTAGAGGGAATATCTACCATTAGACCAGCTGATATAATGGGAAACAGTCAGGCACACTTTCTAGCATGCAGTCATGTAATGAATTCTCTGTGAAAAACCTACATAAATGCAAAAGAAGAGTACAAAACATTACTTAGGTCTCTCTGAAAGTAATGCCTCCTATTTATTCTCATGGAAACTACAGTAGAGATGAAGAGCAAAATAACACTATTTGATAGAGCAAATTCTCTGCTACAAAAACATTATTTTTCAATATAGTCACTGATGTTAACTAAGTATTTCCACCAGAGATGAAGTGAAGCCCGTGTGCCATGCTCGTAAAAATTGCATGGCCGTACAGGACATGGCTTATCTTTCATGTTATTGTTGCCACTGTTGAAATGGACCACCTTCTGCCTCTCTCTGCTGACATCAACTCTCTGGTCTCTGTAAATGTTCAGCAAGTGTTGAAGAACGTGCAATTTTTTTCTGCATAGAGGAATTCAATGACATGCCTTTGTTTCATACACTCTTCCGTGTTAGACATTATTTTGTCAGCCAGTTCCTCTCCTTCCATGTATCACATGGAAACAAAATGAACAGAATATTGATGGCAAGGTTCAGCCTCTACCGTCATACCACTAATGTCCAGCACTGAAACTGTGGGCCAACATAATAAAACTGAAGACATTACTTTTGGGGTAGTCCTCATATTTTCAGTCTGTGTGTAGATTTGCAGGAATGTATTTGCAACTGAGGAAACTTGAAAGAGATATCTTCAATTTGCAGATTTCAGTATCTATGAATAATAAAAATTTTGTTTTTTTAAAAATAGGTCATCAATTCACTTATAGTACTTCCAGTAATGTCATAGGAGGTATCCAGAATTTCAAGTCCTATCCTTTTACAAATATTTCATCTATCTTACATATCTCAAAGAAAGCATCAGTTTTATAGCTGTTGTGTTTGCATATAGAAAGAAAAAAAGAAAAAAATCAGAAAAAAGGTAAATAAAGAAATCTGAGGACACACAATAGCCACCACTCATTTTCTGTACAGCATCTTCGTATATATACGACATATGAATAATTATGGCATTTATATTCCATACACAGAGCCATGCAGAGATCCACAGAACAGTGGCTGTACACTGGCAGCAGCTTGATGCTTATAGCAGTTTAGCTGCTTAGCACTACACTGCAGTTAAACTGAACGTCTCTAGGCAGACATTTTACTATCGTTCCTAGAGCAGACACAACTGGAAACAACTCAGAACACTCAATTCTTAGTAATGACCAAAAAATTATGAACATTTTTCTTAATAATGCTTTATCCTCCATTGCTGAACTGTTCAGAAACTTCTGAAACACATATTTCTAAATAGAAAAGAAATTCCCACCAATACCTATGTACAAGTAATACTGGAGATTCCAAGAACTGAAGAGTAAAGCAAAAGACTTATGAACCATATAGTTGAAATCAAAGAAATTCAGAATTAAGTTAAGTCTGAACATGCTGTTGCTAGCTTCAATATATGAAAATCATATACTACTGCTTAACTTGAATTTTATTATTTTGTTCCAGAAGAGGAAGGTGATTAAAATACTGATTTCAGTCTCTCAGATCAAGCTCATTTTAATATTTTTCACTTAAAATCTTTTCTCTCTGAAGAAGACCACCACAATAAAAGTGCCAGTTCTGTTTGAAAATGTTATCTAGAACCAGAAACACCTCCCAAAAGCAGGCCTAAGTCCCAAACCAGCCTGTAAACTGTTGACACATATATACAAGAAACATCACTGTAATGCTTTATTAAAACTGTGAGTTCACTGTACATCAGCACTCAGAACGAATCTGTCTCCAATCAACACTGCACAGTGTGTTTTAAGATGAGGAAATACAAATATTAATCATAACCACAGCTGAAAGAATGACAGGACAGAGTTTGGAGGTAAAAACCCATCACATTCAGTCTGTACTCTAAGGAATAAAAATATCCCCTCATGTTCTAACAATATTTAGATTAATTTATTTCATCTTTTTGTAACAGTTCTCTAGAATAACATGTAAGAGTCTCTCCTGAGAATTCTGATTGCAAAATAAACATCAGGCAAAACATGCTCATTTAGGAAAACATAACTATATATTGATGCAGCTAAACAGCAATTCAGTGCTACTAATAACAAAAAGCTAAAATTAAAACAGTAGACAAAAGTAAAGATAGAGGAAGCTAAATGTGCAAATGTAACATAAATGGAGGAAAGTTAGTAGATAATTAGCGTCTCATTTCTCTTTAAATCTCTCTCAGGTTGCACACCAGGCAATTAAGACTTCATTGGGCTTCAGTTTACATCTGGGGACAGTTGGAATTGTGAGATTTTAGGAAGAGTAGAGGAAATTGTTTTTTTTTTAAAGAATTTGTGGAAAGTTACTGCAATGTAAACCCAGATTTCAATGTACAAAGAAAATGACTAGCATTTCTTGGAAGAAATGTGATTTCTTGGTTGTAGCTCCTTTGAAGTACAGTTCTGTAAAACAACATAGCAATATATTAAGAAATCACCACCAAACCAACATCATATGTCTACCAAGGAATATCAGTGAAGAATCAGAAAATACACCAGTATTTTACTTCCATTAACTCTGTGAACAGTTTTGGGCACACACAGAGACCTAAATTCCAATCAGTAGATATAACTACTAAATTATGAATTACAGAAAATCTGGTTGCCATCATCAGTTATAGTTCATATGAAAAAGCATACATTAATTGTATAGTGCTCAGGAAGAAACGAAGCAAACATTCAACAGAGAGTGATCCCATTTGGCTTTTTCTGTCCTTAAGGCCCGCAGAAGGAGGGGACAACTCATATCACTGATAGCTTATTATCCTCTCCCCATTTATGTACTTCTCCTCCAAGACAACAGAAAGCTGAGCACCAAGAGGAGTATTTGGTGGAGAGTAAAGAACTGGGAAAAGGGACAGATTTGAGGATGTGCATGTATATACTGGTCTCAACTGTCTTAAGTGTTGCAACTGGGCTAATAGTAAATGCCTTATTCTTTTAATTGGAACATTAGAGCATTATTTGAACATCACGTTAAAGCTGCGCTTCTCTTCGCTTGTGAACAGATTTTGAATGTAACAATCTAATCATTCTGATTGTGTTATGACAGTCATTTCAGTATTTTTGTTTTACTTAGCCATGAATAATGGGAGGATTGGACAGACAATACTTTACAAAACGTAACAGTGTAGTCAGAGAAACAAAGATCCCAAATTCTGTATTGATGAAGTTAATTCAGCTTATCAGAATTGTATAGAAACAACATGCATTTAGTTACCCAAACAATCTCTCATCTGAAAACTAATATTGCTAATTAGGTACATTATATTATCTAACATTACTGCATCATGACATAGCAATTTAGTGTTGAGCCTTTGACATACATGTCTACTTTAATATTTTAATTATTGTTATTCTATTTTTTTTTGTTCCTACCCTAAATAAATAATCCTAGAGGATCATTTGGCAAAGAAGGAAGGGTTTTATTTATAATAAAATGTACTATGTAAGAGACCAAATATGTCTTTCTATTAAAGAGAGATAGAGAGATTAATATGTGGCCTCAGTTTCAAATTCTGGATTTTGGACTTAAAAATCAAACAAAAACCAAACAAAATATTATTTTTAGGAGTCCTACAAAGTCACCAACTTCTCTTGCAACAGTTAAATAGCAAGTTTTTCTAAGGATAAATAGAATGCATATGCATATTTTACAAAAACAATACCTTAATTTCTTACTGCTTATTTTGTGACTAAAACCTCATTAAAAATAAATAATAATCATAATAAACCAGTACCAACACATATTTCAGATCATTCCATCCCTGAATTCTTCTAAATTAGACTAAGGAACATTTACATTCTCCAAGTATGATAGACATTGTCAACAGACACCCATCAGGCTAAACTCTAGGCAAAATTAAGTTAAAGCTGACATTCTCTTCTAAAATCAAGTCTGACTATGCAGAGAAACCTCATGGCCACGGCCTATATGTTTGAATTCTAATATTCATCTTATTTCAAAGATGAGTGCCCTGATTGAAAAGCTAAAGGCTGAATACCAAGAAAGAAGGTAGAAGTTGATTCTCTTAAAGTTATTCTACTGTACAGAAATTAATTCAAGCTTCAGAGGGTGAAAGAGGGAGTATAAACAAAACTGGTCAGAGATTTTTTCAAATGGGGTTGGGAAGAAAACTATCTTTAGTTCTTAATACAATGAAGATTGTATACTGGAGTACACTGATTGTTCGCAGCAGAAATAATCCAATGAAGAGAATTTACCTAGATTTTCAATATATTAGAATGGGAACCTAAAGTAAAAGACAGAATTACTCTGGAGTTTTTACATGGAATTTGGGAAGAAGTTAATATAACTCCTTAGATCTATCATGAGGCGGCTCCTTCAGCTGCAAATACACATAAGGATTCATGGCGAAAAGTTTAGTTCTAAAATAGTTCTTGTTAGCAACCAGTAGTATTTCATTAATAATTAGTTACATGGAAGGCCAGATAAATGTGATAAATTAGCAAGTTGACACAGCTTTGATGGCTATTCTGCTATTTACAGCTCTGTGGCTTTTGAAAAAAAAAAAAATCTTTCCGAATACATTGTTTTTGTTTGCTGTATTATTATGTTGTTTTCTAGGAGAAGTTTCTCATAGAGCAGCAGTAGGCATTCCCTAAAAGAAGTTTTCTCAGGTTATACAAGTGAAAAGGAGGCAATAACTGCTGTATCATAGGAAGAAATCCCAGTGTCTTGTCGCACCCAGCCCAAACACACAGAAAGGGGACCTGGCTAGAGTACATCCTGAATATCTGCCAGACTGCATGGAAGATCTTAAAAATAATAATAATAAAAGAACATCATTTGCTTTCAAACAGTGGAAGAATGTTTGAAGTTCCAGAACATTCACACGAGTTAAAATGTACCTAGACCTAGATGTTTACCACAATGTTCATTAGTCCTACTTTTAGAATATGTGTCAAATAAACTCTCTGAACTTTGTTTATGATTTCATTGCTGCTAGTAATACCATAATCTCATGGCCATAGCATGCTTTCAAATGTATTGCATTTCTTCTAACATGCTGAACTGTGCCAAGCTCACTTCAACAGTTTATATGAGTCTCAAAATAGAGATGTGTGATGTATCTCCAGTGAGGTCAAATTATTCAAATATATCTGAACAGCAGCAAGCACGTGAGATGCACTTCTCAAGAGCTAGCAGTAGAATTTTCTTTTATTGCCAGTTTATGCCAAAGATGTATGGTTTAGAAAAAGCAGCTCTCTTAGGAATACTTTTGCTTTCAATCAGAATTAGCGCTGCATTTCTTCTCCAAACTATTTCAGGGCTTTGATGTCTTAGATGAGACACAGCAGTCTTTCATCTTGACATTCAGTAAAGGAAAGTCTGTTTTTATTTATTTAAATATCTGTAGGAATAGCTTAGGTTAATTTAATTGGTTGTCATTACTGTCTTGACATTCGTACTTCAAAGATCATATTTTCCCTGCAGCATTGATATGTACGTTATTTAAATCAAACTGAAAATGAACTTAATAAAATTAACCTCTCTTTCGGGATTATCAATTACAGTTATATTATCAATTTTAAAATGAATTCAAGATGGAAAAGAAAAGCTAGAACTGAGTTAGTCCCTCCAATAGGTTCAGTCAGTAGAAGTGACTCCAAATATTTATTTTTCATCATCTGAACTCTAGGCATGCAGCCAAATATGGTTGAAAAGGGAAAGGTTACAGTCTAACTTAGTTAATGGAGATAATCCTATCTTTGAATCTATCACTGCTTGGCAGAACTTTCTCTGCCAACTCTGCCAATATCAGCAGAGCTCTCGGTGAAGTTTAGAATTGTCTCCATGCAACAAGGAAAAAAGCAAAGCTCTAGGTAACGTTTCACTGCTCTGGACCAAGGGATGATCTCCAGAATAATACCGATTCTCCACTGAGAATGTCTAGAATATATACAATTCTAAGCAAAAAGTACCTGCTTCCTTAAAATATTTTTCAACAGCCACTGAGCTGTCTATCTAAATATGAAACAAAATTCTTCCCGGGTTGTTTTTACCAGGTCCAACGTTAACGTAATCAACACATATATAGTCAATTTGTTTTGCTAATAAATTTAAACAAAACATAATCCTTTGCTTACAACAGGAAAATCCTGAGTATTGAAACAATATCCAGTAATTCACACTTCTAAGTAACTCTGAAAATAATCATTAAAATTGTTCAACAGTAGGTGTCAAACTTGATTTTAGTAGCATATACCAGCAGCCGGGTTTTGAGTAGAGCAAACATGGTGTTCATTATGATATTTGGTGGAAAAGCAACATGGTCAGACATACACAGCCCAGGAGGTTCTTACTATGCCTTGAAGATTACTTTCTGATCTAGAAGACGGGGGAGCCAATGAGCATAGGTACACTGCTTGATCTTGTTCCAACAGAGAACTTTGCTGATTGGGGGCAGACTTAGATGCAGTAATCATGAGACAGTGGAGTTCAGAATCTCGACAGGAAGAAACACAGAAATGAGTAGGACTGCAACTCCGAACTTCTGGAGAGCAGACTTCAAGAACCTAGTTGGAGATATCCCATGGGTTAGAGAATTAGAAGGTAAGTAAGCCCCAAAGAGTAAGTTGACATTAAAGCAGCACTTCTTCCATAAGTACAGGTCAGGGGCTGATCTGCTGGAAAGGAGCTCTGAAGAGAAGGACCTGGATGTTCTGGTGGGCAGTATGCTGACTGTGAGTCAACAGTATACCCTTGTGACAAACCAGGCCAATGTTATCCTGGGCTGCATGAAAAAGAGTGGCCCAGCAGGTTGAGGGAGGTGAGCCTGCCCCTCTACTCTGCCCTGGTGAGGCCACATTTGGAGTACTGTGTCAAGCTCTGGGCTCCCCAGTTCTAAAAAGAAAGGAAACTTCTAAGGAGAGTCCAGCAGAGGGCCACAAATATGATGAGGGTCCTGGAGCACCTCCCCTGAGAGTCAAGTGGAAGGGGCCAGTCTCTTTTTGATGGTGCACTGCAACAGGATAAAGGACAAGTGTCACAAAGTAAATAACAGCAAGTTCTATATGAACATGAGAGAAAAAACTTCTCAACTGTGAGGGTGATAGCACTGGAATAGGCAGCCATGAGATGTCGTGCAGTCCCTTTCTCTGGAGATATTCAAACCCTCCCCAGATGCTTTCTTGTGCAATCTGCTCTAGGGAGTTTGCAAGGAGTTGGACTAGATCACCAGAGGTCCCTTCCAACTTCCACAACTCCACTAGGCTGTGATTTCAATCAGATCAATTATACACCTATCTAAATATGAATGCATAATTATAATCTTCTGTTTTAAAGACATTTTACAATTACATACATTTTGCACTAAAATAATTGACTGCTGTTGTACATTATGTATAAAGAACAAATTTTTGACTAAAATCTAAATAGCTTAGACCTAAAGTGCTTAAAATTTAAAGAGCTTATATTTTAAATATTTGATGCATATTCACAGGGATTTCTTGTGTATTACAAACTAAAATGCCCAGCTAAAATTTTGTGTGCCAAGTTTTGAGAAGTAATTTAAAAAAAGTGTAATAGAATCATCATCTTGGAAGTAGTTCACATATAGAGTCTTCCTCCTTTTAACATAAATTCAGTACTCTTATGAGCAGAGTCCTTCTAAGGATTCCTTCCAGTGAAGTTTAATTTTCAGTAACCTAAGAAATACTCACTAGTATTGTCACTGGAAACCACCAAATTCAGCTGTAAGTGGATGATTCAATACTATTCAGAGAGAAGAACCTCAGTGTCCTAACTTAAATAGAGGCTTATCAATTTATTCCATAGTTGATCATCTTCCATTTCTGAGTATAGCAGTCCATCTATGTTTAATCACAAAATTAAATTACACTTTTAATGGATTGAGATAATATATTTGAAAAAGTGCAAATATAAAAGCAATGAACAGCTCTTTTAGATCCATTTTAGATCTATACAACTCATTCCAGACCACTAAAAAGTGAAAGAATCTATTATTATCAACAGAATCAGTAAGTGACAGTTTCTGAAAATGCAATGAAATATCTCGGTTAGGTATGAAGCTGAGGTAGTAATTGACTATACACCATAATGTGTTAGATGAAGCCTCGGAGATCATCTTCTATCAAACAAATATTTTGTAAAAAATAATAATTATTTCCAACTTACATTGTAGTTCATTGATTACAAAAGAAACAATTTTACATTAAGGTTAAAATAATGATATTTTACTGAAACATTTTTTTTATATTATCACTCGCAAACATATACAATGCACACGTTCATTTGAATTTACCATACCTTAAAAACAACAAAAAAACCTAGAAAAAAGCTATACAACATAAACAGTCTTGAGATAGATTCACGCTGAAAATTAAATATTCACTTCCCAACACTTCTTACCTGCCTCCATCATAAATACAACTCTGTTTCATGTCTGAACAAAGAAATACAGTAATACAACAGACAGTACACGGAATCACAAAAAGGCCTGGAGCAATAGGAGAAAAGACAAAACAACAAGAGCAAACATTTGTGACATCTATTTGCACGCACCTAAGATAAAATTTTAGGTTTTCCAGTCTGACTTCACCTTTCCTTATTGTAGCAGCATTGGTTTTGTTACAAGAAACAGTTGTTTTATTTTTAATTTTGTGACTATATTAAATGGTAGAAGCTGTTCATGAGAAAAAAAAAAACCAAAGGGTCCCTTAGCAAAATGTGTCCATCATCTCTAAGTAAACTTAGCATTTCTTAGAGGAGGCAGCAACATGTGAGCTAGGATGGAATCCTTACATTATGATTTGCTACTGTGAGACACCTCTGCCTTGTCAGAAGCTACAAAATACCTTCCTTATTTCCCTCATTTCTTCTCCCGCACACAATTTCTGGCAGTGATGAGTGCTTATACCTTGTAGAAAATCTGACCAGAGATATTTATCTTATTATATATTTTCAACCATTAAGCCACATTTTGTCAACAATTTTTATGCTTGTGCAGTGATTCAGTGCACTTTAAGGACTTAGAAAGAGCCCCAGGTCCTCTACCCCATACTTTCCTGATCTGTCAGCACTAGATAACAAACGCATTCATGTGAGTGGCAGTGATACCCGTTGGCATCTTCCCAAATAATTTTAGGTTCTCAAATTCTCATCACACTGTCCGATCTTTGAACATGTTAGCTTTTGCATGAGTGACTATTTCCAGTGTCACAAGAAGAGTGACAGCTTTACTGCTTGTCATCGTGCAGTACTGTAGCTGACTGCCCCTAGATAAAGTGACCTGAGGCTTCCCAGCTTGACTACGCTAGTGTCCGGTCCTGTTTGCTTTTTCACGATTGTCCTACTACTATGGTAGGGTTTATTGGGATACAAAGATGTCCCTGGTTTTATTCTCACTCAGTCTGTATATGTCACATTGTTTTACTGTCTTGAACCTTGTCATATCTGTACTAACTTGTCTCAATACATTTGCAGCTCTGATCGCTGCACCAAATCTCAGATACAGGTTTTTCCTGTAAAATCAAATTAGTTTATGTTATTATTCCCAGCTTACAACATAGTGAAATCAAGAGCAGACTTTGTGGATGCACTGAACTGTGGAGTTTATTTTTAAACTCAGATCTAAAGGGATCAGATTATGCAATAGTAAGCAGATCAGTTTTACGCATGCTCTTTTCAATGACCACCTCTTTCTGAGCTGAATATACTTAGGTACACAGATTGCCATATATATATTACTGGTATAGGAAAGAGAAAATTCAAACTAAGAGATTAATTGTAAAGCCCACAACTTGCACAGCACCTGTTCTGTCTTCTCTGTTCCCTTTAATCTACCCAAACTGTAGAGCTGGAGAATGAAATTCTGCTTATATCTAAGAAATGTGTCTTCTCCTCGATTTCACTTTGAGACTCAGACTTAACACATGCTTAAAATGCTATGGACCATCTCATAGAGGAGAAAGAAAGGATGCAGTTGTTCATGTCTCTGATCTCTTTATATTTGGTTTAATGGGAGCTACTTTTTAATGTTTTTTTTTGCTGTTGTTGTTGTTTGTTTATTTTCCATTTATATTTTCCCATTTGTAAATTTACGTAGCTATTTTCCAACTCTTTCCTTCTGAAATGACAAAACTTTGACAGTAATTGCTAAGACTAAATGATTCATTGTATTTAACTATGTTCTTCTTAAGACAATAAAATTTTGCAGACAGTTATTTTCACCTTTGAGTGGTCAGAGAAGAGGTAGTGAAATCAAAATTTTCTAGAATACGTAGCCTGCACAAACAGATTTTCTCATGTTATTTCATTGTACAGCACGCATCTCAAGGGTGCTGCCTAAGTACATTTTCATAATATTCCTTAGGTAGTATCATCTCAAAGTAGCCTGAAGTCCTTAATATGTATGTTAACCTGTATCAATCACAGAAAAAAACAAAATGTATTCATGTTTACCCTTTTTGTCACCTTGCCCCAACTACCTTGGTGTAGAGTAAATAGCCCCTAAGAATGGCATTCCATGGAAATAGTATGGAAGACGGTATATTTAAGTAGGCTTATATACAGAAAGAATGGCAAAAAGAGAGTGGCTCACCTTTCTGATGAAAGAGGATTGCCTGTGAATTCACACAGTAGGGATCTCCAAGAAGAGATCCTTTCCTGGTGCTGGTCAGCCCTTAAATGGGGTTTGGGAGAGGTGGAGCCAGGTTCCACCCCTTCCAATCACACAGGTATATCACCCTCACCTGTGCCCCTTGTGGCTGACTCCATGCTCACCTCAGGTGACCAATCAGTGGTTCAGGCCGTGATTCAACAGTTCCTGTATGCTTGGCAACAAGAATGGTGCAGAGTTTCTGTGCCATTCCTATGTGGAAACTCTTTGCTGTGATGTTTACACAGCTTCTCTATCAAAATCCATTTGTGCTTTGATGCCATAAAAAAAATTTACTTCCAGTTATTCCTGGGTGTGTCGTACAAAATCTAGGACAAGAATCTGCATCATGAAACTACTAATGAAACCCAAACAATACAAAAGTATTTTCAATTACCTGCTTTGGTATAAGTAAACGATAGAACATTAATCTCATGAAAACCGAATCTGTCACAGCTGGCAACTGGCCATGCAAGTTGGAATGGCTGTTTGTGACTGCACTGCCAGCTGGCTACCTCTATTAAATTAAAATGCAACTGTCTGAAAGAAACATCCCTCAGTTTTCTACAGAAAAAGTACATCACTATGCATTTTTCTGAAGTATCCAGTGACAACACAGAGATATATTTTATCAAAATAGATGCTGGCTGAAGAATCTGTTGGCTTACTTACATGGTATAAACATATATGGAAAACTGGAAGAAATGTAAATGCATGAGTCCTAACAGACTTGGTTGGGCCATGCTTGCTTGTAAACTTGATAGATACGCTTTTCTACATCTTATTAGATATAGAGATATATGTGTGAGCAGGTTACATAAGCAGACATTTACTGCTTTATTTACCATTTCAGCAATACATTCCAAATTAAAACAAACAAATAAGAAATACCATATAAAATATACTATGTTATTTAATCATGAAAAAATAAAATCAAGTAGAAAGGTCGAAGGTCAAAGAATGAATCCCTTGTAACTGTGGCCTCAAAATGGATTAGCAGAAGTTTGCATACTGGCTAAATGCACTGCACTCAACTGTTTTCTTTCTGGAAAAAAGGAAACTGAAACTATCCACATTTAGCATTAATATTTAATCTTGACAGTTGAAGTTACTCTTTCTTACAGTCATAAAGCCCAATGTAATACTCAAATAATCAATAAATAGATTTCATTAGAATAATTACTAATGACCGAAGTATCAAATGAACAGATTTATTTCTTCACACCTGTGTTTTCTCATGATCATAACATAACACACACATACAGGTGACAGGATACAGTAAAATGTTTTGAAACTTCCCTTTTTAAATGAAGTACAAAAAAATGCGAAATCTTTTAGAATAATTCTTGGTTTGTTTAATATATGTTAAGGAAGCATCACACACGGGAAAATATAAACTGTAATTTTTCTTTCCTCCTCTAAATAATTTCTGTGACTTTTTAATATGTAATAACTGTTGGCTTGATTTTAGATATACAAAATCATAAATTACGTAAAAGTAGCCTAATATACATATATCATGGGTTTTTTTTGTTTTTTTTTCCCAGAAAAAAAAAATATTTTAGGGGGAAATATGACAAAAATACATAAATTATTTAGGCTAATGAAGTTCTTTATATCCTTTTAAAAACCTCAAAAACTGACAAAATAGTTCTTCTATACCTCCTATACCTCCTTGCATGTCTGTTCATCATTTAGTACAATTTCAATAGTAGGTATAAAGTAGCAATGATAGTAGGACAGATAATATACAAATATGTGTTTTGGCTCTTATAAAAAAAATATATATATATTTCCAATCATTCTCAACACTGTGTACCAAAAGGACACAAACTACGTAACCTTAAAATTACAGTCTGCAAAAGCTTATTTTTCCTACTGAACTTCATAGCAAGATTGCCCTCCTATTTGGAACCCTAGAACCTTGATTTGCCTTTTTCTTCATTTCTTTATTTCTTAAATTGCCATGTCCTTCAAAAGAACTGAAATAATGCAAGTCATCACAGGGAAGATAGATAACTGAGACTCAGGCAAATGAAGCAGTCGAATATGTAAATTAAATGCAATGCAGCAAATGGATGTCATTGAGAAGATGTGCAGTGAAAAAGACAGAAATATGCACAGAAGACTTATCCTATTGCACTGGTTTTAGAAGACAAGTCCCTCGTGGCAAAGGTATTGCTCAATTTTGGTCCTTAATAAATGTTTATGGGAATCCAGTGTTCCTGCAGTTTTGTAAAGAACTGCAATTATTTTGCACGACTGACTTCTTCTGTATTTTGCAAAGGTGATCAGCTTTAGGCAACCACTCTAATAATCAAATCGAAGCATCAAGTTTTGATGGACAACAGTAAGTATGAATGTTATGTCGTAATTCTCTTAGTATGGATATTAGAAACTCTAAATGGATGTGCATATAAATGAATTACTTTTACCAGTAATTGTGCCATCACAGTCTGCTTGGGGTAAAAGGAGAAGAACACCAGTAAGTGCATTAAAGAATAGTGAGTTGGGCACCACTGTTGCAATAAGACAAGTCAGAGTGCTAAGGAACTGAGCTTAACTTAAATTTCCCAGAATACATCACTTCCAAAACTGGGCAAAACAGACAAGCTATGTACCAATCAGTCAGGCATTGCCATTTAGGCTATTTCTCATCAGCTGGTAATCATCCATTTCCTCTGAATGGCTTTAAAAGGTGATGACAGTACTGCTGCTTCTCAAATAATTCAAGAAAGAAAAAATCTATTTGCACTCATTAAGACTTTAAGTTTCACACAGATAAAAAAATATATTTCCTTACAGATCAGACAGTGGTCTGCCTTAATTTCTCAGTGAAATGCACTTCTTGCTTCTGTTAAATATTGCAAACACTGTAAGCAAAGAAATTGTCCTCCATCACTCTATGACAACAAAGAGAACTTCATAACAATGTTTAAATTTATTAATATGGCTTATTTATTTACTTTTATTTTTTTAAGTAGTTATCTGCATTTCCTCTAGGTATACATTCATTCCCAAAGAGAGAAGCTAAAAAGCTATCTTAGGAAAAGAAAGTTTTATCCAACTTTCTGTCGTCTTTGGATAGTCAGCCATCTTTTTATCTAGGCTGTGTGCCTTTTATTCTGGTTAGTTCATGTAAAAGTTTGTCAGTTGAAGAATATTCCTACTGTTGGTTACCACTGCCATCACATTTGCACCTTTCCCCTGATTAGTCTCTTCTTAAATATTGTTAAAGTGTTATGGCTTCAGGACAGTGATTAGCAACTTAGAGGTAGAGGAAGTCTTTTGACACCTGAGTAGTTCTGTAGGGGTCATCTGATTCACTGTAATAGTCCACCCAATAACAAGCTTCCCAGTATTTTTTACCTTCTACAGCACTCTTCCAAAAATACAGAATATGTAATGAAAATTGTCATTTAAAAACTAATTAGTACAGTTTCTTACCTCTGTGGTAGGATTTCCCTATTTTCCCCCCTTTTGTTCTTAACAGTGAAATCTTCACTTTGAGCTTTTGATGTCTTAAACATTCATCTTGGTATTTTCCATTATACACTTTTCTCTGCATATGAAAAAAAGCAATAAAGGAATCATTCACTTGCAGTCACGGATCTCTTGGCTATATTGCAGTTCATCCATACTCTCTACAGTAGAGCTAATGGTATCTCCTCTCTCATACAATTATTTTCCAACCATCTATTTTCTACAGATAGTATTAAATCAGGACTCCACTGTAGCCCTGCAGAGCTGACACAACAAGGTTGGTTGGTTCACACCCTTCTGATGCACCATCAATACCAATTTTCTCCTAAGGCCTTCCCTTAAACAAGCCAAGAGGATGAAACCTCTCTGGCAGGAAGGGCAATAGCAAAACTATAAATATGGGGAGGTGTGGCAGGTTGATTACATCACCTTGCCATGAACTCGTGATGGTAAGCGTTATGTGCTCACCATGGTGGAGGTGACCACTGGATGGCTTGAAACAATATGCAGTACCCCATGCTACCGCCCAAAACACCATCTTAGGCTTAGAGAAGCAAATCCTGTGGCAACATGGAACCCCAGAAAAAATTGAGTCCGATAATGGGACTCATTTCAAAAATTCACTTGCGGATATTTGGGCTGAAGAACATGGCATTGAATGGATTTATCCTATCCCCTACCATGCACCAGCTGCTGGCAAGATTGAGTGCTACAACGGATTGTTAAAAACCACACTGAAAGCAATGGGTGGCGGAACATTTAAGCATTGGGAGAAAAATCCGTCAAAAGCCACATGGTTGGTCAACACTAGGGAATCAGTCAACTGAGAGGGTCCTACACAATCCAGCTCCCTACAGACCATAGAAGGAGATAAGGTCCCTGTGGTACATGTAAGGAGCATGTTGGGGAAAGCGGTGTGGGTCCTTCCAGCCTCTGGAAAGGGCAAACCCCTCCGTGGAACCGTTTTTGCACAGGGACCTGGGTGCACCTGGTGGGTAATGGAGAAAAATGGGGACGTTCAGTGTGTACCACAAGGGAATTTGATGCTGGTGGAGTGCTGTCTGTGATTCCATGTATATAAACCTATATAGATATGTTTGTGTATAATTCACCTTAATTACCATTTTGTTTGTATATAGATATATGTTAAGCACGATGTGATGATGTGGAATAAGGGGTGGAATGTTGTGGTTTTGTGGTTTTGATGCCGGTATTCCACATCAGAACATCACGCAGGCAGTTAAGGAGTTAATGCTGTGGCGGGGACCGGCAGAGGGGCGGAACTCCGGAGCGGACGCCAGGTTCCCGCTCTCGGCTGCAGCTGAGATTCAGCACGTGTGCTTGCCGTGCAGTTTTTTTCCGTAACATAAGCTCTCAGGTTTGGTTTGGAAACTTTGTCTCCCTCAAATGTATGATTTTATTAGATTTAGTGAAGTTACTGTTCCTCCTGAAATTGTGCCGCCGTTTTTTGTAGACCCATCTATTATATTCCCGCCCCCCACCTCGGACCGCATGGCTCTAGAGATCGGGTGGTCGCGTGGGCACCGATGGTGCCCCTCTCCCTAATTTGTTTTCATTCTGTCCCTGTCACGGATAACACCGTGACGAGGACTCTAAATATGTAAAGAGAAACCTGTCAAGATGAGCTGTGCTGTAGTGGGCCAGCTGACGGGGTGTGTTAGTGACTGCAGTGAGGGGGCTGCTTGAATGCTGGGGTGCTGTGGGGAGCAGTACAAAGCCCTAGAGCTGTAGGATGCAGGGCAGCTAACCCGGTTTTCCTCATGCATTTCTCTTGCAGACGTGCAGGCTGGAGCTCGGGCAGGCACTGCCCCACAACACTGTCTCCATGGAAGGGAGACAGCCTCAGCCAACTTGTGGAGCATCTTTCTTTGCCCCTGTACCCCCTCTCCAGCCTGCACATACCACACCCAGGTCACTCAGGCTGGCATATCACAGGCCTCCAGTTAGCCGCAAGACCAAAACCCTGCCAGAAACCATCAGGTCCAACAAAAGGTGCACCCCACAGGACACCAACACAAACTGCCCTGGGGCTGGCCCCCAACGCTAAGAGTGACCCCCACAGATAAGACGCAACCAGATCCTAGTGCTCAGGAGGGCACAAGACGCATTGACCGAGCTCCTACCTC
>VXAB01001866.1:115451-177432 GCA_013399175.1 Odontophorus gujanensis
TAAGGAGCATGTTGGGGAAAGCGGTGTGGGTCCTTCCAGCCTCTGGAAAGGGCAAACCCCTCCGTGGAACCGTTTTTGCACAGGGACCTGGGTGCACCTGGTGGGTAATGGAGAAAAATGGGGACGTTCAGTGTGTACCACAAGGGAATTTGATGCTGGTGGAGTGCTGTCTGTGATTCCATGTATATAAACCTATATAGATATGTTTGTGTATAATTCACCTTAATTACCATTTTGTTTGTATATAGATATATGTTAAGCACGATGTGATGATGTGGAATAAGGGGTGGAATGTTGTGGTTTTGTGGTTTTGATGCCGGTATTCCACATCAGAACATCACGCAGGCAGTTAAGGAGTTAATGCTGTGGCGGGGACCGGCAGAGGGGCGGAACTCCGGAGCGGACGCCAGGTTCCCGCTCTCGGCTGCAGCTGAGATTCAGCACGTGTGCTTGCCGTGCAGTTTTTTTCCGTAACATAAGCTCTCAGGTTTGGTTTGGAAACTTTGTCTCCCTCAAATGTATGATTTTATTAGATTTAGTGAAGTTACTGTTCCTCCTGAAATTGTGCCGCCGTTTTTTGTAGACCCATCTATTATATTCCCGCCCCCCACCTCGGACCGCATGGCTCTAGAGATCGGGTGGTCGCGTGGGCACCGATGGTGCCCCTCTCCCTAATTTGTTTTCATTCTGTCCCTGTCACGGATAACACCGTGACGAGGACTCTAAATATGTAAAGAGAAACCTGTCAAGATGAGCTGTGCTGTAGTGGGCCAGCTGACGGGGTGTGTTAGTGACTGCAGTGAGGGGGCTGCTTGAATGCTGGGGTGCTGTGGGGAGCAGTACAAAGCCCTAGAGCTGTAGGATGCAGGGCAGCTAACCCAGTTTTCCTCATGCATTTCTCTTGCAGACGTGCAGGCTGGAGCTCGGGCAGGCACTGCCCCACAACACTGTCTCCATGGAAGGGAGACAGCCTCAGCCAACTTGTGGAGCATCTTTCTTTGCCCCTGTACCCCCTCTCCAGCCTGCACATACCACACCCAGGTCACTCAGGCTGGCATATCACAGGCCTCCAGTTAGCCGCAAGACCAAAACCCTGCCAGAAACCATCAGGTCCAACAAAAGGTGCACCCCACAGGACACCAACACAAACTGCCCTGGGGCTGGCCCCCAACGCTAAGAGTGACCCCCACAGATAAGACGCAACCAGATCCTAGTGCTCAGGAGGGCACAAGACGCATTGACCGAGCTCCTACCTCACATTCCCAAACAGCACGGCAGGCAGCAGATGATGGTACTCCACAGAGAATGCTGGGTACTGAGGCTGCTGAAGAGAGGGCGCACTCTGTCAAGAGAGGAGGCATACTGCAGTTCTGTTGTCTTTGTAGTTTCCTCTGTGTTGTTCAGGAAGAGTAGGAAGACATCCTGAGACATTGCAGCAGAGGCAGTCAGAGTCCCATTAAGAACACCACCTGGTGTGGCAGAGACCCATCCTCCAGCTTCTGATGTGGCTGTGCATACCAGGCACAAGGGGCACCATGCACCTACCTCCACTGCACTGGAAGAAGATAGTCTGACTTGGGAGAGCCCAAGCCAGATCTTTTTTCGACGGGACAAGTGGAAACACACCCTTGACTAAAAGAATGCAGCAGAGACAGCCAACATCACCGCAGGCGTGTCTAGAGCATGATCTGGTGAGACAGAGGCCAAACTTTCAGCCTCTGGTGTGGCTGCGAGTCCTCAGGACCAGGTGAGGAAGGCTTCCCAGCTCTTCAGGCTTCTGGACGCAAAAGATGCCGCGGGAGAAGCCATGATTGGAGGTACTGTCCTGGCTGAACCAGGAGACAGGGAATTAGTGTCTGAAGAGACAAGGAGAAGTTGTCGCGCAACGGAAGAGTCACCGAGAGAAGCGAGCAATCAGGGGCAGGATGAGGGTGAGTGTGTCTGCAGAGGAAGCAGCAATTAGCAAACCCCTCCTGCATATTCTCTCTAAGAGAGGGCATATTCTGTCTAAGAGAGTGCATATTACTTCTCTGCTCCTGCTGGCAACACTATTTCTGATACAAACCAGGATGCCATTGGCCTTTTTGGCCACCTGGGCACACTGCTGGATCATGTTCAGCCAGGCATCGACCCATACCTTCAGGTCCATTTCCTCTACACACTCATCCAGCCACTCTGCCCCAAGCCTGTAGTATTGCCTGGGGTTGTTTTGGCCCAAAAATTTTTTAAGCAAAGCATATTCCTCAAGCTTTCTTGATTATACTCCTCAGTTCTGGTCTTCCTTTATTTCCCTCAGAAATAAACAGGAATTAACTCCCTGTGGAAAGTAAGAGTAAGGTGATAGAAACCTGAGAAAAAACTCATTGTGTAGAAGGAGGAGAAGAGTAAAGAAGACTGAAGGAACAAAAAGCATAAAAATACACAAAAATTCTTACTGTGCTGGGTGACATAGAAAGCACTGCTTACAGTTTAGATGGAATGTACATAAATAATCTTGCATTGTGATAGGTTGGAATTAAGTACACTTTAGATCTACTCTTTTTTCTTTTCCCTCTCAGATTTTCCTTGCAGCTCTCCTTATATTCACCAGATGAATTGCAGTATATGCTAGAAAGGGAGCTGTTATTTATCTAACTAATCTGAAACATGCTGAGGCTCCAGCCTCACTGTCGGGATGTAAAAAAGTACACGAAAGGGTCTTACACTTATTTTCCCATTTATTACTAAAGGAAAAATTTCCTAGGCATTTTTTCCTCTGTCCAGCTGTTGCAAAATAGCAGTATGTCAAATATCCGTGTTATTATTATTTTTTTTAAGTATTCCGTTTAATAATTCCATTTCATAATATAAGATCCTGAATGGCACTATTTCATGTTTTCCAGTAGTTTTAGTTAAAACATCAAACAGTTAATAACTGTTGCCACAGAGTTTATGGGCAAATTCAACACCATTTTAATCTATTCTAATTAACCTTAGTGCAACCTAGAACCATTTGCTGATTTACTATAGTATACTGAATGCTTTGGGGCAGAATAGAGACCAAAACATTTATGTACATTCTAGTCTTTGAGTTGAATTATTACTTTAATTCTCATGTTATCTACTTCAGTATTAAAATGACGTATCCTTTGTGATCAAACTGCTCTTAATACATAGTAAATTCAACTAGAAAGAAAACCAGGCCAGCAATGCCAAGTAGAACAATCCAACATTCACTCTTCATAGAATTTGGATTTTCTTTCAGAGATAGGTGAGTTATTTCCAATACCTGTCGATCTCTGCTTTTAATCAGATCTCATTTCTGTACAATTATCATTTCAGGCTTCTGTTGATTGCTTTTGCTCTGTATAATGAGAAGAAAGAAACAGTATCTCATTGTGCAGAATATTGGATTGGTTGGTGTAATAGACTCAGTTCTATTTTTTGCCTTGCTCTTTGAAAAGTTAATTTTCTCTTTCATCAAATAGCTAGCAGACTACTAATAGCATATAAGGTTTTAGAGGGATTTGCATTAAAGAATGCAGCAGTTGAGTGCCTTATCTACTTTTGGAACCAGAGTGACATATGGATGCTATTTTACTGTTGAATACCTAAGGTAAAGTTAAACATACTGCAAGCCCCCCTTAGTTTTAAATTCATGGAATGGGAATGTAGATTAGCTCACCCTGAAACATAATCATAGCATAGGAAGGGGGAACTGGTGGTGCACGCACAGACTTCGCAAGCATAAAGTTGCAGGTTCAAAGCCTCATGAAAAAGGCAGAACCCTTCATTCCAGTTTGAAGCTCAGAGAAATCCTCTTAAGTCATTCGTCATTGTATCAATTTTTTTTTTTTTTTTGAGTGAGTGATAAGTACCATGAAGGACAGCTGAAACTGTTTGCCAGAGAGGATGCTTTTCAGCTGGTAGATGGTGCCTAACTCTCTACTTCTCACAAAACAGGTAGAGGCAACAGTATAGATTCTCTTACTGAGATTTTCTGCAGTCAGTGTAGCAAGAAAAAGACTGCATGTAATACCTCTATGTGCCCTTTTATTTTTTTGATTAATGGGGCAGAATTGCACCAGGTGCACAAACAGACTGGCTTGCTTAGAAAGCAGACTCTGCATAATGCAGCCTCCAAATGCTCTGAGCACTCCCAGCTGTACAGATGCAGTGGGGAACCATCCAAAAAGACAGATATTGCAAGGAATAAAATCAAAATACACTTAAAATGCATCTAATTTTTCCTCAAGAAAACTGCTACTGTTCTATGCTGATTTGGTATGCGTACTATCAATTAGATGTTACCATTTTATTGAATTCTAATCCACAATCAAAATGAAGTTCAATACTCCCTCAGATAGTATTTGTAATATACAAGCTCATGTCTTTGAACAGTTTTACACCTACTAACATTAGATATCTTCTGTTGTAATGAATTTGAACAGTCAATCTCAGAACACAAGAAAAGCACAACAATTCTTTATATCCTGAGGAGTCCAAAGAACACTGTTCTAAACTTCTGTGTGAGTGTATTTCCACACATCAGTCCCTTTTCATGCCATGGAACCTAGTTTAGATATCATATTGCTACTAAGTCTGCACAATTCTGTAATCTCTAGTCTACTTGCCTCTATCGTAACCCTGACATTGATCTTACTTAGGCTTTGCTGTGGCTCAATGGAACTTGAAGGAATGAAGTAGCATTCTTCATAGATGAGTCTAATAACCATTATGTAGGAACTACTTTGGAGACAGTAGATGTATTTGAATTTTACTGAAATGTACTTCTCTACATTACTTTTTCTGAAATCAGTATTTAAAACTTGCTTTACTAGATGAAGCTATTACACCACTCCTAACTCCTACCCACAATGAGAGTAAAAGGCCCTTCAGTGACTTCTAGGGAAATGACATTCCTTTTTTCCTCAGTGAAATTTAATGGCAGCTGTCCTAAAGCAATTCACAGCTTTTTCCCCTAAGCATTTCCATTTTAATCACATACATGTGTCTCACTCTGATTTATAAGAGGCAGAAGAGGTTAATTTTACTCAAGAAAGTTTGGATTATTAACAGTAGCAATTGAATATAAACTGAAGTTTAATTATAAATAATTAACCTTAGAACTTATGTACACGGTGATAACTGGGGCATTTGTTTCTGGTTGTTCACCTATGATTTTCCATACTAAGTAACGTGCAGCTTTCTATTGTTATATATTTTTAATTTTTCTTCTCAGGTGCTAAATGCTTAAAGACTATTTTCATACTAAATCATATTAAATACTAAAGTAATAATTAATGGCTGGCATTCATGTTTATAATACAATGTTAAATGCTTTTATTTATTGCATTTTACATTATCTTTTTAACACGTAATCTTGGAGTCCTCCCCATTCTTCGCCTTTTTTTTTGCTTAAATTTCAGATCCTTTCCAAATAATTAAAAGGTATGTAAAATATACAAAAACAATATGTACAAAGTACATTATATTTTGTATATATAGCTTTCATTAAATAATACTACAAAAGCAAATATTTTCCGTTATAGGAGGAACGGGTCATGCTTTATTTTAATGAAGCACTGATTCTTGTAGTCACTACTTATTTACTGCTGGCTCAAAATTTTCCTTATGAGATGAAATGCACTAACTTTGAATTAAAAGCCCAGCTTCCAAACAGAGTTTAAATGTAAAAAGGAATAAACAGCCTTACAGACTTGACCTAGGTGTTCTGAGACTACAGACTAGGGCAAAAAAAGCCAACCAACCTAGAAAAAAACCAAAACAATAAAAGGCACAGTATTACAATAGAATAAGGAAGAAAGATACAGAACAGATCTATATCACTGTTTTTGCTGAAAGAAACATAAATTAATGCCTGCAACACCAATAAATTTGTATTTATAATGTAATCCATTAAGTTCAACATATGTAAAATATTTGCCATTTTTCTCTGTTAGTCCATCTTATGAAAGCATACAGTCTTTCCTTAAATGAATAAATTGCAAATTTTATACAAAGCCAACAGCACTTTTGGATAGAGTATTTCTCATTTTTTGCATACTTTTTCATTTGGAAAATCTGTTATATTCATTAGCTTTTTCAGGTAAATGCTTCAATGAGACTGAACATTTTTCATATCATTAGTTTTCCCTAAACACGTTCTGAGTGCTTTTATGTGATGTCAATAAAATCTGAAACACTAATTTTCAGAAATCTTATGGTTAACACAACCTAGTAAGATGTCGATTCCAAGTGACAGTCAACACATTGCAGGATGAAACCATATGTTTAAAAAACAAAAAAACAACTAAGTCTTTGTAAGAAGTTTTTGACTAAAATCTCCAATTTAGATTCAGTCAAGTTAGATAGACTGAGGTATTATACCTCAGTTTTAGTGCCCATAAATCAAAATACAATCCTATGACAGAACCAGCTGCCACCCATATGAAGTATTTCAATAAGAGTGAAGATGACATTTTCCAAATACAACTGCAATAATGATTATGCTTACGAAGATAAAGACTTGAAACAAACAAGCAAAAAATCGAAGCAAACAAATAAAAAAATTAAAATTCTCTAGATGGGAAAAATTATAATTATTAGAAAGCCAAATAACTGTCTTATGCTAGAATATAATAACTTTCCTACCATCATTCATTGAAATTTTACTTATTTTCTGAGGAAAACAATTAAAAAGATAAAGGCTGCAACCGTAAACTGTGTTTTAATGTGCTAGTGTATTGTATCTGTATTGAACTTATTCAAGACCACAAATGATTTGGGGTCTCCAGGAAGGATAGAAAAGAAAATTTTATCCTTTTCATCTTTGAGAAGTTGTAAGATAAACTCCTCTGAGTTGAAAAGAATTCATAGCACACTTTATAAAAAGTATATCACAAGACCTCAGAATTCTGGCCCCAAGTCAGTGATGTCATCATATCTCAGTTGCTGTTTTTCATTTCAGCAATGTATTATTTTGGCTACATATGAATTCTGGAAGATTTCTAGCTTTTATTTCTAATAAAAATAAAAGTCAAGGAATATCTTCAGTATTTGATTTATGTGTAAGTAGTAATTCCAGTGGGCCAAGCTTGTAATGTACATTCAGGAATTGTTCCACATAGAGAATTAATAATCTATATCATTTGTTTAAAGAGATATAAATCTGTATGTCCTGATCTAAAAACTTCGCAAGGCCCACACTTTTCATTTTGCTCTGGAAATGTATCCAAATTTAACTATTTACATTTGTTAAATAGTTAAAATAAAGAACACCATAAGTACTATCTGGAGAAAATGAATTCTAGTTTTCAAATGACATAAAATCACGGAAGCTTTCAAATTGTGGCAAGACTATTGCAAAGTAGATGGCTTTGAGTTTGGAGGAAGGAAAAAATAATTCTTTTAGCTACTTGGGTATATGCTTAAATGAAGCATAACTAGAAAGATTCATAACAAGATCCCTTCCATTTCTTCAGTACTTGTGATCAGTTCAGTAATATCTTTAACGTAGATCAGTCTGGCACATTCCTTAGTCTCAAATTAAATTCTTTTAAAAATATAGTTTGACTTTTAATTCCTAGCATATCTCTATTCCCATATCTAGATTTCTAGAGCACTCAGCTGTTGCCTGTTATTTCAAGGAAATTAAACTCTTTGCCAAGGAGAACTCTTAGGTAAATATTCAGATGTATTTAGTATAAGGTTTTATTCAGAAGTAAAAGTTCAAAACAACCAAGTGAATTAAAATGCAGGGTTTGAAATGACAGGATATCTAGTTCCTACCCATCCATTTCTGAATGTCATTTCCTAGTAAAAGCTGTACTGAGTGATATTTGTGCAGTCTGCATGAGACCATGAAATCAAAGCTTAGTGCATCGTACATCAGGTGTGATGCTTTCACATAAATGTATTCCTTCCACTGAAGCACATCTTCATAGATCTTTCAACCATGGAGTAGCTTCCAGATGGACTGAAGGTTTCCAAGATAAGGCAATAACTTTTCTGGTTAATAATAAAGAAATGTATAGATGAAAGCTCATTTTTTTTTTTTTTCCCAGACTTTCCACGTATGATTCATTGCTCTTTTGCAAGTAAAGCTATCATTCTTATGACCCAAAACCAACAGTGATATTTCATAAAGGAGTTTGAAGCTCATGACATTGACAATCTTTACTTTTTCTGTCCTTAAATACAGCTCGTTTTCTACATTTGCAGTACGGTTATTTATATTAGTGTTTAAAAAATTAACTGGAATTACAGAAGTAATGTTTTGTTGATTTTTTACAACACAAAAATTAATTTTACTTAGAAACCTGATGCATTTCTTGTTGAGAAGCCAAATAAAAATTTCATTGATTTGAAAAAAGAGCTTGACATCCAAATTCTAGAAAAATAGGAAAAATACATGGGCTGCTCTGAAAATAATGCCTCTTTTTCATTTCAGTGGGAACCACAACAGATAAAAAAACCATAACAACACTTTTTTCTAAAGCAAATCCTCAGCTACAGGATATTCTTTTTTCTACATGGTCACCACCATTAGTTATGCATTTTTGCCACTGAAGAACAAGAACCACAGTCGTAAAAATTTGCAATAGTGAAGGTGAGCCATTGTTTTCAGTCACTATGAAAGATACCATTGTTGATGAAAGGCACCATGCACTGCCTTAGTATGCTCGCATCCATTGGTCTACATGAACATTCCACAATCATTGAGTAATTCAGTGAATTTCACCGTGAGGTGAGGAAATGGCACTCACTGACATTCATCAGTGGTTTCTGAACATTTATGGAGACCAAGCAGTGGATGTGAGCAGCAAGGTGATGGGTGGTGCCTTTCCAGTGGCATCAGCAACAGTGGTTTACCTCTGCTGGTGTAGATATATGAGTGTGGCATGCAGGCACTTGATCATTGATGACAAAAATGTATAGCTAATGGTGAGGTCTATACTGAAAAATAGTATTTTGTAGCTGAGAATTTATCAAGAAGTGTTGCTGTGCTTTTGATATTTGTTGTAGTTTCCATGGAAATAAATAGAAGGCAAAACTTTCAGAACAGCCTGTGCATTTTGCAGTGGGTTGTTACATCATGTAGAGTTCATACCAACTCATCTATAAGAAAACAAAATAATCTCACCTTTGCCTTGAAGCAGTGACTTCAAAGCTGAATTATTGATCCAATATTCCAATTAAATTCCTTTTGTGTAGGTAGGTAATTCTTTAACATCATATGTAGGTGGGTAATACTTTAACATCAGGATAGGTTTGGACTCTCAGCTTGATGCCTATTTTCATCATTGCCAACAGCCTACTGTTCCTGTAGCAAAAAATTCTGGAAGCTATTAGTGCTTTTACAGATATTAATAGACAGTGTTGCTGCACATTTACAGAGCACTGTTACATAAGATCAGTGCCAAACCAACCTACTAAGCCAAAATATTCTGAAGAGCTATAATACATGAAAATCAATGTGCTGTTGGAAGATACTTCTGAAAACACACCCGATGCAGTATTCTCTTTAAATGAGGGTAGTGACTTTCTCAACATACCTTGTGAATTTTTATTTTACTGTAAACTGAAGGTTGCTTTGAAAGGACAAGTAATAAGTACCTCATAGCTTCTCAATATCCCTGAACATAAATGTGAATATAAGTAAATCTATACAATCAAAGAATGCTAGTAAATTTCACTAAGCTCACATTTTTACACTGTTTATTGAATCAACATTCATCACCACAGATATTATGACAGTATATATAACTTAAGAATATGATGTTATAATCTTGTTGTTCTGTTGATCTTTTTTTCATTTCTTTTTTTTTTTTAATGGATGCATTGTCGAGCTTCAAGTTTTCATGAAACATGATTTCACTTACCCAGCATTCATCCTGAACTGTTGTTTTGAGGCTCCAGCTTTTTCCCCAGTTGAAGATTTCCTCTTGATGCTTTACATAGAGGCAAATTCCTGCATGTCTTTTTTTCCATCATGTCTGGCCTTGTTATCTTCCTGTTCACTTATGAAGAGACATGAAATAACCCCATGTCCTTTTATTTTGTGTACACTCAGTACCTTGCACCCAGGGAGGAATAAACGCATGCACTGGTACAGGCTGGGAGATGAGCTGCTGGAGAGGAGCTCTGAGGAGAGGGACCTGGGTGTCCTGGTGGATGACAGGTTGACCATGAGCCAGCAGGGTGCTGTGGTGGCCAGAAGGCCAATGGGATCCTGAGGTGCATTAAAAAGAGCGTGGCCAGCAGGGCATGGAGGTGATCCTCCTCCTCTACTCTGCCCTGGTGAGGCCTCACCTGGACTATTGTGTCCAGTTCTGGTCTCCTGGGTACAAAAAAGACAGGGATCTTCTGGAAAGAGTTCAGCAGAAGGCTACAAAGATGATAAAGGGCATGCAACACCTCCCTTATGAGAAGAAACGACTCAGAGGGGATCTGATCCATGTGTATAAGTATCTAAGAAGCAGGAGGCAGAGGGCCAAGGATGGACTCTTCCCAGCAATGTGTGGCGATAGAACAAGGGGAAATGGCCACAAACTGAAGCATAGGAAGTTCTGCTCAAATGTGCATGGGAACTTCACAGTGCGGTGACGGAGCACTGGCACAGGCTGCACACAGAGGTGGTGGAGTCTCCTTCTCTGGAGATGTTCAAGACCCGCTTGGACACCTACCTGTGCAACCTGGGCTAGGGAGCTGCTTTGGCAGGGGAGTTGGACTTAGTGATCTCTGTAGGTCTGTTATGGTTTTATGATTTTTGTTGCGTTATTGATATTATTATTGATATTATTAAATCATAAAGCCATAACAAGGTCCTTTCCCAACTCCTACGATTCTGTGATCCTGTGGTTCAGTCTAAGCTTGCTATTAAGAAGATTTTTCAGGAACGGTATTAGTAAGTTCACCGACCAGTTAAGAATAGTCCCTCATATTTTCAGCTTCTGAACACCATTTGAAAATTATCTTCTATCCTACTGTCAGGAAGGTTTTTTGCTTAACATTAAATAATAAACATTAAATATTTAGTAGTTGAATAGCTGTTCCTTGCCTCCTCTGCTGCATAGTATTATTTTCATTATGTACTACAATATCAATTTTCTAGTTCTACTATAGAATTGCACTTAAAAATGAAAATTAAAATTCTGGTTATTAAACTATAGCGTTTACATCATAATAATTCAGCAAAAAAAGAACTAAAATGAACTAACAGAGAGTTGTTCTGCCACAAGGGAAGATTAATCTGTATCAAGACATCAAATTGGTTTCAGGAAAACAGCTGAAGAGGCCATGCCAAAGAATGCTGCCGTTGCATTGTGTTTGCATTTCTGTGATGGGATTTACATAACTCAACATGACATTATATTGGCTAAGACACAGATCTAGTCTTTAATCCAACAAGACGCACAGAGATTGCTGTGTTTTGGCACCAAAATCCTCTCTGCCAGACTTCTGTATCTTACCCAGCCATACACAATCCTTATGCATATTTATCCATTTTATACTTGCTGCACATTACCCACCTCATGCACGCCCATAAAGTTACAGTATACAGGCATAAAATGCTTTCCTTACAGACTAAGTATTTACCATTGATGCACAGGCACTTAAGTGGCAATTGCAATTCTGTTTATACAGTGAATAAAAAAACATCTCCAAAGCATCATCAGTGCCCCTTTAATCTTCCTGCTTTCTTTCATTCCCTTCATATTTACTGACACTTAATGACTTTTTGCAAGAACAGTTAGAATCACGATCTGACCATTAAGCATACCAATAAATATGCATTTTTGCAAAATGCTAATGAAGACTGAAATTCCAAATCTGTGTTGTAGAGTTCTGGTTCTGTAGTCTGTGTAATTATTTTGAAAGAAAATACCTAGTTGATGCTTACTTGGGCTCAACTTTTGTCTTAAATTTCCGTTTGCTGTAGAAGTTCTTGGTTAATTCTTTGCCATAACCAAAACTTTTGTCTCCCCAAGGGAAGGAAGATACACAAATCTGTTTCTAAGTTTATGAGTGGTACAAATAGCAGTATGAAGTATACAATTACTGTTGTCAGAGTCAGCTTTCAAACAACATAATAGCAAAATACAATTCTGATAGTCTAATATTTAAGCTTAAAATAGTGTTTGTACTCAAATTATGCCTTTTAGAGACATAAATATCATGCAGAATGATGACATTATATAAATTTTCCCCATAGATCTAAGAAATACTTATGAACTGTCCATAAAGGCAGCAAGAAAATCTGACTTAAATACAGGTAGTTCCCTGTTCTCCCACTAGAGGTTTTTTAAAGTATATTCCTCATTTTGTCTAATCAGATTGCTTCTTATAGACCCACTCCACACATGCATTTCGGTTATTATTAAAAGCTTTTTATTCTTTGTAATAGTATAGAGCTGATTTTCTTTCTCTGCTAAGTGGCATTTCTCTTAACTTTTTATGTCTTTTCTGTTTTCTTGACCAAAAAATTATCCAAATTTCCCATTGAGCCCATCAAGACCTCATCCTTGCTTGTGAATAGACTGTCTTTGATCGATGTTTGACATTTATGCTATGTTATCCTGCAGAGTCTAAAACAGTTCCTTTCTTTTGTTTTCTTAGAAACCCAACATCAATTTCTCAGGGTAAAACTACAGTCAGATAATCCTTACTTACTTCATACCTTAGTCTTCAAAGTGGATGCACTTTCAAGCTTGTATTTGCAATTCTCAAGGCTTAACTGAATTGAAAATGCAGAGGACAACATAGTTGAGGCTTAGCCCACTTTCTTGGGAGATCCTTGCTGTTTGAAAATTTTTCTCAAGAATGTTGTGTTTAACAATGTTATTTAGGCATGTACTGATCCTAGATCAGAGGAGAAAACAGAAAATTGATTTAAGAGGGAAAAAAAACACAACAACAACAAAAAAAACAGAAAACAGAACACAATATCCAGAAATCACCAGTATAATCCATTCTGGCAGCAAGTTTCAGTAAGTTTTTGAGTTCCTATATAATTAATTCTGAGGCAAAAAAAAACAAAAACAGACCGTCAACTCAATATAGTTAGATTCAGGCAAGACTATTCTGCAAGAAGTTCATCATTTTTCTATACATTTATGAATTCAGTTCAACACAGTTGTGGAAAATCCTTAAAAGTTTCTCTCTGCTATGAGGAAAAAGTGGAGGTTAGCTGAGGTCAGCTAGTACCTCCTGGATCACAATCTCCCTAGTTAATAGAGCCATTCTTACTAAAGATCTGTCAGTTAAGGATCCACTATCCCATATGCTCTAATAGACTTTTAAGTCTGTTGAGTATATTACAGAAGTCCAGTTCTCACACTCTTTTCTCACCTTTGAAACTCTTGTGACTCTTGCAACAGGGTGTATATTTTCTTTTCTGTAGGAATAAAAATAGAGGTAAACAATATTAGATTTTCCTTCAAATGTTTATTAGAAGAGGCAGTTTGAGTAACAGAATGGTTGAAAACGTAGCAACATACAGGAATACAAAGCAAAAAATCTACTCTCAAATTTCTAAAGGAAAACAGGATTATACTGTTTCAAACTGTGAGATGCACTACAAAGCTGCAACAAAGGAAATTAAAACAAAACAAACTCATGAGCTCTTATTAACATCTGTCACCATCTAGTATCCCAGTAACTATACCTTTTTAGTAGGTTACTGCAGCTTCACTCTAGAACACCATCTGTTCTGATATGTTCTAATACAAACAGCATTCGTAGCTTGGTAGGAAAGGATGATTTTTTTTCTTACAAGTTAGAAAAAATAATTTTTATGTATTAGCTGTGATAATTAAAAATGTACTGTTAAAGTGCTGTATTGATTATAAGCAAAATAATCCTATTCTAAGATGGATTTTGGAACTGTACTGTAATTTAGGAACTCTGCTAGTGTTGAAGATTTTCTTCTGTTTCAGTAAAAATACGTGGGCTATATTGTGAGGGCTGATTTGACTGTTGGTCTCAGAAGAAAATGATTAGTGTTTATGCACTTGTGGACTAAAAAGATAAGGAAGCAAAGTAGAATTGTCAGCATTTGGAATTAACTTGCAATTAGAGTTGTCATAAAGAATATGCTTGTAAAAATGAAAGCTCTGGTTCACGGAAACATTTTTCTGTCTGGGTAAACAGTATTTCAAGCTCTTGGTTACAGTACTGTAGAGTTTAAAAACAAAACAAAAGGACTTTGAGCAAACAAAGCATTCAACAGCAACATGGTTGAAGAAAACAGTGTTACCAGTGTCAGTATTTGCTGACTGTCACTCATCCTGCACAATAATGTTTTCTAGTTTAAATTTCTTACCCATAAATAACATTCAGGCAACACTATACTCAAAGCAATAAAATCTGGCAGAACTCAACAAACTCTGAGCTGTTTCTTTGCACTTTACAGTAACAGTCCCTGTACTATCAGAAGCTTCATCAGCTTCCTTGAAGTTGTGTCTTGAATTGACCTTTCATAGAACAGAGAACATACTGAATATTTCCCGTAACTTTTTTTGACATATATCACTTTTACCAGGAAATCAAAACAAAAAAAACAACGTAGAAACGATACACAACATGGATTGCTGAATTATTTCCATTATGTTAGAGGCTCATATGAAATCTTTGCAAGCCAATGATAAAGTCTTAAAGCCTGACATACTTTTACAGTCAGCGTTATCAACAATTTTACTGTTTGGAGATTTCCTATTTCTGTCTTTTTCGCAAAAGACTGGAAAAGATTTTCATTGCAAGTGAGTGTTAAATGCAATGCATATGCACACACTGAAGTGTAAAAATTTATTAATGAGTCTATTAAAAAGGTTAAGAGATAAGGAATGCATTTCCAACCTCAATTTTGCTGGCTTTTTTTTTTAATGTAAAAATATTCAAAACTAAAATGAAACAAAATCATATTACAAAAATTACAGAATTGTTTAGGAAAATCAATATGAAATGCTTGGGAAATTGTTTGAGTTATAGTTATTAGACATTACTATAGCAATTTTTATAAATATCTTTAACCAGTAAATGCCATTCAGTAATTGCAAGAAATCAAAATGCCTTGAGTCTTTTCACCAGTGAGATTCAATAATGAATCAGCTTTTCTGTGGGTTAATACAACAAATACAGCTTCTGAGCAGCTGCAGGAGAAAATAGCTTATTGATGTTATGCTGAGAAAGAACATGAGTCTTGCAATCTGTGTAGAAACCAAATGCAATAAGAACTGTATGTTTGATTTCAGATGAAATATTCATTTAAAATGTTTACAGTTGTACGGCTTTTATCCAATATTTCTTTCATTGCTATAACTTTGTAGAAACAACTTTTGGGCGGTGGATAAGCTTACAAAATATAATAAATGATAGAGGAAGAGAGAAAATTTATAGTGAATAATAGATGGAAGAACAGGTTGCATCAGAAAATGTTATATTTTGTACAGATTGTAAAAGATAAATACTTGCATGTGACTGGATTGTAAAGTCTGTTGCAGAGGTAGGACAAAGAAACAAAAATAATGCAAGACGCACTGTATTTGACAAATATTATTGATTTGACTCGAAATACTAGATCCTAGTTAGAAACTTTTGGAGTGGGTGGACACACCTTTGAAAATAAATATTGGGAAACTTCCCTTGTTTACTATTTCTCCTTCTTTTTTTTTTCTTTTTTTTTTGTTTGTTCTCAATATTACCAAAGCAAGATCACACTATATTATGAACAATTATACCTCTCAATGCAATGTTAAATCAAATCAATAGATCTACTTTAGACTTCAGTTAAAATGCCAGAATGAAAAAGATGCTATCTCATTTATCCCAGCCAAAATCTAAGCTCTGGAAATTACTTTGTAATTGATATACAGCTGCTGCAAATTGCTAACTCTAGAAATCAGACCAATTGTCCTTCAGGTCTTTGCCTTCTGGAACTCCCTCATTCCTCTTTTACGTCTTCAAAACCCCTTAACACACCATCTAATTTCTAGTACCTAATTTTTGTTGGGCAAGTTATTTTATCAGTAGATTTAGCTAGGAAACTCTGGAGGTTCATAAAGGTACAGGAGTGACCACCACAAAATCAGGTTTGTAATCTTAAAGGGGCAGTAAGCTTGGACCCAGATTTTCAGCTACAGTAAAATCCATATTTATCATGAAATCTCCCAGCTCTTCTCTCCTACTGAAGGAGTTAAGATGAAACCTATTTAAGATTGTTACAGCAGTTGGGAACTGATAGAGCAATCCTTTGACATTTTTTGTTCAGTCTGCAAATATATGGACTGGATTACATTGCTTTGTCTAGCTGTAGTTCCCTATAATATCATAGAAATCCTGCCACAGTCAGATTCTACTTAAAAAGAAATAAGAAAAAAGCCTTGTGCTAGCGAAGAGAAGCAAAATGTTCTTTAAACTGTGTTTTCAACTGGCTTAATCCTATGAGGGGATAGAAACTACTAACCATCTTTCAATCTTATTGGTTTAGGAAGAATAGAAGATACTAAGAAAGAAAAAGTAGATCTTCAGTATCTGGAGGTTTCTCTCAAAATTATCAGGCCGAAAATATTGTGTTCAAAGCAGGCAGGGATACTGGAAAACTTTCTTATGAAAACTGACAATATTACATTTCAGTTTCCTTCTGCTCAAAATCTGTGGTAACTTACACATGTCACTATGTTCAGATCTCCTTCACTCACATTCCTAACCTCAACCAGCTTAATGAGTTTTGGTTTACCCACAAGTGCTGTTGTTTCTGTCTGCCTTGATCTTCTACCTGTTGTCAACACTGCAGGAAAAAACTGCCCTACATCTATAGGTTATATTTATCTAAACCTGCAGCAGACTTTTCTCTCTTGACATTTCAAACCAAATTAACTTGAAAGCTTTATAGAGCCTTAAACATTTAGATATCGTAAATTATAGCTAAAATTTGTTAATCCCTTACTTTCATTGCCACAGTATGTGGTTTGCCTGCCTCAAATATGTCCTGCAGAATTGTGTACTGTTACTGTTGGGATATCCTTGCTGTTAGTGACATGTACTAAATGGAAATGTGAGGCAAATTTACTTGACTCATTCTTTAATCTACAGAAATATCCCCAATAAAAGGGAGTTTCGTAGCGTTACGGTCTGACTAGGGTCTTGATGATTTGTCCTGAAAACAGTTTAAAACGCAAATATTCGTATATTTTTAAAGAACATTTTTTTTAAAAAATGAGGTAGGACGCTTTTTTCTCCTTCCAACTGATGAGAATGAAAACAGGTTTAATACACACCTTAGACACAACCTTCATCCTGGGACTCTATCCCAGATAGTTATTCAGCTGCACACAAATGCATGCTGTAGCTCAAGCTTTTTTGAATATGAATTATATGTAAGTATGCTTTTATTCATTTTATCCATTATTGACATGACTCTAAATGCTGTGAGCTTCAGTATGTTTCAAATTTTCTTTCTCTTTATTACATGGACTTAATTTTTTTGGAAAAGATTCAAGGGCATTTTTTTTTACATTTTAAATGCACAGCAATTTTAGTTAAGAACTAAGTATATGAGGCTTAAGTAGCAATGACTGGCAAAAGTATGGCCGAAATATTTCTTAGCTTTCTTTTAAGCATAAGTATGGATGAAGTATAGGATGAAGTAAAAGTTCTCTGAATTAAGTAGTGGCATGAACTCATTTTCTAGGTTATTCAGATTGCTGCAGAAAGTCTTCTAATATAACGTTAGTGGTAAATGTATATTTAAAAAAAAAAAAAAGCAAGTATATCCACTCATATCTGACTGAAAAAATGAGATACTCTTAAAAAATCTTGATATAAAAAAACCCCACTAATTTAATACACTGTACTGTATAAGGATAAATCCTACAACTAAATTTGAAATTTTTTGCAAGAATTATTAGATATTAGTAATTATTTTGAATTCCAAAATCAGCAAACATGCAAGTTACTACTGAATAAGTTTCAAACTTGCAGGCTTTACCTATATTACTCAATTGAAAGGCACCCTACAACTCTCACTGTCACTGGAAGTTATCCAGTCTCTGTTTACAAGAGTTCTTCAGTGCACATTAAATTTATTAGCATAAACATTACTAAAGGAAAACAGTTTTTAAGTAGCTCTGTGTCCTCTGAAGTACAAATGCTTGAAAAAAAAACCAACAAAAAAACTGGACACCTCTAAGTGACAAAATACCGAGGAGGGCATTTGTTCTTTAAACCTAATATTTTACACTGTATGTTATAAACACACTGTTAAACTGTATTTCTTACTATTAAAGTCGAATCTGAACTGGAATATTGAGATCTTCTCTCCTAATCTCTCTCTTGGTAATTATAAAGTAAAAATGTATCCCCTCTTGATTAAAAAAAATATCTTACACACTGAAGAACAATGTTTACCTTTCATTTTAAAATATTCTCTGTATAGCAAAACAGGAGAAGAAAAACAATTTATATTTTAGATTATTATTTTGTGTTTAATTCCAATATAACATTTCTCTGTGATAACTTTTTAATTAAAGTTGGACAAATTACTACTAAGAAACACAGTTTAACGAATTTGGTCCAACTTTCTGCCCAAGACCAGATGTGAACAGTTTTTGAATTTTATTAATATTTGCTTAAATCATGTAGGCAAACAAATTTCAGCCACTGAGTTCTTGATGAATTGCTCCCTTTCCTACTCACTCGATGATTGCTGTGTGTGCTGTGAGATTTGATATCTAAATTAAAATATTTCTGAAGCGGAGCAAGCAGAGCATTAAAAAAAAAAAGATTAAAGAACAATTAACACTGATCATTCATTCATGTACCAATTCTCTTTTATCAATTTAAATTGATTAATATTATCTGCCACATTTCACAAAAATATTTATACTAAGAAATTAGAAATATTGCGTTATGTATTATACAAATTATGAACATTGGTTCTTTGAGCTATTATTGTAAATACTCATATATTCTAGTACAATATTATTATTAGGTTTACATGACTGATTAGGTACTTTTTAAAAAAAGTTTGGAATATTGAAAAGACATTTATTACCTTTTGAGATAGTAGAAAACATCCTAGAGTTACACATATATGTATACTAAACCTGAGTCCCAAAGTAGTTTGATGTCATAGCATTGTATCTACAATTGGTTGTGTTTTCCTTGTTTTTCTATGTGACTCTTTCAGGTGTTTTTTTGTTTAGTTTTGTTTTTCTTCTTTCCTCTAGAAATTATTCCTATCTTTGATTCATAATAACTCTGCAGTGTGGGTTCTGCCACAGCTCATTTGTCCACAGAGCACCATAGCCTCTCTCTAATTGAAAATCATTGCATTTTTCCTCACATTTAATGAGTTCACTAAACAATATCTATCCAAACAGAATTATATGCATGCTTACAAGTCACTGGTGTTGTAATTTTGCTCTTCTTGAAGATGCTTCCTAACCCACCTTTTTTTCTTTAAAACAAAAACTCACAATTTCATCTTTAACATTTACTTTTCTACAGCAAATCTGCAGTTATTTTATTTATTTATTTATTCTGGAATATAGTTCAATTAGATTTATACTTTTGCAATGTTCTGATATGTTATCATATTAATTGTAGATCAGATTTAATAAAATAGAGACTACAGAAGATATATTACTACTGTGGAGTTGAGATATCTTCTTGCAACCCTGAGCAAGACACAGATATTTGCAGTCATTAATATTTACAATCTACACATTTTAGATGAAGAAACAGATTGAATCTAAAGTATAGCCCAGATAGGTATTCATATAAACCCTGTATTTCATACTAGGTAAAAAGCCAAGATTCCTAAATTCAACGTTCCCAAGTCCATGCTAAGAACTACAGTGTCTGAATTTTCCTGTTCTCAGTATCTGTCGATGTAGTCAGATATATTCATATTCAGATTCTCTGTGCCGAGAAAAAAAGGAAGATGAGATTGAAATAAGTGGAAGAATAATTTCCATGACATTTTGAATTATGTCTGTATAGAACGTGTTAAATGTAAAGCTTTTAGGCATCAAACTTATTATTTTTTTTTCTGGAAAGCTTTGAAGTCTTAGTAGTAGACCTCTGCTCCAGAAAATCACAAGATTAGGAGTCCTCTACTTTCTGCTTTTGTGTCTGAAAAAGCACTTTTCTAACTTTGATTACCATGGCAACTCTTAGTAGATACTTTATTAACTAAGTTAGAGCTAGGAAACAGATCACCCTATTTCATATAATCATGTCTTGGGTAAATAAATTTCAACAATTAATACAATTTCTAACAAACTTATTTGAAAGATTTCAAGGCATCATTTAGCCTGAAAAAGTATAAATGAACATTTAGTTATATTACAGGCCACAAAAAAGTAACTATTTTTGTGGTATTACCATGTGCAAATTGATGTTTTATGTAACAGACTTAAATAAATGAAAACAAACAAACAAAAAGGAATAATATACCCCCACCCCAGCACACACACCCACCTTTAAAAATAGAAATTACATCCCAGGACAGCGTTGGTCTTGGTCACAAGGGCACACTGCTGGCTCATGGCCAACTTGCTGTCATTTCTTTTTCTGCAGAGCTGCACTCCAGCAGGTCATCCCCTAACCTGTAGTGGTGAGTGCAGTTATTCCTCCCCAGGTGCAAGACTCTACACTTCCTCATGTTATGAAGCATTGTATTTGTATGTGACTTTAAAGGAAAGAATATCCAATAAAATCCCAAGAAACCCATACGCATCAATCTTAGTACAAATATGAGTTTAAAATATGGGTTTAAGGTGGTTGAAGTCAGAATTTCAGGTAAAATTTATCTTTACAACATGATCTAAAACACCTGCAAGTCGCAGCCTGACACCCAATAGCATAGTTCTTGATGTTGAAACATAAAATACGAACAGGTGCAAATACATGAACCATCACGTATTTATTCTACAGTTCCTTAAAGTAATTTTAGCTATGGATTCAACAGGTATTTCTCATGCAGCTCAAAACCAAATATTATCATTTATATTTATATTTTACAAGAGAGAGGAAAAAAAAAAGCATCAGTGTTTTCAGCAGGAGCTCTCCTAATAAGTATATGAGCAAACACCTGAAATTAGGAAAAAGTATTTTTCAGAAACCATAGGATATGAAAATTATTATGCATCTGAGTATTAAAATCTTGGAGTTAGAATATTATTCAAATCTTAAGAAGAATATGACATTAGGAATCTTTTTGCTATCTTTTTCCATGCAATCATTGATCCATTGAAATACATTGCATACTTGCAGTTTATTCACTGGTATAAGAGAATAAGATGGCTGTTCTCCAAGCCTTCACTAATGGTGTTATTCTTGATGAATTTCTCTTTCCTCAGGATATTCAGAGGCTATAAAGTACTCTGAGGCTTGATTTATGCCTGACAGGAAGCTAAAGTCCAGAATATTTCTTCAGTGGACTAGAAAGATAATATTTTACTTAAAAAAAAGTCTTCATTTGTCTGCACAAAGGAATGTCAGAGACACTGGGTCTCAGAAACCCTATTTACACTTAGTACTTGAATGAGGGGAAGAAGATATCCATCTAGTAAAATTCTTGCTTGTGTTTTTTATTTAAATAATACGATGCCAGACAGAAATCTCCATATATTAGCCATCTAATTTTAATCGTGTTAATGAACAACTCTTACTGATAATATTAAGAGAAAGACCCATTTGCAGAAAATAAGGTATTCCCTCTCACATTTTTAACACTGGCTCTTAATTTGTAAATTCTAAGAGGTTTATCTTTTTAGATCTTCAAAAATAGAGCAAGCTTCTTCTCCCTTTAAACTTCTGAGATAAGCTAGCCAAACTGACTTAACTTCCCTGAAAAATATGTTTCAGCTGGAAAGAAACTGAAGTCTTTAGAGCCTATTTGAAAGTGAAGTTTTATTTTGGCAAGGTAAACAGAAAAATTTAACTGTCACAAACTCTTAAAAACAAAAACAACAACAACAAAGCAAAACAACTAAAAGATATCATACTTATTCTGCCAAAATGTTCAGCTTTCTTCGTAACTATGCTCAAGCTTACAGCTAATGCTTTAAGTTATCAACCCTAAGCAGTTTGGCATGCTATTTAAGAAAAGGCATGTTAACTACAGTCCTAAGACAGTTAACTTAAGCTTCTCTAATGAGAGTTTCTGATGTAATAGAAATCCTTACATCCTAATGTCATGAGTGCGCAAATTCTGCTGTCTGGTTGCCAGCACAAAAGTCCATGCACACGTTATTTTATAACATCCTATAGACACAAACCTTATAGCTGAAACTGGAAACAAAGACTGAAGCTTGAAGTGCCACCCCTCAAGCAAGGAAATTAAACCAGCTTAAAAATGTTGTAAGAGCAAAATCCTTTTGTTTTTTTTTTTTGGAATTCTGATGGCCCAGGTGGATGCTAAAATGATTCCCAGAACTCAAAAAGGGTCCTAGTAACAATTTCTGTTTTAAGACATAATAAGTAACATCTGCTGCATAAACTGGGGGGGAGGGGGGTGGAGGAGAAGTAGAAATGAATGAAAAATATTAAAAGGAGAAGCTCTAAATGTTTACTCAATCATGAATTTTTAAGATACTGACGCTTATATAAAAAATTAATGAAGTGCATAAAATTAATTCCTACTGGTACCTGGGGATGGGCTACTAGATATTTCCTTAAGCACATCTGTTTTGTTATTTTCAGAGAAAAAGCAACATCCTCATCCATACACACAAAGATAATCCCCATTACACAGCAAATCTTCACAGATAGAGTCAGGTTCCTTCTTGATATTCACCCATTCTCTTTTCAAAAATAGAGAGTAAAGCATTTTTGTACATAACTGTGAAGCACCTGTATCATCCACCATGTACATAATTTACTCTTAGAATTTATGAACAGTTTAGTTCAATAGCAAGTCAGCCCTAACAACAACATATTTTCTATTATAAATTTGTCGCAGGTTTTATTAACAGTGCAATGAAACATACTGTAATGGTACCATGATTATCAAGTCATTTGGCACCACAGAACTACCATGAGGTTAGAATTCTCACATTACATTTTCATTTTGTTTTTAATGGCAAAAATAGAAATAAAAACTAAAATGAGAAGTTAAAGAAGCTTCATAGCATAAGAGTACCTACAGAAGTATCTTCTTTTATCAGAAATACTGCTTACACATTCTCAAAAGTCTCAAGTTGTATTGTTCTTCTCATTTAGAAGAAATCTGCATGGGGAGCTGCATATAATTGATTGCTTAAATGTATAGCGCTGACTATCAATGGTTTATGGGCTGGTTCAGCCCAGTTCCATGATGACTGGGGC
Organism: Odontophorus gujanensis; assembly: GCA_013399175.1. Classification (NCBI taxonomy): domain Eukaryota; kingdom Metazoa; phylum Chordata; class Aves; order Galliformes; family Odontophoridae; genus Odontophorus; species Odontophorus gujanensis. The sequence goes on from VXAB01001866.1 coordinate 138,765, forward strand.
AGGAGGACACATGGACCCGTGCCCTGGGAAAGGGGTAGGGGAAAAGGGAAGAAAAGGGCCTAAAAACAAAACAGCGTCAACGATCTGAAGAGGAAAGCTAATTTGCTGAATAAGATATCAGAATGCAAAATAAATCAGTATAATACAGTATGATCGGAAGTGAAGCTATAAATCAAATAAAATGAGAGAGTGTCTGAAAATTGAAGGCCTTATGCTAACGCTGAAGGTGAGACAGCGAGCAAGCACCAGCTGCTGGGTCGATCCAAAAGGGAGTCTGTGTCTCATGACACATGAACAGTTTTTATCTTTCCCTCTGCCCAGAATCATTTACCAGATTATAAACCTTCAAGTACAAGAAGAAAAATAGGCTTTTCTGATCAAACTTTTCTCAGACAGCAAAAGAATATCTCAATACAATTAATGGAAAAAAAAATAGTGAGCATTCTTCTTTTGAAATAGAGGTTAAGAAGGACTCTTACTTAGAAGAAAAAGTAGCCAGTAAATTGACTAATAGGCTCTCTATTCTAGTGATTGTTATTACTTATTACTTAAATTTTATCTTAGTTTTCGATTGCAGTGCTTCTATATCTGAAGTACCTGGTTAATTTATACTGAAGGAATAAAGCAAGCACTGAACTAACTGCAGAGATACTTGTTCTCTCAAAGAAGTCCTGCATTGTAGAAATCATAAAGGGCAATGTCATGATGGAGGAAAATTGCATGGGAAATATATTCAAAATAGTCTTAAAATAGTACTTAATGGAAAACTCAAGAAAAAAAACTATGAGACCTACTTACCAAATGACTCATTGATAACTTGTACATGGGTGACTTTAAAAAGGTAAAATGCGGTGCAATTCGTTATCTAATAAGAATAAAAGCACATTTTGTGATCTAATACATTTTTCTTCACTTAAAAAATAAAATAAAATGGAGTTACTTAAATGAACACTCTCAAAGGTTACATATACTGTAATGCCATAGAACTGCTGGTGTTTGGAACATTTAAAGGTCACTGTTTTTTCATGAATTTTAATTTTATGTTATTATTTTCAAAAGCTGTATTTCATTCAACTTAGGAAGTTATGAAATGTCCATTTTGTACATGACACTTTTAGAAAAGCAATGGCAGGTGAAACAATGGGGACAGCGTATAGGGCTCTCTCTCCCTCTTTGTCAAGTCAGTATTAGAACAAACATACACAAAGAGCATCATAGCAAAAACAAATACTTAAGAATTTCTGGCACATCAACACTCAGATAAAAATTTATGTCAGAGTTAGCACATGCACGTCAGATTTTCACATCCCAGTAAATAATATTTGTGTCAGGTAATATTTTGAGATCACGATAAAAATATATTTTGTGTACTTATGCCCTCTTTTGTCTAGAAAGGAAACTCATGAAAACAAACTTTCAGAAGATTACAGAAATTAGAATTATGCATTTTTAAGTGATGATGTCAAGATTTAGAAGAAGTTGCTAAGCTCTAAATTGCAGACAACTAGTGAAATTAATTATCAGAATATGAGGCAGACCCCTATGGAGACCATTAAGAGGCAAGGGAAATAACTTTGGGACAAACACAGGTAATGCAATTGTGAATGTAGGAATTTCAAAATTTCTAATTGACTCCCAATTGATCAATTGAAATTTTAATCTTCAAATTGAAATTTTACCTTGTGCTAAAATAGAATATTGGTGCGATATATCATTGGACTTTGTCTCTTTACTCTAATAGAGAATCTTGTCACCATTTTTGCAGGAGTTTCTTCTGCTGTCTTCTGAAGGCTTAAGCCCTCACTTAAGAAACTGAATGAATTCTTTAATTCAGGAATTTGCTCAATAGTACAGAATTTTGGGTGTTCCTTGTTGATAGGTTTGTTCTAATGGGTTTATGTTCCTGTTTTATGACACAATCAGTGTAATTGCGGAAGGCAAAAGTAATAGCAGATAAAGTGTATTTGATTCTTCTGGTTTATACATAGGAGCTTACAATTATTATTTTTTTTTTTCAGTTACATTCTCTTAAAATACAAATGAAAGTGATTCATAACAAATAACTACTATATTGATCTGTAGAAATTCACCTAGTGATAAAAGGCAAGCATAGATAAACAAGGAAAAAAAACTATTACCAAAACAGAGATTTGAAATTCTGATCACTGGGAGATCGAGTTACTTCACTCTAATGGAACAGATAATGCCCTTTTCTCTCCCTCAAAATAATGAGGGCTAGAAAAGAAAAATCCAAGAATCTGTCAAAATCTTTTATCAACTTGGAAGATTTTTCTATATGAAAAGGTAGCCTACAAACATCAGTTAAGTTTTAAGAGAAGGGATTCCTGTTTCATATCCTCTCAGTAAACTTAGGGAGGTGAGAAAGCATCTTGCTATTTATTCATTCGTACTTTTATGGGTATAATATTTCCCTATTAGCCACAGATGTAGTGCTCAAAGCTGTTGGTTAGTCAGTGAGTCCATTTCCTTTCCTCTGCCTATATGCAGCACAACATTGGTTTGTCTTGCTTTCTTAGAATCAAAATAAAATTACAATGATTTTGGGGGCAGTGGGGGGGAGGTAAACTTTCACAACCACTGTAATCCATCCATCCTTTGCCTGCCTACTCAGTAGTCTCATTCTTCAAATACACCTCTGAGTAATTTCACTCCCACTATAATTTTATGGGGCTCGAGTATTTGTAGGATTCAACCCTTGAAAGTCATTCCCATCTACTTTGTAAATCCTTATGCACTGAGGAGACATCCCTCAGCTTCTTTGCATGTTAACATAAAGCCTTGAGAAGAATGGGAATGTTCTTCTCAGCACTGTCACAGTTACATATCTTTAATTTTATGCAGGTAGACTTTCTTTCTGAACTACTTTATCAGCTAATGGTTGCTAGGTCTTTTCATATTGTTTTTTATTATTATTATTATTTTTTTTTCAAAAACAGCTCTGTATCACTATTGCAATTCCAAATCTTTTATTGCCAGTTACAGTATGAAAATCTCTTGGAGAAGAAACTCACGGACTCAGCCAAATTTAAGGAGGCAGTTCAGTAAGACATTCAAATTTGTTTAATACTTTCAGCCCTATTTCTAATCCTTAAGTTTAATCAAAGTCACTGCTTTCCAGTTTCAACCATATACTCATAATTTTATTCTTCTGGAATCAAAATAATGAGTCTGAATCTCAGTCAGTGAGTCTTTGGAGAATTTGGCCATATACAAATATTCAGCTAGATAGATGCTTTTATAAATAAATTTACATTTAGAATATCTCAGCGTGATACAATTAGATATATCTCTGTATAAATATAAGCAAAACTAGATAGGCAATACAAATACAGTATATATTTAAGATGAACTTCAGTATAGGAGGGAGAGGTAAAAAAATTAGGAAACAGAAGAGAATCAAATCATACTTTCCTATTAGATTTCTTAGTGGACTCTATTGAATTCTATTAAATATATTTAACATTGACCAATATGCAAACTTTTTTTCCTTAAAATTCAAACTAATATATCTTTATGTGCATTAACCACAGTTTTGCAAGGATCTGCCATAGTTTCTGTTCATTTTTCAGTAGATTCAAACTCAGTAGAGAATTCACATCTCTAATTTTATCCTGAAAAGAAATACTTAATTAGCAAAAATGAAAGAAAAAACTTGCTCCGTAAGGTTACTACAAACTTATTCACCTATTCCAGAATATAATAAATAAATAAATAAATAAAATACAGGGTTTTGAAATGTACAAGATCAAAATATTAAAAAAAACCTTACATTCATCAGATCTCCAGGACTGATATCCTATTAATGTGTAATGGACAGAAGGGCGTTCTGTAAATGCATTTTGCAATGAAGGCTCTTAAATACACTCCACTTAGAACCACTTAAATACACGTGGTTTTTCCATGTCTGTCCTTCAATTGCTCACGTTTTTCTTTCAGTAATGTTGACAGAGATTATGACATTCACTTAGAAGTAGAGCCAAACAGCTTATAGTTCAGGCCTTTATGTTCTGTGAACAAGGCTATAAGAAGCAAAGCTCTGAGTTGCCATTTTGTCACTGTGACTCATGCCAGCTGTCAAGTGGCTCTTCAAACTTGCTTTGGAGCTCTAGTTTAAGCTAACCCATTTCACTTGGAAAATGAACAAATTAGAGGTACTTACGTAGCAAAGTACTGACCTGAATTGAGAAGTGACAAGGACTATGCCTCCAAGCAGAACTTGACACTTCTCTTCCAAAACCAGTATATGCTCTTCGAGAACTTTCAGTACTATTCCACTCAAACAGGCTGACAGAGGAACAGGGAGAAAACATTCACAGAGCCAGCTCTCAGATGAGTCTCCTGACTGGCTGCATGAGGAGTTTTTCCTTGCTAAATGCGGTTGGTCTCTTCATCAGTGTAGAACAGACTCAGCTCACGCCCTGGTGAAAATGATTCTGTGACTTGGTACCGATTGCTTGCCTATTCTTTTAGCAAAAAAGATGCAACTGGAAACAAAAGCAGGATTCAGATCCAGTGTCACACATAAGTTGCAGTCTGGTTCTGAAAAGGATAACCCTGGCGTACATGCAAACAGAAAGAAATTAACCTAAACATGGAACTTATAAAAGAGTAAATTAGTAGCTATTCAAAATCTCCAAACCTCATGGTTGTATAGCCAGAACTAAATTAGCCTGAAGAATATATAAAAGGTCAACATTCTCCAAAATGAGATCTGGAATCTGCATTTTCCTGACTGATCCAAAAGGCTTACAGCAAAGCACGTCTGACACACAAACAGGGTAAGATTTCTCACAGAGCAAAACTCAGGCTTTTTTGTTTCGCAAAGCAGTCTGCAAATGAATCAAGGTGACTTGTATAGACTTGCTAAAACTAGGCCTCATAGCTTGTGCGAACAGGAATCTTTAGGAAGGAACACAGGCACCATAGAAACGCATGGTCCATTGAAGATAAGTAAACACAAGTAGAGCTGCTACTGCTGGCACCATCCCTAGTGCTGTTCAAGAAGCGTTTGGATGAGGTGCTAAGGGATTTGGTTTAGTAGCTTAGTGGGTAGGGATGGTGATAGGAGGATGGTTGGACTAGATGATCTTGTAGGTCCTTTCCAACCTAATGTATCTATGAATATAGAGAAAACGAATAGAGAAAAGTTTAACTAGATTAAAATGCAAACATCAAAATCGTCTCTAGTCATATCATCATGTAATTTTACATTAGCTAGAAATTACTGCACTTCACTCTTACTATCTCATTATCTTACTATGGGCTACTAAAGTCACCTGGAGCAGAGGATGGGTTGCAGAAGGAGTGAGTCTCCTTGTATGTTATAACAATCACCTGCCACCTCCTGCAAGTCTGGGTTTAAGGAGTTTCTTCAGAAGCACTGTTTGTGCAGGAACAGAAAACACAGAGTAGTCCCCTCTAACATTAAAATGATATGTATGAATAAATGCTACTGCACAAGTACCAGAAAGAGTAACTAGGGTGTTCAGAAGTGCTTTATTAAGAACACTTATTATCACTCATGTGATGATAGCTTCTATGAAAAAGTACTGCAGGTTTAAATATAGTCTACAATGTTCAGGATTAGATGTGTATTATGTAAATAAATATAACCTTATACAGAGGAGATAAACACACTCTCATATTTTCTCCTCCTAAGAAACACAGTCATTTTGAAATGACTGGTACATATTATAAGCTATACGCAAAGAAATTATCCTATGGAAAATTTAGTCAGCTGTCTAATCATCAAAGAAATAATTAGAAGATCTGACTTTTCTTTTTCCCTATCTGATTCATAACAGTTTTCAAATAAGTAGAATGTGTTCACCATAAGAATATGTAAAAGACTTTTAAGTACAAAGAATCTTGTATTATAACTGTCCATAGCTTGAGTCAACCACTGGAAGCATCCATATCTCTTCCCCTAAATAGAAGTTGAATTCTGTTAAGATGCTTGGGTCTGTTTTTATCAGCCTTTTCTCCATTGCTTGGTTCTCAGCCTTCTAAAAGTCACCTTAAATGATACCCCTAGGCATGTGAGAATCGTCTCTAATGCTTGGAAATCCTGAGCATTGACTGCTTGATGTGAAAGTTAATGATTTATAATCTAGTTTTAAACTCACTGCAGTGGATGAGTTCAAAGAAATGAACACAGTATGTGGGCATCTAATTTTTTAAAAAAAGTACTTTAGAGAATGCATTTCCAGAAAATGTATGAAGCTTTTTTTTTCTTTTCTATGTAGTTGAAGTTTATATATTCACACATTTTAAAACCATTCAGTAATCTGGGGCAAACTCGGAAACGGAAACGTAATCTTATCTCCTGTCACTGTTTTATGAGGATTCCATCTAGAAACAAAACAACAGAACTTTTTCATTATAGTCCCAACCTATGCATACCAGAAATTTGTAAATAAAGCTTCATTATAATATATTTATTTTGCTTTTTATTATTGTCACTTCACATATGAAATACTACCTTCTTTGGTAATTCCAGTCTTCTAAAAGTAAGGTGTGAAATACACACAATAACGTATATACTTCCTTTATCTTTGTGTGGAATGAAAGATCTTTTCACTAATGGGCTAATAAATCTTCCACCAGTTTTTTTAATTTAAATGTGCCACTGGTCACAGATACGTGGTGAACACTCTCATGACATGCATGTATCCTTTTAGCTTTGAAATTCAAGATTAGTCTGTGCATAAATTACTTCAAAAATAAGCAGGGACTGAAGAAATTTGTAATAACAACAGAAATACACTGTTCTTCAGTTTTATTTGAGTTAACAGACTACCCAACCCATAAAAATCATCATTTATTTTATATGGATGGATACATAATTTATGTTGTATGTGCACGTTGGAAGTTCAGCTGGGATTTGAATACTCTGGTGCAATATACTGGAACTAGAAGCACTCAGACTTACTTACAATGGTATTATTAGTCTATAACACTTTTTTTTTCTCTTCAGTGACATCTTTTTGTGTATCTTAAGTTTCTAACGTAGTAATGAAATGCCAGCATGTCATTGTACATATACAGAAAGAGTATGGAATCTGCAATCCAGAAAGACTGGATCTATACAGGCTAAGAACAGCCACACTGAAGTAAATCCAAAATCAGCCACTGCCAAGAAAGACAGGAAGTATTTTTTATTAATATTTTCTAACTGTACAACAAGTTCAAAATTCAATACTAGAAGTTATTTAAGAACATTTACAAATTTTCACCTCTATTGAAACTTTTTAGAAAACCGAATTATGTATAAATTGTTCCAGCTTAATTTGGCCCTTAATTATTATCAGTGGTCCTTTCCTTACTTAGATTTCTTCAAATATGCATTATGACAATATAAATTTATTGCTTGATTTAAAAGAAAAAAATTTTGTTCTTTAAAAGAAAACAAATCTTCTCCCTCCATTAAATGAATTTATTAGGTTTTCATTCTTTCTAAATAAATAAATAAATAAAGATGTTAGTCTTACCTTTAAAATGTGGATCTAGAAACATTCAGATATAAAATGAGAGAATTAGATTTCCGTGTTAGGATCAGTTTCTTACTGACGTTTCCTTGTCAGGAGTTACGTTCTTGAAATTTTATTTCTTCTCTGAATAAAGTTTAAAATGAGCTATTTAAGAAATAGGTATCTAGATCTGTCACTTTCTTGTGCTTTACAGTACACAGAAATAGTCCTACAGAAAGAAAGAAAAAGAAAAAGCCCAAATATCTAGAAAAGCTGAAGTGCTTCTTTGTTGTTTTGTTTTCAGGCAGAATGCTAGAGCATCTATTTCCAGAAAGTGTACAAAATGCTGATATGGGATAACATTTTTACATATACTGGGTGTACCCAGCTTGCTGAGGTGCCTTAGACATGACGAAAGTCTCTTTGTTAAGCAAAAATTCAATTCAGGGAGCACTTACATGTTTGAATTGAGAATTTTACAGCTGTGTGGTAAATTTTCATGCAGTTTGCATAAGGAAGTGCAAATGCAACTGAACTCCAAATCACTCAGATAAAAAAGACAAAACTGTCTTTTTCTTCGGAGTTCCACTGGCCAGGGTCAGTTTTAATTTCCAGTAGAGCTTCGACAGTAGCCCTTGAGGCAAAGACTGTAAAAAGGTATGTACTGACTTATTACAAACCCGAAACTGCTCCTGCTTCCTGAACATAGCCGCCTTATGCAATTTTTCTCAAGGTAAAGGAGTGTGCTGCTTTTGACTGTTTCTATCTTCCCCAGAGAACTTTAGGCAGGACTTCCATATAACCTGATTTATGTCCATAGGGGGAAATTACTGGAAGAGTATGAAATGTCTCATGCAAAAGATGTTCCAAAATTAACAATAAATATTTCAATTAAAGATTAGACATGTCATGAAACCACTCAACCAGCATTTTAATAGGATATTACATGGCCTAAATAGAAATGGTTATGGTTTATAGTTATTTGCAATGACCTATTTTATAACTGCTAAGGCAAACTTTAATGCCTAGCTACCTATTCATACTGAAAAATTCTAAAATGCTGAGTTTGTAATCTTTGTGTACAATTTAGGAAGAACTTGCACTGATTTCTCTTGGAACTTAGACAAAAATCTAGGTCAAGGAGATACAATGCAAAACTGAAATCAATGAGGACCAACTGTCCAGATGTAGACTTTGAGGTTTTAAGTTTTACAATTGCAATAGTAACAAACCATTTCAAGTAATGTCATGGAACATTCTGGTGCTTGAAAATACCAAAACCAGAAAGGCTAGTTTGACAAGACTTGTTCTAGTGCCAACTGAAGCATCACTTACCTTACCAGCCCACCTGCGTGGAGTGTCCTGACCCAGTACAACTGAAAATGTAGGCACCATGACATCTACATTAGGAAAAAAACATATATATATATATAGGTATCTGTTCCATTACAGGGTTTAAACTGTGACCAGCAAGTAGTTCTGCTGATATAACATCAGAAAGGAGAGAGGTGCAAGAAGAAGTGGAAGCCAGGATAAGCTGTGTTTTAAAACATATGAGAGCTAAGAAAGTTAAACCAAAGATTAGTGTATTATATATTAGTATACAGGAAATTGTTTTGTCCTGCCAAGCAGACGTTTTCCAGCAAAAAATATTATCATCGATTAGCAAATTCAGTTACCTCTTGGGAGACAAGTGTTCCGTTTGTTTTGAGCATTTCTTCTTTTATATATTACATAATCAGAAAAATCTGAAAAAATAACTTTCTCTGAAATAATTTATACATGAATGTCTAATATTAACAAAACAGTATGTAGGTAGCTTTTTATGTGTCCCTGTAATTGAAATTCAGCTTTACAGATCAGCTTGTTTAGCAAAATTATTTATCTTGGGATTGAGAAACTTGGGAAGTTATATCCAGAAGCTTTGCAACAGTACTAATGAGGTCCCATAACAACATTCAAAAACTCTGTAACATTAAAACAGCATTGGAAAAACTCTTCCTAATCCCTTTTCAGTATAAACAAATTGATATCCAAGGCAGATATTGAGAATCTCTAACCACAGAACTGATACAAATATAAAAGGTCAATTTTAACAAATTTTCACCTTTCTTGACAACTTTATTTATTTAAACAAATTAAATTACCTAAACTTCTTAATTAATATGAACAAAACTGTGAAAAAAATCTGAGGTATTTTCTCTATGTACCTTAATAATTCATTCATTGAAGTATTTCACTGATGTATATATTATTATCTATTAAAAACACTAATGCAGATATGTAAGAAAGAAACTGTATATAATGAAAGGCTAACAACCTTCAGGGTATTCACTCACCATAAAACTAATTTCACACCTAGTCTATTACATAATGTGCTATGAAAATACTCTTTGCTTCAAGGTATCTTTCTTTATATAGGTCAGACTATATAAACTCAGTTGTCCTCTATGTTATGCAGATTAATGCTAGAATAATCTCAGAAGAAGTGAGATAATTATATATATCTTTCATTTTATAAAGGAGAAGCTAAGGTGGTTGGTGAAAAGAAAATAAATGGCAACAATCATTTTTCCCTTATAACCAAATAAGTACCACAGTTGCCACTGAAAATATTTGGACTGTTCATTAATTTGATGATTCGTGTGCTTTAATAGATTGTTCTGAGACTGATGGAATCTAATGAATGAATTATTTGATCATTAGGAATAAATTACTGAAACAATCTATTCTTTCATGTAACCAAAGAAATAGAAGAAACCTTCACTTGCTGAAACTGGCTAATTGCCTTGTTTTCTTTCAAAGCTCTATTTTGTCTCTGCCAGAGGGGGAAGAAAAGTCAAACATTTTCCCCCGAAAATCCAGAGCATACCTGTGAACTGGACAGACAAACACAAGCTCTTACACAATCCAGTGCCTACTTAAACCAATAAGTTTTTCATTGATTCCAGAAATAAATTAATAATTTCTTAGATTGAAAATCAACACTCTTTTACAGTGAAGACCAAAAGGGAACACACTGAATGTTAATGTGATAAGCATAAAATGGGATGTTGTCTTTCAACATTTCTGAATTTTAAATGAATCTATTATTCTAACTAACAGCTATTTCAATACATTTAAATTAATTCTACAATGTTGATTCATTTTTCTTCCCTTCATATTCATTGGTATGATCACTGGTCATGATGATGATCTGGATATAATTTAGAATGAAGACAACTAGTAATTTTTAAGTTAAAAATCTTCTTTTAAGTCTATCATGGCATTTCTTATGATAACAAAGAAAATAAGGATTGAATCACAACAAGTTGACCAACAAAAACAAAACAGATGACAATTATATTTATAAAAATATAATTCAAAATTTATAACTGGTGTCTTAAGCTGTATCATTTTGTCATCTGTCAGCCTAAAATCCTGATATTTCTCCGCTGCTAGGGCACTCAAGCTGAATAAACCCCTTTTCTGGCTGCTTCAATTGTGCACTACTGAAACATTTTCATTAGGTAAAGGGATTATTTTCCCATCAGCAGTTATTGAATAACAGCATATATGTATAATATAATATGCTTAAATTTATTGTACTTTTTAAAGAAGATATACATATACATTTTTGACATGTATGCCATGAAACAAAAGGTTTTGCTATGACTGACAATCATTATGTGATATTTTTCTTACGAATACTCTGTGCCTGGAAAGTATACTGAACACAACAGGGATAAGTTGACCAAATTGTTTCTAGTGTAAAGAAACATGCAGTAAAACAAACAAGGAAAGAAAAACCATGGAATTTACATCACACCATTATCTCACAACAAATTCTACAATTAGGAATCTTACGTATCACCATAAATAAATTCTCATAATTTCTAGTAAGACATACAAATCTCAGGTTACCTGGAACTGGAAATTATAGGTGTTTTTAATGATGATAATACAAAATGTATTGTGAAAGATAAGTTTTTCCAAATATATAAAAAAAATCCTTACTTTTCAGGAGGCTTAAAAGTATATGAGAAACTTACTCGAGGAAAAAAAAACATTCAGCATATTTAGCTAGAAAAGGATTTTTAGTACGTTTAAGTATCAATTATTATATTTTTAAAATACTAGAATATATATAAAGATATCATGACATATTTTTTTTCCAGATATATGTATTGTATTGCTTTAGATCCTCATGTTAACCAGTAGAAGACATAATAATAAATATTTTCAGAGACTAATTTATGATGATTCTGTATTTTGATTTTTTGTCATATTTTTCAAAAGAAAATTATTTGGCAACCATCTCTTAACAGTGAGTTTTCAACAACAGATATTTTTTGTAGTTGCTGCCTCATCTGTGAACATTCTCTTTCAAAGTCTTATCAAAACTACAAAGGAAATAATCTTAGAATTCTTACATTATTTTATTCCATTCGTCCATGGCCCATGGAGTTTGAAACTTCCCACANAATACAAAAAATATTGTGAGAAAGATAATTTTCCAAATATATATAAAAAAAATCCTTACTTTTCAGGAGGCTTAAAAGTATATGAGAAACTTACTCGAGGAAAAAAAAACATTCAGCATATTTAGCTAGAAAAGGATTTTTAGTACGTTTAAGTATCAATTATTATATTTTTAAAATACTAGAATATATATAAAGATATCATGACATATTTTTTTTCCAGATATATGTATTGTATTGCTTTAGATCCTCATGTTAACCAGTAGAAGACATAATAATAAATATTTTCAGAGACTAATTTATGATGATTCTGTATTTTGATTTTTTGTCATATTTTTCAAAAGAAAATTATTTGGCAACCATCTCTTAACAGTGAGTTTTCAACAACAGATATTTTTTGTAGTTGCTGCCTCATCTGTGAACATTCTCTTTCAAAGTCTTATCAAAACTACAAAGGAAATAATCTTAGAATTCTTACATTATTTTATTCCATTCGTCCATGGCCCATGGAGTTTGAAACTTCCCACAGTATTCCACTGCATGTTGCTGTTGTGTGACAGGTGGAAGCGGAGTGGTAATCTGACAAAATGGCATCTGACCCAGAAGTGCACATGAAGCAAAGGAGTATCATTGAATTTCTCTGTGCAGAAAAATGGTATCCACTGATATTCAACTGTTGCTGAACATTTATGAAGATCAAACAGCAGATAATGAGAACAGTGGTGTGGTGACTGATGCGTTTCAGTAGTGGCAACAGTGGATAACCTCTGTTGGTGCAGATTTTTATGAGCATGCAGGCTCTTGTTCATCACTGGCAAAAAGGAATAGCTAATGGTCGTAACTACACTGAAAAATAGTGTTTTGCAGTTGAGAATTTTCTCTATCAAATAGCATTATTTTTCTGTTTGTAACTACTGTAGTTTCCACAGAAATAAATAGGAGGTATGGGCTTCTCTGTGACCTACATATATTAGTCACATGTTATTTCGATAAAGGAGAATGTCATAACTCATTCCTTTTCTACAAAGTGTCTGACGTTGAAGTAGTGCGACTTATCTGAGCACACTTTTAGATTCTGAAGGCTTCAACAGAGCCGTGGTTGGGATTTAACCATAGACTAGGGCGTTTAGAGACAATAAGATTAAGAAAAACATTGTGTCCAAGAGCTTTCAACATAGATGCATGTTGCCTGAGAAAGGTGCAATAAAGTACGTGGAAGTTTTCAAGATCTCAGCTTTGGCTCTTACTCTGTATACATATATTTTCAATGCATCATTGTAGTTCTTTTTATCTCTCCTAAGTCCTTGCAAGCCAACATATAAATACTAGCTGTTTTTCAAAATGATTCTGGGCTTACATTCAGGCATGCATTATTTTCATTTCTGCAGCTTGGTTTTTACATGAGAAAAATTCAAATGGGAGTTTACTGGCTGCATATGAACAAACAGATCTAGATCCAAAGATTCATCATAGAGTATCCCAGCAAGTATTCCTGGCACACACTCACTTAGCTGTTATTAAAACAGGTATAGTTATCTCCATATAGTTACAACATTTTGAGTGGAATTTCATTATCCATTGTGAGATGTTAGCTAATGTGGTACCAAGTATCAAATATTAGTAGGTAGCATACTTCTGTAATAGTGTCATTATTTTGAAAGCAAGATTACTGCAATGTCAGAAAACAAAACAATCTTTGAAACACAAAGGAGCAACATTACTTAAACTGTTCTGTCTTTCATCTCTATTTTATCAGTATCTACATTAACTTCAAGAACATTTTAAAAGCAATAATACTGTCATTAATATTTTAGTGTTCTGAAAGGTTTAGAGAGGTCTTTGAATTAGTATCTGAAATTATATAACTAATTATAACTAATAAGCAACACTAGTTTTCTCATTGTAGGATGCAATAACATTTTGAAGTAGCTACCTTGTACTCTGCAAAGGAGTTATAGTATGTGCATACACAGTCAGTCAGTGCTTACAAAAATGATCCATTCTCCACTGTTGACTCCAGTAACAGCAAATCAGAAATTTCAATGAGTTGTGGCAAATCTATCAATGCAACACTACGTCCACTGTTGTGACTCTTTTTAATTGAAATACTGCCTTTGAATTTGACCTTTATTAATAAGGCAGACAAAAATCCAGTGAAAACTACTGTGGCATGACAGTTTACTAAGTACAAAAGTGCACAGAAAGTTAAGATTAGAACTGGGAGCATGCAAACACCAAAAAATGTCCTGTAAAAAAGTCCCTCAGCAACAAAACTGTATTTTTTTTAAATTGAAGTTATGCATTTAGGTGTGCTACATAATATTCTTATGCTTCTATTTATAGAAGACTGTATTCCAACAACTTAAGAAACTTTTCCATATCTATTAGCAGGTGTTATAACAGCCAGCTGGAATCCAAACAATTTAATTTTCATTTTCTCTTCCTCCATCTGTCTTTTTATGCTTCACTGTTTTCCTTTTTATGCTTTTTTAATGTCATATCTTATCATTTGAGAACTTTTTATTTTAGTTTATCCATTATATTCAACATAATTGGTCACAGACCAGGCAAAATTTGCATGTACCTGAAACTGCTGTGTCTGCTTTGAAACATACAAAGAAAATATTATTTTTCAAGCAACATTTGCACACAACACTAGCTTCCTCCAGTGACCAATTAGATATAAGGCTGAGTGTGCTAATACATATTTTGCTGAAGAGTGAATTGAATAGCTATATTAATTATAATGATTTCTACTTAATAAAATTCAATAATGGTAAACACTATTCAGAAGCTTAAAAGTACAAGATAAAGGACCTTCTGTAAGAAAAGAAGAAATGTTCTTAGTCATGTCCAGCCAGACACCAGCAAGACGACTTGCTAATAGATATACCAATACCATTCCCCACTGACAGTTGGTAATTGACCATAGTTTTTGAAGTAGTGGAATTTTCTTTTATGCGTTAAGTGCATAAAAATGAGTAAAATAACTCCTGCTTAGTCTGTAGAGTCTGGTAAACAGAGTTGAGGTCTCTGTTCAGCATTTGACCTCTATAAACTTTCTAGTTTTTCACCGAAACCAAAATTACTGATGCCTAGGTCATTCTTTGAAATCTGGAAATGACTGGTTACATTTAAGAAAAGTTACCATGGAATAGAAATCCAGCATATGAAAATGTGCTGTTTCCTTCTCCCACATTTAATTAATTGCTATGAGATGTACTTAGGAATGAAATACTTGATCTTCCTTCCATTCACCAATTCACAAAACTGAAAGTAGGAAGTAGAGCTACTTGATTTTATTGCAGATTTGCAATTCTTCTGCTAGATTGACTGCTACTATTTCTGAGAGATGTCTAGCATTTCTTGACAATCTCTGTAGCTTTTGCAAAGCAAATAAAAAGTCTACCCAAATACAACTAAATGGTGGCCAAATTAGTTTCAACATTTTTCCCTGCCTACTTTAAGAGGAATAATTGATCACTGCCAAGTTACAAAAACGTTCAGAACATTTGAAGAGTTCATCAGGACTCATGAAATAAGAACTATTCTATCTTACTCCTTTCCATTCACTGAGTTGGTAGTATCATGGTAAACATATATGGTTGGTTTTCATTAGCTTGAACATATTCCCCACAAGGTGTTTTACAGAGTGAATGTTTTTCAATTTGTTTTGTAAACTTTACTGTTAGGAAAGTGAGGCTTACTGACCTACAGTTCCCCATGGTCTCTCTTCCTTTCTAAGACGATGATTATCTTTTTCCAACTTTAGTCTTCTGGACCCTCTGTCATGTAAAACCTGTCAGAGATAATTGCTAATGGTCCAGGAATTATTTCAGTTATACTTTTATGGAAGCCATCTGGGCCCGCTTATGTAAAGGCTAACTTGCATAATGATCAACTCGATAGTTCCACCTCAGTTTATAGTTCTCCATTTCAATTGGTACTTAGCCTTTTTAAAAAGTCCTCTGTTTTGAGACAGTATGAGCACATCTCCAACAGTAATGAACGCACTACAAAATAGCGTATTCACAAAAACTGGATTGAAAATACATTAACCTGATCTATGTTCTTTCATCTACCATATTTGATTCTAGGGTTTGGATAAGTTTGATGAGGTATATAATTGATCATGACATTGTACTTAATGCTGTTATCACAGTAAATATTATCTCTGCAAATCCAATGGAATACCACTGTTTTACTGTTTATCTTATTTTCCCAGCAGCCTTTGTTGATAATAAAAATTAGGCAGCTTACCAAGATATAGTTACTCTTTCTATATTCAGATGTAAGCTGGAGGAAAAGAGGTACAGATATCGCATAGGACAGGCAGCAATTAGAAATAAGGCCAAGATTTGACTGTGAGTAATATTTCCTGCAATTGTGAATAATATTCATGTAAATAGAAAGTAGAGTTTTGATGTCTTCCCAGTCATTTGTACTTTGAATTATTTATATAAGGATGGTTAAAATTAATCCATTACTTTCACTTGCGTGCTTTTTTGATTACATGATTCTTAAGTATTCCTACTTTTCAGTCATTTGGAATAAAATGCATAAAAGATTCTCTTTCAGGCTTTCTTGCTTTCTTTTTCCATTTTTTTTTTCCAGCTTTCTCAAATTGTTGTTATAGTATCCCCAGTAAGGAAAATAAACGTACCTATATATATATATATTTAATTTAGATTTTTCCCAAAATATCTTTTTTGTACCAGACTACTAGTTTTATTTTTGGCATTGAATCTTTACAGACATGTTTCATCTCCATTGTTTTTCAGTAAATATTTCAAAATTTCCAGCATAGCTAGTTAGAGGTTTTGTTCACACGAAGTGCTAATGTTTAACTGTTGTCTTTCAAGACTTTTTAAAGCAATCCAAATTGTCCTTGGGGTATATTATGATGAAAGTAATGGTGAGAATGAGAAAAAAAATTGTATGTAGGGGGAATATTAAAACAACATCAGAGATTTGACCAAATCCCTTAAGGGCAGCATGCCTTAATTCATAGCTATTGAGCAAGCGCAGGTGCAGCAAAACAGATGGTTAGAAACAAGGAAATTTGGAAATTGAGGTTCAAGAAACTTTGCATATGTGGACAGCAGGATAATAAAAGCAAAGACATTTTAAGCATGTCACATTGCAGTGGTATCTTTCTACCTTAGTGCGGAGTAGAACAGACTGCAATAAAGGAAAAAAAGGGTCACTGGGAGAGCAAGTAGTCCATACCGATTCTAACACAAAGAACAAAAATCTTTATGAGAATTTACATCTCTAACTCCCTGTTCTTCACATCTTAGACCATCTGAAAGGAACAGAATAAACAACAGTGAAAGGTCAATAATATCTTTCAGGAGATCATCAATTCAAAATTAAAAGTTGAACCAAGCAGACATGAAAAACAGAGTTGAACTAGATGATCATTATCGGACCCTTCCAATCCAAACTATTCTACAGTTCAATATAAAAATAAATAAATGGTTCTCTCAGATAGGAAATGTTGAGTTCTTAAATTCTGGTAGAACTATTAAGCATATTAATTATATCTAATGAGAAAAATAAAAACAAAAAATAGAGGAGAACAAATTCACTCTCTAATAGATTGAAAAATAAGGAATAATAATAAAAACACTCTTTCTGACATACCAAAGGTTTTTAAAGAATCTGTTACAAGACTGGAAGAATGGTTCTAACATGGACTGAAATCCAGTTGAAGGATACAATACAAAGGGTAGACTTAATGGTCAGTTTCCAGAAGGAATATTCACAGAATGGTTTTGGGTTGGAAGGGATCATCTAGGTCCAGTTCCTCTTTTATAGGCAGAGACATCTCCCTCTAGATCAGGTTGCTCTAAGCACCATCTAGCCTGACTTTGAGTGATTCAGGGAGGGGGCATTAACAGCCTTGCTAGGCAACCTGTTGAATGTCTCACCACACTAACAGTAAAAGAAAAGACACAAAACCTAGTCTTGAGACTAGTTTTACTCAATTTCTAATCAGCGACCTGGAAGAGGAAATTAAGAATCTGTGGATAGATAATCAGATTTCATTCAAATGATGAATGACATCACAAACTGAACATACAAAAAGATGGTATTTGAACTTCAGCAGTGAAAAACGATCTAAGCTGTACATTTGCAGTACTGAACTCAGAACTGGCTGTTAAGGTCAGCAAAGACATTTTGTATCACTTTTTAGAATTCTTGGAAATCATCAGCTCACTCTTTAGAATCTGGCAACAAAGGCAATGAAATACTGCACATACCCACAAGGGGAATTGAGAAAAACACAAGTTGTTTTATAGGCTAACATAATGACTTGATGAATCAAAGCTATGAATGTTGCATGCAGTTGTGGTCCTTGCATCTCAGGAGTGGCATATTGGAATTAGAGAAGGAGATCAAAGGTATGCAGCAGCATACAATACTAAAATGGCCCAGAATTCTGTGGTTGCAGGAAATTGATTAATGTACATAAAATCATGAAGTCAAAAGGTAAGTCATGCACAGCAAGTGCTTGTATACAAGTTCTAGTGGGCTCTTGATAAAGTTAGCAAAGGACCAGTTGAAGAGAGATAAAAAAAAAAAAGCTATTTCTTTACACAAAAAGCAGAATTAGTAGACATAAGACTATATGTAGAGGTAGACCCTATCAGAGGATCGAGAAATGAGTTCAACAGACTGGATTACATTCATACAAAAGGCCTACACATTAGCTCAAGTATCCCTAACACAGCAGTCCTCTATGCTGACAGAGCACGAGGAGAAGAGATTCCTGAACGGAGAACATTGTAGAAGATGGATAAATGTTTTGACTAAATATGGTGGTCTTATACTTTCCATGCTAAGCAGAATAAAAGTATAAGCACAGAATCAGGACTGTAGGGATTGGAAATGACCTCTGGAGATCATCTAGTCCAACACCCTGCTAAAGCAGACTCTGTAGATTAGATTACACAGGAAAGCATCCAGAAGGGTTTTTAATATTTCCAGAGAATGAGATTCCACAACATTTCTGTGCAGCTTGTTCCTGTGCTCTGTAACCCTTGAAGTAAATAAGTTTTTCCTCATGTTTATACCAAACTTCCTGTGTTCCAGTCTGTGTCCAAAGAGCGATAGTGTCTAGTGCTGTTTCTTAAAACAATGACCAAGCATTTCTAGAAGGCACTTTTTGGCCTAAGAAGAAGCTATGGAATCAGTCAGAAATCAAAACTATTTGTGCAAGTTGCCATTAAATTACAAACTATAAATTAATGGGAAGATACTAGTCTCAGAGTCTGATTTTCTTTGCCAAGAAAGTTTCTGCATGACTAGAGTAATACAGCCATGGTCTGGAAATATGTTTCTTCTTGCTCGACTCTAATTTCTGACAGGAGCACTTGAGTGTTGTAAAATTAATATAATTACTATGGTGTCCACGTTACCTATTAAATGTTGTCTATCAATAACTCACTGGTAATGCTGATAAAAGGAGTTTGTCTTAAACTCCAGACAGAATTAGAAGCTTTTCTACATTCTTGAATTTAGGATTTGTAGCAATGAATCTTTTACTTAAAAAAGGTGTTTGAGAGAACGATTCCACGTTGGACTTGCAACACTTAAAAATGCCTTAATTACTAATACTTAAATTCATTTCTCCTCAGGTTAATAGTTATAATACTCATCTGAAAAGACTGCATCAGTTTCCTTTGTAGCCGTAGGGAAGAATTTAGAGTATATTTTGTAGATTAATACTTTCTTTGTAAACATTTTTTTTTTTAATACACCTGAATTGGGTACATGTGGCAAAGTGCTGATAGAAGTGAGGTAGATGTAGATGAAGAGGAGAATATTACTAAGAATTTTTGTAAACAATAAATCAGTTGCTCTTTTCTGTTTTGGACTTCTGTTTTCACAAAAGGCTACTATGTGAATCCTTCTAATCTAACTGTAACATTAAGTGAAAAACTTAGGACACTTTCATTTAGGAACTAGAAAAAGAAAACAGCGTATGTAATTCATGCAAGGACTAGTTTATCTTCATTTATAGAAACTCCTTTGAATCACAAAAAATGCTGATAGTACAGCTAGAAACTATATGTCATAGAAACTGTATGTCAGTAGAAAATCATTTACAACTTAATTAACCTAAGTTTCAGGATCATTCCACTGGCTTACTTGAATCAGGTAAAATAAAATACAATACTGCATATATACTTTGTAAATGACAATGATAAATCTCTATAAAATGTAGAGATCATCTTGCCTAACTGTAAAATGTCTTAAAATCATGAAGCATTGACTACTGTCTCAGAGCAGTGAATAATTACATTTGGATTTTTAAGGGGATTCTACCTGAATAAGTGCTTTCAGGGTTTATATTAAATTATTTTTAGGATATTCAGGTAATAATTCTAAAATGCAGATGTTCAAAACACTATAGTTGGGGATTAAATTAAGAAAATTAAAATGAATGGCTACTATTAAGATGTTTTACTAAAAGAATATTAAGAGAGGGGTTTTATAAATAATTTGATTCCATAGTGTGAAGAAAATTACCTTTCAGATATTTATGGCTACAAACCTTTCATCTTGTAGTAGCAGAAAATGCATTATAGTGGATTTGTGACACTTTGGTGAATCATATCAATACTGCTGAGGCAACTAACCCTAATATTCTGGAGATGTAGTGAGAAAATAAGAGACAGCAATTTGGCAATCTGGAGGCTAGGAATCTATGTTTACTATGGAATGGTCTTGTCAGTGGATCAGCACTACATATATTTTGTTGCTGGGGATGATGAGAAACTTACACTCTCTTTCCTTGCAAGTTTAACTCAATACTTGAATGGAAATATTAAATTGAAAATCCACTAAATAAATCAGTAAGAAAGATTAAATCACTTTGTCCTATTGAACTTGCTTTGGCAAATGGAAATGGGTTTTCTTTCACTTTATGTAGAAAATGTCAGAGAAAGTGACCTGATCACAAAGCTGTAGATTCTACTGTATAAGAAATCTATGAAATACAAATCAATTTAGACTACTGTCTAACATACTCATATGTTTAGATAAGAGAACCAGAGCAACTTCTGCATTTAGCAAGTGTGCTTGAATTTACACAGTAAAAGACCACAAAGTATTTCTGCAGTACATTCAGAATTGTTACTACTTCTGGTTCATGTATTTCAATTTAAATTTGTATGTGTCCAAGCCTTTCAGTATTCTCAAATATAAATTTCCATTCAACAGCAGGCACTGAATTTTCTCTGGGATGCTACTCAGATTTAAAAGAAATAAAGCAAAATGAACTAACATCCTTGTGATCACACCACAGTATTCCAGCATGAAATGAAAACTAAGCACACAAGACTACTGAGATTCAGTTAAAATGGCTCTGACCTCTAAGTTTTACATGCTTGACTTTTTTCATACTGACTACATGTTCCTTGGAACAACTTCCTTTATCTACCAGCAAGCCTTCAAGAAAAAATATTTTCCCTTCTTTCCCTTTCTTTTTGTTCTAAAAGTTAGCATCCTTCATTAATATTTAAGCTTTCTCTTGCCTATATTTTCTGGCCTGCACTCATGGTTTCTAGTATCCTCTAGATGGGTCAAGTATGCACTTACTTCCTCACTCCATGACTGACACTACGTACTAGTCCAGGTTGTTAAATGAACCAGGGACGAGGGACAAGTTTTTTGTTAAGAAATTTTCATAGGAAACAGATGTACAACTTATCCTCCCCTCCTTAGGTAAATGAAATATGAAACACCCCTACTAGAAAAATTTGTATGGGTTAAGCTCCAGGTGAATAGTGGCAAGATGTCTGCTATGTTGGCTGATGTCATTAACAACACAGTGCATTGGTTCCAATGTTTTTTTTGTTTGTTTGTTTGTTTTTTAAGTTTTTTAGTTCAGCTATTCACCCTGCTATATTAAATCCAACTGTGCTGATTACCACTGCAGTGATATTCCCTTTGAGAGGAGTTTAAGATGTTCTTAATAAGCTTCAAGGAACACCTTGCTTTACCTCTAATATATGAAGCCACTTAGAAAGCAGATATTTTTATGATATTTATTACTTTTGTGATCATTAATAACTTACGTTTCAGCAACCATTCTACTTTAAAAGCTAAAAATACTTACTTAGTTTTTTATTTTTAATTTCAAGTTTTTTTCTTAGATTACATCTTCAGTCTTAGGACAGTAAGCATGCCAAATAAATATACTTTTTTATTTTGCTTAGCTTCCTATTCTTCAGGAAATACAGTATTTCTTACAGAAATAGTTTGGCATTAAGACTTTATTTTTTGCTTGAGTAAATGGACTCAGATCTGAACTAGAGGATTCATGGGCATTTATATTATCTCTTCCTGCTCTCATATTACTTTTCACAATATTATTTTTGTCATTTAAGTCTGACAATTTAAAAAGAGTATTCCCTTCTGGTCCAGGGTTCCCATGTATCTTATCTGAACTATACAAATACCAGTCCTCCTCTTCAACATGCATACATACATTTTTTTTCCAGCCTAGAGTTCGTAATTTTCTCCATATATCTAAATACAAATATTTTGCCAGCTGATATTGCTTTTGTGGCATGGAATTTCATTTTATCTTAGTAAGTTAGGATGTCATTAATTTTTTAAATGGTTTTTCATATTATACTTATCCTTTAACAATGAGAAACGGCTGGTTTATTTGTATCTATTGAATATCTTGCAACATTATAATATCTCTTCTTTTTCTCTTTTTGCTATGGAAGCTGAACGATTTTATTTATAAATAGATACACACACAAGTTTAAATTGCCTTCTAACACATACTCTTAAAGCTGTTAAGTTAAAACTTCCTTACAGAATGACAGAAATTAGGATATCTATATTGCATTGATATAAAACACAACCAATTTTAAATGAAAATATGCTGCTTGAGGACTTCTGAGAAAATATTCAACTTGAGAATCTTATCAATGATCTGATGAGGCTCCCTGGGCTTTTAGTTCAAGATTCAGTGAGTTATCCTTCTCCCTGTAATATTGCTCAATTTGTATATCCTTCTCAAACATGAAGTTTATTATTATAATATTCAATATTAAATGAGGAGCTTGCTTATAATATGAAAATTAAATGTATGTTTCAAATGAATGTACAATGCTCATGCAGTAATACAATACTTATTGCAAAAAGATCACAGTCAAACCAACCAGATTTAAACATTCAGATAAGCAAACTGGTACATCCCATTTTCTTTACCAATGTTATCTTCAAGCTTGCTCTTACAGAGCACTCTCACTTCTTCAGGAGTGAAGGGTACTATGAAGATTGTGGAATCATGTTAATACTGAAGGATAAGACAGATGAGTTAATCATCTCTAGAATACAAACACAGAGACAATGCCTGAGCATTGCCAATAACCCTGAAGAATTTAATTTATAAATTTAGAGTACAGTTTACAAAACAAATAAACAAAAAGCCCTAAAAGCATCACCAAGCACCAAGTAGGAACATCAGGTCAATGCAGTTCTTCGATATTCCTGCAAGCTAAATATCACTATCACTAGAACTCACAAGCAAAAAAAATAATCCCCAGATACACTCACGGAAAAAAGGAATTCAGCAGCCTTGATTACAGCTCTGGCACAGATCCTGTGGCAGGTGAACTGTTCATCACAGATGTCTTCAGTATGTTGCCTTGGCAGTTGACATCTGGTATGCAGCAATTGATCAAAAGAAAGCTGGCAAGATAAACAACAGTGAACTTATGTTGTTCAATAATTTTCTGGATTGTAAGAAAGAGTTTGTACTCAACACCAATCTGACAAGTCATGTTGGAAACATCAATATTTATAAGCAGGGAGATTTCTCTGTGAGTGGTTTTGTGTCTCTGAGACATGGCACCATATAGTAAAATCTACAGGATTATATCCTACAAGTCTAATCTTGACATGATTATCAACATGAGTGCATTGCTGCTGTCACGAAAATTTTGCCAAATTTCATTTGCATAAATACAGAGAAAGATCACCAGCTGGAAGGAGTTTTTTACATCGGCAAACCATGTTTGTTGTGGTTTTGTTTCAACTAACACACATTTCCACAGAGCAGAACACATTGACAATAAAGATTCATGACATACTTTCCCAGAGAGATCAAACTGACTGGAAAGAAAAATAAATGTAATGGATTTATAGTGGTGAATTCTGAAACTTCACAATGTTGACTTCAAGAAAAAATTTGAGGCTGATAAAAATTCAAAAAATGAAAATGTAAAAATCAACCCCCCCCCCCCCCCTTTCCGCATTTAAAGAAACAGCATCATTAGCAGTATTATTAATGACAGGATGTATGTACTGTAGCTGCAGAAGGATGCTGTGGCAATCATATATATATATGATATATACGCATATATAAAAGCAGTGTGATTGTCCATCCAAAACAATCTCTGTACTAGAGAGTAATCTCGCCCTCACCTACCAAGTTCACTGCCATAAAACCCATTTTACAGGTGTGGCTCAGTAATGTATCTGTACATCCATACCTATATTTATGTTTGCTGGTTTATATTCTGTTACATGATTTGCTATGTCAAAAATCTTTACTGACTTGGTCAGCTCGTTCTTGGTAATCTATCTGGATTGCTTGTTTATGCTTATTTTTCCATGCTATAAAAAGTAAAGTTCCAAAAATTCTGGAAACAGGAAAAGTGCTGCAAAATATAATATTTTCATGGTAAACTTAGTTTTGATCAGTTCAGTTGTTTTCTAAGTTGCATAGTTTGTTTGGTTCTCTAAATTTCTGTTTACTGATAAAGAAAGTTTTAGAATATTCTGTCTATATTACATTAAGAAATAACATATATGCAAACTTAAGTCAACCCAAAATATAAGTGTCATTACTACACAGTTACTCAATATCACATGTATCTGAAATAACTGCAGGAAGAAAATTGTTTTCAGCTAATGAAAATCACTTTTAGGGTAGTCATCTCCTCTCTTGCAATAGTCTTTTTATTGGAGACAATAACAAGTAATAGAATCTTCTACATATTTTATAACATTTGTGTTCTTTTATTCCTCATTCCCACCATATATTTTTAAAACCTAAGTCAGGGATCCAGGGAGGAAATGGCAATGTGTTAAGTAACAGATTTAAAACGCACAGGATTATTTTTACCTTCCTGTTTAAAAGCAAATGGTGTGGTCATCAAGTTAGAAATAGGTAAACGTACATGCTGTCAGATTACTCTTTACACAGATTTATTACCGTATTGGAAGAAAACCGTTTTACAGAGAGCTGCCTATAATAACTTTTACAAGTTCATAATTCACATTAGAACATTCTTCTCTTGCAATTTAGAATTAACATGAAGATAGAATATTAGGAAACCAAACAGAAATGAAGCAACAACAAAAAAAGACAACATCAAAAACCATTGGGTCAAATTGATCCTTTATAGGCAAAAGAGTGCTTTAATAATGTAACGATACTATAAACATAACAAAATACAAAAGCCATGAAGCAAATCTCAGGTACTTGTTAACACAAATTTTAAAAAATAAACATTGTTAATAATTTATGCAGTGTCTCAAGTAAACTCAAGATCGGATATTCCACATGAAACAATAAGAGTGGGGAAAAAGCAACAGAAATATCCCAGATGACGTTGATCACACGGTTGTGTTTTTTTTATTTTTTCCATTTCTGCAATCTGTAAGTCAAAGTTCATAAATATGTTCACATACTTATTTCAATTTACTCACGAAGTATGAAATGACTCCTTAGTTGTAAAAATCTGTATCAGATCTGAAGATATTTTCCAGTCAGATATTTACCATAGGATCTTTAAAATGTACTGGTAAAGAGCTTCAGATCAGTCAGGAATAGCGTATGGTTTTATTCAAGATTATAGTATAGTCATTAACTTTTTTTTAATCTAGGAGTAGAAATAGCTGTTAAATAGTACTTCAGATTTCTCATTAAGGTATCTTAAGTGATATAAAAAAAATCAAAGGCAAGTAACTGTTAGGACAATAAATTAATCATAGAACATTAGGTATTGCCATATGTCACAATCCTATATTAAGAAATCATACTGAAAGAATAAACATTATCTTATCTGAAAATACAAGGGACTTGAGACACATTTTTTCAAACCACCAGTCAAAGTAAGGATTCAAAAACAATTTAATAAAAGACCTGTATAAGTCTCCTAGGCTTGTCTTTCTGATATTGTTACTGCTGTATGAAAAATGGATATGATTTTTGTTGTTGTTAATCTTCCCAAAACCACTTCAACTTGAAATCCCTCTGAGACTTATTAAGTTTGAAAAAGGTACTCTCTAAACGTAAAGAGATATTCACTAAGAATTTCATAATTTTCCTAGAGACAACAGGGTAGCAACAGATGCAAATGAAACAACGTTTTGATATATGACAGAGTATGAATTTTGTCCTACTGGTATATATTGTCTGACTAGTTTCAATAAATTAATTTTGGTGAATAATCTAATAAGTATAAAAAGTCACAAACTTTCAGATTACCTTTCTTTCCACCTAGCAGTTACCATCAGAGAAGTCAGACTTGCCTAGATATTTTTCAAGTAATACAAATTATATTCACAAAAAAAAATAAAATAAAAACAGTTACTGACATTGAATATTTGTTACTGAAATTCTCTCTACAGTGCATCTTGTTCTAACACTTAACTGGTGAAATAATGTATTGCACTGAAAAATGTACCCCACAAAAAAACATGGCTAAAATTGGCTGAATAAAACACACACTGAATGCAAACTACATATAAAATATAGAGAACACCACGGCAGCCCTTACTAATGCGCAGCTCCTTGTGCACTTGCTGATCCCAAAGAGTAGAAGTCCACAGCTCAGGTTGAGGTGCCACATACACTACTTTAGACAAGGCAGTTCCATTGACAAAACAGACATAAGATGTACAGGTACCTGAAACCTTGAGGTCAGACCATGTCCAAAATACTGGACCACTTGTTGATCAGTCTCAAAATACACTCTTCTTGTCTTTTGTCTTTAAATAACAGATGTGAAAAAAGATGTTGCCTTTTTGCCTTATGCAGTATCTCAGAAGCACTGTCTCATTCATAAAATAGAAGACATGCTATCTCCACCAGTGAGTACACAAACACACTGAATATATTTCATCAGGGAATTTTCTAACTGTTAAGTTAGGGTTTAGCACTTTTTTTCAAAGCTTTTTTCATTGCCTAGCAAAGAATGCAAAATTCCTGCTTGTAGAAAAAGAGCACGAAAAAGGCTGCACAGAGCAAGAGGAGAAATAATAATAATAAAAAGAACCTTGAATTGAAGATCTTTCTTTCAGATATAGTTCAGATTTTCTTCTAAAGGCTGCTTATTGTAAAAAAAAAAAAACCACTAGTTGAGCAAATGCTCTAGCCTTCAACTTTTAAATAATAAGTAACACATACTTCTTCCTTCTCCCTCTTTGTAGAAATTTTAAACACCACTGAGTTGTCCCATCTGCCATAGATGACAAACTATCACATATAGACTGACAAATATGCAGACCAATTTTAGGTGCTTACATCTTAAAGCATGGTAGAAGCACAAATTTTTGAGAAATTCAATGCATATATCAGCCAAGTCTTAGGATCAGACAACATACACACCTTCATGTTTCTACACATAAAATAAGGATACTAGGCTGTCGAGTTTTAAGATAATTTCCAGGAACCAGAGATCAAAAATATCAACAACAGTTTAACCTGCATATGATAGCAAACCATTTCAGAGTAAGCTGTCAATAATTAGTGCATATTATTTAAATAATTCATCATTTTCAATTAGTGGAAAAAAAAAAGATTCATCTGTTATCAGGACCAGGTAAAATTGTAGATCGCCATGATTTCTGACTACATCTCATCTCCAAAAAAAAAAAAGTATTTATAAAGAGTTTCATACTTTGCCTGTACCTGTATGTTAGGTAAGAGGCATCATATTCTATTTAAACATGTGGAAAGAAGTACAATAGAATTAGGAGACAAATATTTTTATATTAATTGCCTCACTTAAAAT
Organism: Odontophorus gujanensis; assembly: GCA_013399175.1. Taxonomy (NCBI): domain Eukaryota; kingdom Metazoa; phylum Chordata; class Aves; order Galliformes; family Odontophoridae; genus Odontophorus; species Odontophorus gujanensis. The sequence continues at coordinate 166,770 of VXAB01001866.1, forward strand.
TTGCACTTGACCTTTATCTTTCTCTAAGATAATTCATCTCAAAATTAAAAATACTCAAATATTTCAAAAAATCTTTTCTTTGTTACAAACGAACATAGACATTTTGAAATATTATTCATGTTATTATCTACTACTTATCTCCAGATCAGAGGTTTTAGATTAAAAACTGGATCTGACATTAGATTGTATCAATTACAGTGAACTCGGTTGTTTGGAGCACTATAAAGGAATATACAAACTTATGATTTCAGCCACGATACCTGTGTGACTTTAGCTCTAAATTCACTGCACAGCCTGACAGTGCTGATTATTTTCAAAGCTGCTATCAAACAGGAGACTGCATGCATCAAGATTAATTGTTCATGGGGAAAAGAAAAACAAAATAAAAGCCTTAAGATCGGAAGAAAAGTACTGTCTTTAAAGCAGTGTGTTTACTTTCCTATAAGAACAAACATTTAAAAACATGCCTCCCTTTCTAACATTTCTGAATCAAAACCATGAAGAACATGGCAGAATGCCAGGAACGTCAGACCACTAGAGATAACATACTGACGATATCAAAGAAGGATGAATAATAATGGAGGGAAAAAGAAGGTCATACACCTTGTCATGAGAATAAGCAAATAATTTTAATCCTTTATATGAAGGGTATCTGGAATACCCAATGAAAATAAAATTGAAATGAAAGAGAACAACAATTACAATTCACTTGGATTGCTAAAATTCTGTAGAAAACTTGAAAGAATGATGTGATATTGTTTCTACCACAGGAAATGTGGACATAATTAAACAGAGAGGAATTTATTATTCATGAATAATTTTAGAAGGAACAAACTCTCATAGAAAAAGAAAACAAAAAAAAAAGGAAAGGTTCCTGCTAAAAATTCACTTGAATTTAAGAAAAAAACGTTTAGCTTGTGCATAAGTTACAAGAAAAGGGCAATTAATGAGCTCAATACAATGAATTTAAGTATATTTCATACAAATTAGGCTTCTTCAATACCAAAAGGAATATTTAGAACATTAAAACATCAAATCAATTTTGACAAAACTGATAAACAGTTGGATATGTACCAGCGTACATATTCAGATAAGTCTCAGAAGTTAAATGCTTCTGATTTCTTCAGTACCAAGTCAGCAAGAAATACCAATATGGACTGTACAGCCTTGCACCCAGGGAGGAATAACTCCATGCCGTGCTACAGGATGGGAGATGAGCTGCTGGAGAGGAGCTCTGAGGAAAGAGACCTGGGTGTCCTGATGGATGAGAGGTTGATCATGAGCCAGCAGTGTGCCATGGTGTCGAAGAAAGCCAATGGGATCCCAGGTTACATTAAAAAAGATTCTACAACTATGATAAAAAGCATGGAACACCTCCCTTATGAGGAAAGGCTGAGAGACCTGGGGCTGTTCAGCCTTGAAATAAGAAGACTCAGAGGAGATCTGATCCATGTCTATAAATATCTAAGGAGCTGGAGGCAAAGGGACGAGGCTGGACTCTTCTCAGCAGTGTGAGGTAATAGTACAAGGGGAAATAGTCACAAACTGAAGCATAGGAAGTTCTGCAAAAATGTGGATGGGAACTGCTTTGCAGTAAGGGTGACAGAGCACTGGAACAGGTTTCCCAGAGTAATTCTGTATTCTCCTTCTCTGGTGACATTCAAGACCCGCCTGGATGCCTACCTGTGCAACCTGGGCTAGGGAGCAGCTTTGGCAAGAGGGGGTTAGATGAGATGGTCTCTAGAGGTCCCTTCCAACCCCAAAGATTCTCTGATACTGTGAAACTCGTCCAATGTGTAATTTAGAGCAGAATCTAAAAGGAAAATTATAATATTATCCACATTACCCTATTTTGGTGGAATAACAAAACTGTAAGAATAAAGTGGTTTTGTGTGTGTGCGTGTGTGTATGTGTGCGTGCATTTTCTGATGCAATGATCTTGAAATCTGGTAAAATTTTAACAGAAAATTGTATTAAAAGTGTGCATACATGCCTGTCTGTCTAAAGGAAAATTAGCAAGCCTGTTTATTCAGTGACAATTTTTAAACTTGGTAGAATTAGAAAATGAGGCAAGCTTTGACACTATTCCTGAGACAAACAAGAGGGCAAATTTTTTTTAAACGTCCCCTGTAAAGCCATGGTCTGAAAGGCTTGCAGGGCTAATGCCATTATGAGATGTTTTTATAAACATTTTGGAATTCTTCCCTAACATGCTGAAATTCAAAATTTTACATTTGAATAACATGATAGATATGAAACAAAAACCCTCTTTAAAATTCAAAAATAGATTTATAGGAATTAATATCAAAAGCGGAAAAAACCATGCCTACTGACAAGAGAACGTATTCATTCATGAAATAAAAGCAATGCATTTTGAAACTAATTTATGTATTTCTACAAAAGATAATGAAGAATTTAATGGAAAATGCCCTTTTCAGTTCTAATCATTTTTAACTTTATAATACCAGTGTTATTAGAGAAAGTGCTGCTATTCTGGTAATACTGCAATATTAGCTCTAACATACAGAACGACTGAAATTAATTGACTAAGAACATGGTAAAGTTAAACAGCTGAAAAATGTTTCCAGCCCCTTCTGCCAAAATGCTGTTCCAGATATTTAGAAAATTAAGAATATCAGTTAATTACAGTATAGTGAAACATCATAGCATTCTGAGTGTCTACCAAACAAGACAAAAATTAACATTTCTTTTCTCCCCACATGCCTGTCTCCTCCCCTCCTCCCCTTTCTTCTCCTTGCCTACACAAATAATCACATCCCATGGTTATTTTCTCAAGTCAATGTAATTTTTGAAAAGTAAGCAATACGCAGTTTAAATCATGGCGTCCATGCAGACATGCATGTTGTCAGGACATTGTCAGGACAAGGCAGCCATTTTGTTATAAGGCAATGGCTGCTCAGAGCTGCAGTGCCCATATTTTGATCTCTGCTGGTACATGCAAGGCAGGTGGATGCCTACACAAGAAAACTGATGGCTGGGCACGCTTGCCTCAGCACTGCTTCCAGCACAGACAGCCCCAATACCGTGCTGCTGGGCTGTGGACCTGGGCCTAAGCCCTCAGTCTGTGCTTGGAATGGCCCAGACCACAGAAGGGTATGCTTGANTTAAAAAAGATTCTACAACTATGATAAAAAGCATGGAACACCTCCCTTATGAGGAAAGGCTGAGAGACCTGGGGCTGTTCAGCCTTGAAATAAGAAGACTCAGAGGAGATCTGATCCATGTCTATAAATATCTAAGGAGCTGGAGGCAAAGGGACGAGGCTGGACTCTTCTCAGCAGTGTGAGGTAATAGTACAAGGGGAAATAGTCACAAACTGAAGCATAGGAAGTTCTGCAAAAATGTGGATGGGAACTGCTTTGCAGTAAGGGTGACAGAGCACTGGAACAGGTTTCCCAGAGTAATTCTGTATTCTCCTTCTCTGGTGACATTCAAGACCCGCCTGGATGCCTACCTGTGCAACCTGGGCTAGGGAGCAGCTTTGGCAAGAGGGGGTTAGATGAGATGGTCTCTAGAGGTCCCTTCCAACCCCAAAGATTCTCTGATACTGTGAAACTCGTCCAATGTGTAATTTAGAGCAGAATCTAAAAGGAAAATTATAATATTATCCACATTACCCTATTTTGGTGGAATAACAAAACTGTAAGAATAAAGTGGTTTTGTGTGTGTGCGTGTGTGTATGTGTGCGTGCATTTTCTGATGCAATGATCTTGAAATCTGGTAAAATTTTAACAGAAAATTGTATTAAAAGTGTGCATACATGCCTGTCTGTCTAAAGGAAAATTAGCAAGCCTATTTATTCAGTGACAATTTTTAAACTTGGTAGAGTTAGAAAATGAGGCAAGCTTTGACACTATTCCTGAGACAAACAAGAGGGCAAATTTTTTTTAAACGTCCCCTGTAAAGCCATGGTCTGAAAGGCTTGCAGGGCTAATGCCATTATGAGATGTTTTTATAAACATTTTGGAATTCTTCCCTAACATGCTGAAATTCAAAATTTTACATTTGAATAACATGATAGATATGAAACAAAAACCCTCTTTAAAATTCAAAAATAGATTTATAGGAATTAATATCAAAAGCGGAAAAAACCATGCCTACTGACAAGAGAACGTATTCATTCATGAAATAAAAGCAATGCATTTTGAAACTAATTTATGTATTTCTACAAAAGATAATGAAGAATTTAATGGAAAATGCCCTTTTCAGTTCTAATCATTTTTAACTTTATAATACCAGTGTTATTAGAGAAAGTGCTGCTATTCTGGTAATACTGCAATATTAGCTCTAACATACAGAACGACTGAAATTAATTGACTAAGAACATGGTAAAGTTAAACAGCTGAAAAATGTTTCCAGCCCCTTCTGCCAAAATGCTGTTCCAGATATTTAGAAAATTAAGAATATCAGTTAATTACAGTATAGTGAAACATCATAGCATTCTGAGTGTCTACCAAACAAGACAAAAATTAACATTTCTTTTCTCCCCACATGCCTGTCTCCTCCCCTCCTCCCCTTTCTTCTCCTTGCCTACACAAATAATCACATCCCATGGTTATTTTCTCAAGTCAATGTAATTTTTGAAAAGTAAGCAATACGCAGTTTAAATGATGGCGTCCATGCAGACATGCATGTTGTCAGGACATTGTCAGGACAAGGCAGCCATTTTGTTATAAGGCAATGGCTGCTCAGAGCTGCAGTGCCCATATTTTGATCTCTGCTGGTACATGCAAGGCAGGTGGATGCCTACACAAGAAAACTGATGGCTGGGCACGCTTGCCTCAGCACTGCTTCCAGCACAGACAGCCCCAATACCGTGCTGCTGGGCTGTGGACCTGGGCCTAAGCCCTCAGTCTGTGCTTGGAATGGCCCAGACCACAGAAGGGTATGCTTGATGCTGAATTCAAACATTGCCTTATGACATAAGGGAGGACTTGTTGAATTAGAAGATCCTCATTACACTGATGCACTCCTGCAGATATGTTGCTCGGTAAGCAGTGATGGTGAAGCACTCAGGTGCTTAAGAAGGCTGAATCTATTTTCCCGGGAAAATATCTGGAGTAGTATGAGCATCCCACTGCATCAGTTCACAACCACAGCAACATTTGGATGATGCGTAGCAGTGAGAAGCCAGTTCTATCCCTTTCCTCACTCCAAAGGTTTAGGAGCCTTCACCTGCAACTACCTCTTATGCTGCTTGTCAGGTAGGAGGTAGTGCCTCAATGCCCTCACCTAAACTTGCAGAGTACTGTCCTTGGTGCACCTCTAGAGACCTATTTCTGGCTGCAACACAACGATTCACCCTGTTTCACACTATGGTCTAATCAATCTCAGCCTACTTAATATGAGCCTTTCTGACTCCAAATGGTGCTGTTGATCTTCAGAAATAAGCATCCTGGCAAAGTCTACTGCATTAAAGCAGTTATGCCTGTCCTTTAAAGTCATGACAACAGAAAGAAGTACTTAGAGCAAGATGTATTTTCGAGAGAGGTGCAGCATCAAGATTGTTATTATCTCTTGCTTACTTGCACAAGTCCTTGAGCAGGGGCCCACGATCAGCCAGCCATCGAGCCCCAGTTTGAAGAAGGTGAACACTGCACAGCAGTTTCTTACAGAAAACTTACTTCAGCCTGGATGGTACTGGCAAAAGGCAATTACAGCTCTGCTAACCAAGCTTTCATAAAAAAAACAAAAACCTGATTCTTGAAACCACTGAGGTAGCCCTTGAGACACACTGTTTACATTACATTATTTATCATGAAAAAATATATTTGACTATATGAAATAGTGCCATCTGGTGAACCTCTCTAAAACTACCTTAAATAGATCTCAATTTTAACAAACTTTTCTATCCTTGCTTCCTTAGAACTATTCACTCCAAGAATTTGAAGTGTCCTTGGTCAGTGGAGGCAGAAATATATTTGAGAGGGCACTTTTAGTCCTATTGCTGGAGTCTAATTCAGTCTCCTTATAAGGCAGACTTCACATAAAGGGGAAAAGAGAATAAAAACCAGAAGATAAAAAGAAACATGCCTCTCTCAGTCAAAGGTCCTTTCCTGCAAAATCACAGTTGAAGCTGACAGCACAGACTCTCTTAGGAGGTGAAGCCCTTAGAATTGCTAAGTTTGGTAAAGTATTTGGTTTTCATTTGTTCCACTACAGCCTTTGAAGCAAAATTCTTTGTCTCCTATATTGAGATATTTGACTTTTCTATCTATAGTTGTTACCAAATTCTTGTGAACAGCAAATATACATGAGTATTGACAGGAAAGCAAAAAAAGAGTTCAGGCAAGATGAAATCAGGTAATGCAAAGAAAAAAGCTAATAATGTTCATAGGTATATAAAGGCTTTTTCTCCCTTTTTTCCCTTTCCTTTCTCTTTTTTCCTTCCATTCCATCTTGGTCTTTTCCAAAACACAAGTAGTATTAAAATGAAGAGAAAAAAAGTGTAAAAACTCCTTAAAGATTGAGAACACCTATGATGGAACTGCTGAATAAGAGTTATTTGGTTTTTTTTTTTGTTCTACTGTGATGAACGCTTTGGTTATCAAAGAATTAAATGTTCTAATTAACCTAGATTTCATCCTTTAACATCTTCAGTGTTTATCCTGGATTTAAGTTACAATGCCCAGACCAAACTCTGCAGGTTTTCAAAACCCAAGATCATTTTAAAACTTCCTGTCTTAACCTTTTTCTCCAGCTACATGAATGATTTCTTCCTATCAAAACCTGCATCTCTACACTCTCACTCCCATCTCCAGACACTGTGAAGAACAGATAAATGTTTTTCAGCAGTGCTGCCTCTGTTCAGAGTTAAGCAGAGATGAACAGTCTACAATTTCAAACACACCCAAATTTTTATAAAAACTACAAAATATTTTTCTCTCTTATTTTCTTACTCTTACTGGTGTAGGCATGTAAAGACTGAAATTATGCTATCTCACATCATCAAAAGATGACCGATGCATGTTTTTATCTAGAGAAATATGTAACATTTTGTTATTTTGAGCTGTTCATCCATGAGAAGCTTGACTCTTGTTATTGTCCGCAGAAGAAGTTTAATAAATAAGTGAAGAGTAATGAAGAATTATTTTCAGGGCTTTTCTAACATAAGATCAGCATGAGCAAAACTTTCATTTTAAGACTACATTGCAACTAATAGAAAAAAATGGAAAGGGGTGAAAAAAATCTCCTTCACTTTGGATTAATAGAAAAGGAAACTTCAGTTTCAGAGTACCTTTCTAAACCTAAATAACCTAGATCAGATGTATAATTAAATACATCTCTTAGAAAACGTACCTTTATTACAGCTCTAATAAAAGAAGATCTATGCCTATGGGAAATTATTCCACTGAGGGAATATTTCCAGAAGCAATGCTGCAGGTGACCTCTGGCAATAGTAAAGGAGAAAAGCATACAAGAAAATTTCTCTCTTATCTTTTGAGGCGTAAAATAGATGAAGAACACTAAGATCATTAAAAAGGAAAGAACTTTCTGTATATGCCCTCTACCCCAACCTTGTCTAGAGCTCAGTCCCACTTGTGACACTTTAAAGTCAATCATAAAGGAGTGTTTATGAAACCCATCAGCTACTTTAAACATAGGAAATAATTTTTCACTCTATTCTTCCTTTTGTTGCTTTGATCTTTTTTACTAATACAGAATTTATCAGAGGAGTCGGTATCATTTATATTTCCCTGGTAAATTCACACCCTGAATAAAGGTGTTTATATTCACATCTACATTGAGCTTTAGAAGGCAGATATCTTTTTTTGGTGTTCCTTCTGACCGTATAGAATCTCATTTTTTAATATTGTAGTTTTACAAATATCTGAAGTCCTCTAACAAGATAATTTTCCAGAATAATAGAAAAAGTAATAATCTTTCGGTTTTCTTAAAATAACTTAGCTATACGAGTGACTATTTTTAGAAGGAATGGGAGTGATTAAACATTTTAGGTAGTGTATGTATTCTAAAATGTTGGAAAGTTTCTAGTTGCAAGCTCAATCTTTTTTAGAGAAGGCACACACAACATATCTGTAGCATTAAGGTGATTAGTCAGCATTAAGCAGATTAGTTTTCTTCCTTTTACTCCTTGTAGGAGAAGGTCTACTGCAGCCATAAGCCTCTGCTGTTTTATCTACTTTAACAGGTGGTTCTATTATCAGTTTATAACAAAAGTAAGGAAAGTCTTCAGAAGATGTGATCACTGTAACTTTACACCTTAAAGCTGTTTCTCTTCATTATAGTTGTACCACCATGTTTTAATTAAATCATTGTACAATTCTACAGTGTTCACAGGTACTCTTCCTGATCTGCGCTGCCCTGAAACTTAGCAGATTGACAGTGAACACAAGTACAAATGATTTCATTATTAACCTGATTTAACTCTTCATGTTGAAGCTAGTCACTTCAATAGTTTCAATATTGCTGTTTAAAACAAACAAAAAAACCTCCAAAAGCTGGGTTAGAAACATAGTAAGAAGTAACATACAGGAAAAACAAACACAGAACATGCAAAAAAAAAAATGTCTGGCTATCCCAACATCCATCAAATTTTGCAATTTTTATATAACTCTTATCTCCACAGTACTTGAGTATCACTGTACAAAATGTATCCCCTCAACTTCATAGAAAAGTAGGAAAATAAAATTGTATTTTATAGGCTCTGAGCTGCGGAAATATTAAAAGCTAATCCATAAAGTGTATCTTACTTTCTATTCACAATTGATATCATTATGCCACCACAGCTTTCTGAATAAAACTTATCACTAATATAGGAGCTTGAGCAAGAACACTTTTATATTTCCTACAGTTGTCAAATGTGACAAGACAATTTGACTCAAAAAAAAAAAAAAATGTCTCTCAGGAAATCATTTCATGTTTTAGGAAGATTTGCCTACTTTCCTAACAGCTTACATGTCACTACCCACTTTTTTCCATTTCATTGCAGACAACATGGCAGTCTGCCAAGAAATTAGGACAAACCAATCTCCAGTTCACCATACGTTTTGGCAAGGCAACAGTAGAAACAGAGCTCCTAAGCTTCCTAGCAAGTAAGAAAATCATCAAATAGCTGTCGTAAAGTCACTGTTCTCAAGTTCTCTGGACTCTAATTCTTTCATTTGGATATTCAATGGGAACTGAACACTCTTGAAATTAATTATTTCAGCAATTAAATTCAGTGTAAACGCTCTCTTCTGAGCTTCTGGTATAATTAGTTTTTCTAAAAATATAAACTATATCATATAAGTAAAATTAACTCCTCCTTTAAAGAGAATTAATTATGAGATCCAGGCACTGGCATATTCAAGAAAAGTCAGATGTTCTTCAGACACAGCTCTGAACTGGGAGGTAGAAACCTCAAAATATCATAAGCATTTTATTGATTTTCCTGAAGAAAACAAATCAATCAAAACCTCTCAAAAAATGTTTCATCTTTCCTAAGCAACTTAAAATTTAGTGACATATAACAGCTTATGATGTAGTTATTATGCACTTTGATATGAAGGTGAAATGCAGACACAGGAGTTTAGAAAAAGGTTGGAAACGACATCAAGAAAAGCTGAGAAACACAATGCTTACAGTTCCTCTGTTTTAAGAGTGATATTTTTTAAATTTCATTATTCTGACTTAGTTTGACTTAACCTTAAAAGTGACAGAATTCGATATGTTTTGTCACATTGAATTTACAAGAAAAATGAGTCAATTTCATTTTCTCACTGTGCAAAACTAAGGTCATCAAAACAACACTTACTCCAAATATCTTGCTAATGTCCCATTGAAACAAGAAAAGTATTCTAATCATGCTATTTGTTTGATTTGGCAATGGGTTCCTAGGTCTGATGAGTGGAAGATGATGGCACTGTTAGTCAGTTCAGAATTTAACTTGTCAACGATGACTAGCTTTTAATATGAGAGGGATAAACCAAATNATATAACAGCTTATGATGTAGTTATTATGCACTTTGATATGAAGGTGAAATGCAGACACAGGAGTTTAGAAAAAGGTTGGAAACGACATCAAGAAAAGCTGAGAAACACAATGCTTACAGTTCCTCTGTTTTAAGAGTGATATTTTTTTAAATTTCATTATTCTGACTTAGTTTGACTTAACCTTAAAAGTGACAGAATTCGATATGTTTTGTCACATTGAATTTACAAGAAAAATGAGTCAATTTCATTTTCTCACTGTGCAAAACTAAGGTCATCAAAACAACACTTACTCCAAATATCTTGCTAATGTCCCATTGAAACAAGAAAAGTATTCTAATCATGCTATTTGTTTGATTTGGCAATGGGTTCCTAGGTCTGATGAGTGGAAGATGATGGCACTGTTAGTCAGTTCAGAATTTAACTTGTCAACGATGACTAGCTTTTAATATGAGAGGGATAAACCAAATATAATGACAAAATCATTCAACCTACCGTCACATTGTTAGATCTTAGAAAGTGTGTCTAACAAGTTAATTTGAGTTCTGATTTTTTTTAATGCAGTAACAGTCATTACAGATTGATGGAGTGAGATGACAATGCTAAGTCCTGTATTATAAGATACAAGGAAGATGTGGGTGTGATTTTTATTTCTTTTCAGTAGGAATGCAAAAGTGCCAGCAATAAATTCAACAAATAAACAGTAGTT
>VXAB01001866.1:177861-200457 GCA_013399175.1 Odontophorus gujanensis
AAAAAAAAAAAAATGTCTCTCAGGAAATCATTTCATGTTTTAGGAAGATTTGCCTACTTTCCTAACAGCTTACATGTCACTACCCACTTTTTTCCATTTCATTGCAGACAACATGGCAGTCTGCCAAGAAATTAGGACAAACCAATCTCCAGTTCACCATACGTTTTGGCAAGGCAACAGTAGAAACAGAGCTCCTAAGCTTCCTAGCAAGTAAGAAAATCATCAAATAGCTGTCGTAAAGTCACTGTTCTCAAGTTCTCTGGACTCTAATTCTTTCATTTGGATATTCAATGGGAACTGAACACTCTTGAAATTAATTATTTCAGCAATTAAATTCAGTGTAAACGCTCTCTTCTGAGCTTCTGGTATAATTAGTTTTTCTAAAAATATAAACTATATCATATAAGTAAAATTAACTCCTCCTTTAAAGAGAATTAATTATGAGATCCAGGCACTGGCATATTCAAGAAAAGTCAGATGTTCTTCAGACACAGCTCTGAACTGGGAGGTAGAAACCTCAAAATATCATAAGCATTTTATTGATTTTCCTGAAGAAAACAAATCAATCAAAACCTCTCAAAAAATGTTTCATCTTTCCTAAGCAACTTAAAATTTAGTGACATATAACAGCTTATGATGTAGTTATTATGCACTTTGATATGAAGGTGAAATGCAGACACAGGAGTTTAGAAAAAGGCTGGAAACGACATCAAGAAAAGCTGAGAAACACAATGCTTACAGTTCCTCTGTTTTAAGAGTGATATTTTTTAAATTTCATTATTCTGACTTAGTTTGACTTAACCTTAAAAGTGACAGAATTCGATATGTTTTGTCACATTGAATTTACAAGAAAAATGAGTCAATTTCATTTTCTCACTGTGCAAAACTAAGGTCATCAAAACAACACTTACTCCAAATATCTTGCTAATGTCCCATTGAAACAAGAAAAGTATTCTAATCATGCTATTTGTTTGATTTGGCAATGGGTTCCTAGGTCTGATGAGTGGAAGATGATGGCACTGTTAGTCAGTTCAGAATTTAACTTGTCAACGATGACTAGCTTTTAATATGAGAGGGATAAACCAAATATAATGACAAAATCATTCAACCTACCGTCACATTGTTAGATATTAGAAAGTGTGTCTAACAAGTTAATTTTTCTGATTTTTTTTAATGCAGTAACAGTCATTACAGATTGATGGAGTGAGATGACAATGCTAAGTCCTGTATTATAAGATACAAGGAAGATGTGGGTGTGATTTTTATTTCTTTTCAGTAGGAATGCAAAAGTGCCAGCAATAAATTCAACAAATAAACAGTAGTTTCACAAACAAACAACAACAAAACCACTAAAAGTTCTCAAAAATATTTTGTAGGTATCTATATGAGGAATTTGCTAAAACTGTGCTAAACCATTTAGTGAGTGACACATTATTTCTGAATGATATAAAAAAAGTCCTAATGAAAAGCCATCTATATTTCCTGAAGCAATATGTGTCTGGCATGGAACTTACTATTTACAGTTACCCATGTCTGACTGCACTGGGGCTGTTTATAAGTATACAAGCCAAAATACTATAGAGAAACCTGCTGGAAAACACAGCAACACCAGTGCACAGTAGGGTTTACAGTTTCGTGAGATTTATGAGCAAATTCAGCAGAAAAAAAGAATCTGAGTAAATTTTGAAATATTCATATTTTGAGATAATCAAGACTAATTAAGTCACTTCCATGCACGTGCTGAGTCATCCCCTATTCATTTTTATGCTACATTTCTGCTGCTCTGAAAATTTTTTTAGTGAAGATTCAGGATAACTTTCTCTTACAGTAGTAGGACCATTTTCTCACTATCTCCAGACACTGATGTGTTTAGTTCCCTCTGTTCCTAAGGGCAAAAATCACAAACAATTTCATTTTTTGCTTAAGTACCTAAACTGGTGGAAGAACAAATTACAACTTACAATCGTTACTATCAGAAAATGGTGATATGCTTTACCTTTTAAGCATCAGATCTCACTATTATTCTTATCCATGCATCAGTCTTTATCTTTGATGGTAAAAAAAATTTTAAGGGAAAAAAGAACCTACAACAGAACTCAACATCTCTTCAAATGCAATAGCTGGATTGCCTGTTTATATCAGTAATCATTGAGGTGCACAGTGCTATAAGAGCATCCCAGAAAATAAACTGTTCTTCAGCGATTTACCTTAGGCAAGGAATGATCACAAGCTCCGTGACAAATATGTCAGAACTCATTAAACAGGAGGATCATAAATACCAACAGATTATTCAAGCCATGAATTTGCAGTGGTAAAAGCAAATTATTTCTATGGGCTTTGAATCAGGTGTTAATGGTGTGTACCCAAATCCTCAGGAGGTGTAAACTAGTGTAGCATCATTGACTTCAACAGAGAAAGATACTAGTCTGCTTGAAAGAATTCCTCTTTAGGGAACAGTTTATGACGTGAGATTTGTATCTAATTCTTTGATTTATTCATTCATATTCATCTGTACATTCATCAGATTTTACAGAAGAGCCAAATTAAAAACCTTTGAAATGGAGTTCCATGCACAGATAAATCAAAAGTCCAGTAATGTCAAAAGAACGTAAAATATTCACAAATTGAAAACAAAATTACCACTACTGGCAAATAATTTAGATAATGTAGAATCAAAAGCATTCAGGTCAAACAAACAAACAAAAAGAAACAACACAAGTAATTCAATGAAACTACTGAACAGGAATTAATGAAGATTGTCATCTGATATGTGTCCTACAATGCTTTATTTTTCCTTTTGAGTAAAGAAAGATGTGAATAAAAATGGGAGCTTTCCTTGAAGATTATTCACTCACAGGAGTTATCTACTGGATGGATTGGCTGAATTATCTAGTAACAAGAGCTTACCTTCAGTCTTTTCTCTCACCTGAGAGATTTTCACAAGTTGCATCCCAAGAATCTATTTTCATTCATGTGTAAGGGTTAGCTGTCACTGGAAAATCACCACTTCTGTCAGTTGTGTTTCAGTCAAGACATTTACTAGACTTATATACAAACACAGGTTATTATATGAGAGCTTTTTGCCACAGGAAATCAACACCATGCTCCTCAAAAATGTAAATAAAACAGAATAAATAAAAAATACAAAGATCTAGTGTCCTCAATATATTATTACAGAATATATTAATACACACTATTATCTTCTCCTACTTGCTCATCAAAAGTGATTAAAGTCGCATCTGATTATTTCCTGAACACTGAACATCAGTAGTAACTAAAAAAAAAGGAAAAACAAAGCTAATAAACAATAAAATAGTACTGACGCGGTGTCAATTTTGTAACAAGGGATTCATTTCAGGTTGCAGATGGGGAATACATGCTCATTCCTGTGAAATTCTTGCAGTATAGGATGAGATCAGGTGGACCTTCAGTGTTTTATTAAAATCACACACCACTCAGTTTATTAGAGTTAGAATTCTGATGTAGACAACAGCATTTTGACCATAGACTATAAAAATAGCCTTAAACTGCCATATACTAGTACTACTTCAGTTGCAAACTACTCAGATGTTCACGCATGCCAACCTGATGAACTTGTAAAAGTAAATAATTATTCATTTCCAATTAATTATACTGAAGATTTTTTCTTGTGCTGCTGTTCATCTTATGCTTAATCCACAGATGCAAAGTTGCATTTTAAGATTGTTAATATATGTCACTGAGTCTGGTGAATCTAAGTCAAAAGGAAGAGCATTTGATAGGTACACAGTGTTGTCTACTAGTAAGTCTTGGATGAATCTCCACGACTGATCACTTTTCAAAAGTATCTACGTAAGCTTTTAACTCATGTACCTCATTGCCAAAAATATATCATACCCAAAAATAATTTCCTACTTCTAAAGTAATCCTTGTAGTTGAAGCCTTACAACAGCTTGGTCAAATTGATATATTCATATAGACCAGAAGTGGTATGAAGCTGTTACTAATCCAGAAATTATAGACAATGCTGAAACAATTATTAGTATATATGAATAAATCCTATGCTAACTCAAGGATATTCAAAAGTGTTTCTATCATTAACTAGCAGGATACATTCTCAAGTCAATGTAACTCTGCTCCAAAGAAAGTGGAAGCATTACATATTTTGAACTACTAAGTACTCCTGTACAACTGAAGGCTTTAATCATGTTGTGAGCTACCGTAAAGGCTTGTTAGGCCTGTTATTGCAAACAAGAAGTAGTGTAGTGGGCACTTACCAGTGTAGCAGCAGCAAACCATTTTTTCAGCAAAGCACTACATGTGAAATAGCAAAAACCAAATGTGCACAAAGTATACAAGTGTTTGATCAAGAAATCTTACATTTCTTTCATATGTTGGTTAAGCAAAAGTACCTCTGATAATTCTTAGCAAGGAAAAGGAGAAAACAATACACTGTGGTTTGTTACTTATTCCAATTTAGTGGAATTCTGGAGTCATTGAGAGCCTTGCCCAGCATACATCTTTGACTACAGTGCTGTGTAGACCTTGAATATGAAGGAGTTTGAATACTCGAGATTAACACCCCAAGAGGAGGACTGTGGTTTTTTTTGTTGGTGGTGGCATTTTCTGTTTATTTTTTCTCATACACTATCATCTATTCCTAACAGCACAATATGAATAGACACTAGGAACATGATCGCAAATCGAGAAGAGTGGTGGAATTTAAGTACCAGTAAAGTAATTCTCTCTACCCTGCCTTCTGAAATTAAAAACAGAACAATACCAACACCACCAAAAACAACCCCTTTGACTTTCTTATTGTTTTAATTAATTCTTGGATATAGTACATTTTTTCTTTTTTCCCCAGTGTATCTATCCTGAAATGTCTCATAATCAACACTTCCAAGGTAAAGATTATTGTAGAATGATGTGCATCTCTCACATGAGAGTCTTTGAGAAAAGCAAGTTGCTGTGGTCCCGCAAATATGTAGAATATTGGTGGAAACTTTCTTCTCCCTCATCCCAACTCTGATAAGTCAATCCTGTTTAGCCTCACAGGCCTTAACAAATGTTTCATAGACTTGTTTTTTGTGCCATCTTACCAAAACTGCTCATCTATGAGATGGTATCAGAATATTGTGAAACAATCTAGTGGGACAGCAGAGTTTCTGAAAGCTCTGCATTGAGCATTTAAATTCAGCTACACTAGGACAGAACAATGAGAAAGAAAGTAGTTAATCTTCAGTACGGCAAAAGTTTATATTGAATGTTCGATACTGCCTCCATTCTCTTGAAAATAATTCCAGTTCCAATTTTGAAATCATCTCACTGTTAAGATTAATACATCCTTATCCATGAGATTTGTCTGGAAACAGTCTTCATTAAAAAAAATTAAATCTACTGTTTATCTTCAGAAAAAAATATTTTGAAAACTGTTTAGCAGTCCTCTTCTTATTTTTGTAACTTAATTTAATTGGCTCTTTTCTTTTTAAGTAGGTAAAATATCAGCAAGTATAGTAATGAACAAAGATTTTCATTTTATCTACTACAAAGCTTTATTCATTAATGACTAATTTTTGCTTTGTTATAAAAATCTTTGATCTTACAGCCTTTAGCTGCTGTCATGGAGAGCTGTATCTCAAGCCTGAATCGGTATTGGGATTGTTAACATGCTTAGTTTACATAATGAGCAGCTAAAGAGGATGCAAAAATCAGCAGCATAATTACTTACAAATGAATAATTAATAGCTTGTATTCAACTTAACAGGTTCATCAGAGTGACACAAATTCATGAACATTTATGAGCAATTAATAACTGAAAGTCATTGATAGATGGGCCACATAATATATGCAGAATCTTCAAATGCATAATACCACTTTTCCAAGCCATGAGGTTGCTAGTGGTGTGCGTCAGAGTGGTGGAAGGCTAAGCATCAGGGATGAAGTGCAGGGATGAAGTGGGAGAATGGAAGATCCTGGTACTTCAACATTAACAGTTCATTTGTAAGGATCGAGCAGCAGTATAAGCCTTTCAAGAGCAAAATCAGTCTTGACATGCTTTAGAGACTGAAGCAGAAGCTGAGGAGAGGGAAGAAGTGAGCAGAGAGAGAATAGCAAAAAATAGCTTTCTTCAGAGTCCATAAATGTTCTAATCCAACGAGTTCTGAACCACAGCACTGTAAATATCATCTCTAATAGGTGTAAGTAATAAAGGATTTTATGGGATTTTTATTTCGTCCTGATGGTAACTAAATGCAGCAAGAACAAATCATAACTCCTGCACTGCTTTGGGAGGTTTAGCTGCAAAGGTTCTGCTTTTCCTACATGTTCCCTGAGTCCTGTTTGTGGCATCTGCAGAATGAACTATAATGAAAGTCTGTAAATTAATTATTAGATGCTTAATTGAAAAATATAAGACAACAAATGCAGTTTAAAATTAAAAATAGTGTAGATCCTACCTGCAAACGTTTATCATATCAGCTTTTAAATAATAGGTATGCTAAATTCTATCTACAATTATTAGACTTATTAATGAGGTGAGGTTTTATTGGATTTTAAGAACAAACTTTTAGAGGTTTAAAATTCCCATTACTTTTTAATCACTTTTCATAATAAAACCACAGAAGAGTCACTAGGTAGCAGAGTTTTTGCAAAGTTGTAATGACTTACAGTTGCTCATGGTTGGTAAAGCCTAGAAGCAGAGCGCACAGTCAACCAGTGTGTCTGTGCACCTTTGTGTAGGAGCTGTAAAGAGATTTCTATGGAATCAAATACTTCTGGTAAAGAAGTGATTAATAATTCTTTACTTTTCACTTCACTAATGCAAAAAATAAATAATAAAGGAAGGCAAAGTAGAGATGGCACATTTCCAGATTAAAAGGAGACAGTTTAAGGACTCACAATCATAGTTAGATGCTTTCTGAGTAATGTTTTTTTATTCTTACCTATTAAATAACAATGACTTTCAATTACAAGTATTCACATGTGGTTCACTGCAACAAGAGAACATCTCTCTAAAATCAACCATCAAATCTTCTTATTATCATCAGCTATTCTCTTCATCGACAACTTCTTATTTTACTTGTCACGAATCCCATCAAGCAATTTCCCTGTGAAGTACCTTAGAAGGGGTTTTATGACTTTGGCCATGATAGTGTGAGAAGATGACTTTTTGACAATTAGGTGAGAGTAAGATTAGCACAAATCAAGGAATTCTCAGCAGCTGAGGCCTTTTCATGAAGACAGACAACTAACATGTGGGACACAGGTTCCTACCTGGTCTAAAGTAAATGAACTGGGATATAAAAAAAACAAACAAGAAAAACCTTACTTCTCTGTCGGAGTCAGAATACTAGATAAATAACCTAACCAAATTTTCCTTCTGTGCACAGAGAAAGAACTGATAAAATTATTTTTTTTTTCACTGTTGAATTATTCCCATACTTATGGCTACTTAAATCTGCATTGTATAACTTTTAACCAAAAAAGTAAAGTTATCTTAAATACACTCAAACTATTCTTGATTTTAAAAAGAAATCAAGGAACTATATAAATTCAAGCACTCCTTCCTATTCTCTTTTCCTCCTCTATATCCCTCCTCTAAAAAAAAAATAAAATCAACAATCCTTGATCAAAAACCACCTCTGGAAAGCATTTTTTTTTTTTATTATTTTCCCATCTATCCAAAGATAGAAAAATCAAAGAGTCATAGATCTTTGTGTTATCTTTGTATTATCTTTAACAGAAAGCTAATTATGTTTTATAATGGGTATTTCAATATATAATATGTATATATATGCTTCTGTCGTTTCAATTTCTTTATGCTCTACTGTATCAATTTTCTGATGGCTTTATTTTCTATAACTAATGTACCTAAAAAGATGTTTCATTTGGTAGTTTCTTTATTGAAATATCACAGGAAAGATTATGAACTAATTAAAATGCAAAACCAAACAGACAAAAATAACCCAAACTAAGTCATTGTTTAGGATTGTGTCAGTCAAAATAATCGCAGAACTTTAAATTTAATATTAATGCAGTGCAAAACTTTTCTTCTTAACTTACTCTTCCTTTGTGATTTTCAACAGTGAAATTTTCTGTCTCCTCTGGCTAGAATAATGCCTTCTCTACAAAATGAAACCACAGGTCAGTCTTTGGTACAACTTTGGCATAAAGTTGATTTTATTAGACATTTTGCAAGGTCTATTTAAGGACTCTGGGATAAGATAAGTGTTTGAGCTAAGGTCACAGCTTATAGAGCTTCCAGGCAGGACCCAGCCTGTCATTTAAATTGCACTACAAGCTATTTCAACTCCCAACTGAAACTTTGAGGAGATTTACCCTCCCACTTTGATGCAGTTTCCTCTGGTTGGAAGTTTGCTGCTGTTTGCATCAAAAATGCACCAAAGATCATAAACAGTATGTCTCAACAACTCTTTAATCTCATGTCATTTATTCTTCATTTAAATGTTTAGCTCAAGAAAATGTGCCTCCAATTTCAGTTACTCAGATTCTAGAAGATGGTAAACCTAGAATTTAAAGTGGTGGCTGCTGTAGATTTTGCAGCTCGGTTACAGGTTGCATAAGATTTACATGAGAAAATCACAATGAGATTATGAGAAAAAGTAGAAAAAAATTAAATAGCTTTTAAAAAGTTTACAGTAGGGAAAGTTTTAACTTAATGCATTTATTTGAGCAACACTTTGAGAAGTTTCTTCTCTGTGAGACCAATTAACAAAGGAGTTATGAAAAATACTTGAGTTGCACCTTTTTTTTTTTTCCAGTCAGTGGATTGTAATTTATTTAATTGGGATTGCACTTCAACAACAAGAACTCAGTAAAGAACAAACTGTAGTCATAACTGAAACCTACACATTGCAGTGCATACTTTTTGCCAAATTCTATATCTTAATGTAAAAGTTGCTTATAAAAGAGTTTTAAATTAATTCCTATTTACTTCAAATAAGTGATATTTAGTTTTCAGTAGGGTGATCATTTCTATAGGCTACATTAATCTCGGAAAACTACCAAAGTAACAGCTACTCTTAATTTCCAGAAGAATAGGCTGTTCTAATGTCAGTCACTCTTTTCAAATTGTATTGAATCAAACCAAATTCCTGCCAATAAAGGTACATTACATCAAATATGGACTCTTTATAATATAAATATTGTTGGAGTGTAACATATAGTGATAATTCTAAATAAAACTCAAAATTTGTTCTATGAAATCATTAGGCCTGCAAATGCATTAAGGTGTTCCATTATTTGTAACTGTATAACTTCACAGTCTTTAAATAATTCATCTTATTATCCACCAGTGCAACAGATGAATTAAATTTCTGGAACGCTAGTCTAGGAAACCAGAAAAAAAAAAACAACCAGCATTTTAACCTGAGGAAATGAAACTATTTTAGTTGTAATATTTTATGATATTATTTTTTAAGATGCTAAAATCATAAAGAAATACAAACATTCTTTAGAGAAAGGCAAATATTTTTCCTCTTTTTTCATTTGAGAAAAGATGTTAAAATATTTCAATGATTTGACAGAAAACAGAAGAACATAATAATGGAACAGAAGTCTATAATCTTTTTCCATTAACCTGAAATCTCTTGTGATTTCTGTCTAGCTTTTAAAAGGCAGATTCACACAGGACTTTGCCTGATCTGTGCCAAGATGTATATTGCATAGACTAGATTTTCTTCAGAATATCATCTAGGTTATTCTAATATTGGTACACTGCTTATTCCATAGCAGTCATTCATTAACATGTCTTTTGAGACTGAGTTCTCTAAAACACTCTCATTAAGAAATTTCTAGAATCAATGGGAAATTCATTTATCTTTTATGAAATCTTTCTGAGAACATTTTAACAGCTTTTCAAATATGTTTGTCAGAAGCAAGTCTGGTGTTACAGTACTTGGTTCAATATCATTAGTGTAAATTATGGCACATAAACACAATTAACATAACAATAAAGGGGAGCTAACAATTAATAAAGGGGAAGGATACCGAAGAAAAACTTAACTCTTCATTTACTATAATTAATGATAAAAATACCTTAGGATGGCATCAGTCCTTTCTGCAAGGTATCATTGTGAGAGTTCAGAGTAAGAGATACACCTAGTTACTTGCAATATTTTCTGTTATACATTGGCTATCTCTACAGTGGCAAATGGTGCAAATCTACAAGAGCATGAGATCATGTTGCTCATTAGTCAAGAGTTCTGATGCAATAATTGCGTCAACGGCTCTCTTTGTGCCAGATAACTCACGCAGTAACCATCAGAAAATAAGAGAGACACATCCTTACTTAATTTAATAATAATTGAACACTTTGTAGCTTCTGATTTCTGATTATGTTCCTCTCTGTACGTAGAAGCATTGTGACAGTAAATTATTTTAAGTTCGGAAAGCTCTTTGAAATCTGCGAGACTTTAATCCACCCTAATTAACAAAACGAATATAACTTCATAGAAATGCAAGTGATATTGCAGTTATTTTAAATTTGTGTTGCTAAAAAAATTTGCAAAACATTTTAACTTGTAGATTAGTTCTTCAAGCCTTTCCAGTTGTTTGCATTCACCATATTGGATAATTAATGAATAATTTTTTTAAAAAATAAACAAGGTTAGCTTGTTTGTATTTATTTTGAATGATGTTTTTTAAAAAATACTTTTGCCTCCCCCCAGAAAATTGATTTGAATCATCACCGATAGAAACAAAACACAGTCCAAAATCTCAGAATAATGACAATCAAATGTTACATAACAATAAGAGTCAGAAAGAAATAAATTCTGTTTTGTTAAAGGATTGTTTGAGGATAATATTGACAAACTACTGATAAACAGCTAGGTATTTCTTGATGGCACTTATTAAAATGCCTGAAAAAAAAAAAAAAGGTAACCTTACTTGGTTAAAAAAATAAAGCAAAATGATGCAAACCACCACATTTAAATATTAGTAAAGAGAGTTAAAAATAATTTAGATATTAGTTCTACATCTGAAATCCTTTAAAATTAAATCTTTAGGCATTTTCACTCTGAACATTGGAAGTTCATCACATGCTAAACTCCCAGTTTTGAATACAGGAATAACTGAATTAGGTATTAGGTATACCTGGGAGAACAAATAGAGGGGGAATGACAGGGAGTAGATGGTACATTTGTTTTGGCTCTATGCTGTTCTGCACTGCTGTGGTGTAGTGTAAATAACCCCCAAGAACGGTACTCAATGGAAATAGTACAGAAGATGGTATATTTTAGTAGGCCTATATAGATCACATACGGACAAATAGCAAAAGAGAATAGCTCACCTTTATGATGATAGCCTTTATGATGATAGAGGCTTGACGTTGACTCCACACGGGAGGGATCTTTGAAAAGAGAACCTTCTCTGGTGGTGGTCAGCCCTTAAATGGGGTGTGGGGAGAGGTAGAGCCAGGCTCCACCCCTTCTGAATCACACACGTATATCACCTTCACCTGTGCTCCTGTGGCTGACTCAGTGCTCAACCCAGGTGACCAATCAGTGGTTCAGGCCGTGATTCAACAGTTCCCATACATGTGGAGGGATTTGTAATCTGACTCTGAAAGAGACTATGAAAAAGTTGTCCAGACTAACCACACCAAAACCCAAAGATTTTGATCCCTCTTTAGACTATCCTCAGACAGTGCATTTATCCTGCATTTTGTACACTGAGACTAGAAAAAAATCAAGTAGGTCTTGCATAGTCTGAGAGACTTAATGTCTCTTCAGCACTCCTATGTGTTCAGCAGAGCTCCAGGTATCGTAATCATCTCTCTCTCCGTTTACTTCAAGCTATTTAATCTGACAACAGAACAGACTAAGGTGGAACATTTAATCCTTCCCAAAGGTCAGGAGATCTAAATAGAAAGCAATTCTTACTTGCAACAGATAAAATTAAATGTGAAAGAACTGAAAGTGCAGGGTGAGGAAAAGGTTATGCTTTGTGCTACAGACACCCTTGCAAGGCAAAGCATTGATATGTCAACTTTTGGGTGTCTTTGTTGTGGCAGTTTCCCTGCATAATTCTTACAAATAATTATTGTTTCTGTAGTGATTTAAAGCAGACTATATGCTAAAAAGATAGCAGCTTCTGAAGCAGCCATAGCGACTTTTTTTTTCAATATAGTTGTCAGAAACTGGACTACAAAAGGCAAATACTTATGGTCAGAATGGATTGTTCCAAGCTCTCTCTAGGCTTTAGACTTCTTCCTTTATAACACAACTGACAGAGAATTTAGAAACAATTTTCTTGCAAAACAGTATGATAAAATATATATTGATGAGAAAATAAGTAGGTACATTTAGACACATGAAACTAACCTACAAATTTCAGAACATTTTGTTTTGCTGTGAAATACTTGAGAAAAAATTGTAGCATCTTGATTTAGCAGATATCAAAGCTACCTGTTGAAAAAATGGCAGCATGTTTTAGTTTCTTCTTTTAATTACAAGTATGTTACATTTGTTCAGAAAAATTAACAGGTTAACCTGTGCTCTGGCTACTCTATCTCCAAGCTCTTTACTTACTAGAGAATCCCTTTTTTCATAGACAAGTTAACAGAATTTTCTCAAAAGTCCTAATCTAATTCTATTTCCAACCAGTCTGTTCATTCATTTTTAGAAAAGAGAGTGGAGGGAAAAAAATATGTGGAGAAAGAAAGGAGATTTTGGGCAAATTAGAAAATTCTTATTGTAAACTAAATGATCTTTAGAAAAGAAAGTAGGTGACTAATTAAATTTTCTAACCTTTTAATCATTTTTAAATGGAATTCCTAATTTTAGAATACTCACTAAATACTGTCAGCTTGACAGAGCCCGTCTCCTTTCTTATGTAGTCTGTGATGACATAAGCCTATATAAAGTAGAAACTGATGTTAATGTAGCGCTCACCTTTCTTCAGACTTTTCTTCTATTTGTGTTATATAAGCACTCATCATCCTGCTGCTTTCCTTTTACCTATATACCTCGAGAAGTTGCAAAAGACAGACAGGTTAAAGGGAATAACGCATTTTCTTGTTGCAATAGTTTTAACGTATCTTGACTAACCCCCTTACTTTCAGAAGTTTGCTGCTATGAAGACAGCAACTTTACCAAACTTTTCAGCAGCCTGTGCTTGACCCAGAATGTTAATAACTTGTCTATGTGATAAACACATTGTTTATGTTTGAAAAATATTTTCATGGATATTTTGTGTCTTTCTGGCCTACTCAAAAGCCAGAAAGGAGCAGCAAAATGAAAAGTTTCAGTAGTCGCTGAAATACTGTTTAAATACATTCTCTCATGTACAGATGGTAAAATCTATTTGGTGTCCTGATAGAAAATTCATCCAAAAAGCTTTTAATCTGAGATTATGCAGTCTCAGACTTTGAGATCTAAGGATACAAATGCTCTCAGATGCTATAGCTGCATCTATACCAGTAGGTATCAGCTAACAGTCATCTCAGCTTCACTGAGCACTTAGCTCTCCAAGTCCATGGAGAAAGACAGATGTCCCGCCCCCTGGACTGCAGTATTTGCTGAGTTTTTAAGCTTTGGTTTAGACTGTGGATTTGTTGTTGTTCAATTTTGAGCTTTTACCAGATTCAGCTATTCCAGTCAAAGACCATCCAGTGGACAAGCCAACTTGATGTCAATTTTCATGCATTTATGTGGGAGATCTGATTTGTTTCAACAACTTCCAACACTTATTATTAACTATTAAAATATTAATAATATTTATTATGTAATTTTGTTGAATAAATAATAACATATATAATTACATCTATAATTATTAATAAATAGATCTTGGCACACACTTTGCCAAGGTCTATATTTAGACTTTGATTTCACATTTGTCTGTTGTTGAAACTGGATACAACAAAGCTATGCTTCTGAGCTTTTATAGAATAAGAAGGCTCTCTTTTTTTTTTTTGCCATCCGTCTTTCAATTTTCTATTACGTGTATTTTACTGTAATTCTGAATGTGAACTGTCTCACAGTGTTTAGTGAAGCAGTGACAAACTTTACATTAGCATTTTTTCACTTGTTTAGTGGGATCAGTGGTGGGCAGAATCCACAACACAGTTCATCAGGAAGGAAACAACAAAAAGTTCTTCAGTAGCTCTTAGTGTTCTATTTCAGTATTACCATCAAGATTTTGAATATTGTCGTGTTCTGAACAGAATCGCTATTAAATGAAAGTACCTTTTCATTCTTATTAGTTTAGTACCCTTTAATATTTGGACCAGTATTACAGTAAACATAATATGTATTCTGTGCATATTATACATACATGAGAGAAGAAATCAATCAAACATTATTTAAAGGATAAAAGCAGAAAAGAAAGTTCATCTCTCTTATCAAGAAGTAAGCAACTCACATATATCGATCATCATGTCTAAAAGTTTGGTGGTTTTTTCCCATTTGTTTTCATATACGGACATAGAAAAACAAACCCCAAACTAACAAAGGGAATTCTTGAAATAAACATAGCAATCAGGCCTGGGAAGAAGCAACAACTGAGAAATCAGTATCTTTTAAAGGATTTAGATCTGCTGCACAGTTTGGTTGGCATGTGGCAAATTAAATTTAATGTTAATTCATGTAAATTTATTAGACTCTTTCTTTAGAGTCCTCCATGTTTTTATTGTGCATTGTGTTTCAGTACAGATGACAATAAACTCATACAGATGCCACCAGTCATCAGTACAACATTAATTACTGACTTGCTCAGAAAGTATTTACAGCAAAAGTTGAAACTGACTGAACAACGCTGGCAATGCTAAGCTACCACTACATTAGCTAGAGACACAGAAAACTGTACAGCAAATACTGCTTCAAATCACTAAGAGGAGAGGGAAATAAGGGCACAGGGAAAATAAGAAGGTCACATTGGAGATATATTCTCTGGAATTTGAATTACCACACTAAACGACAAGGCTGAGAAACGTGATCTCTGCTAGCCTCATAACTGGTATTCCAAATGCAAAAAGTGCCCAGAAAAGGTCTATGACTTTAACAACTATTTTGTGATATGACCCACTACATCAGATCCCACTGGGAAGATCAAAAATAGGCCTTTAGGGTTAGGATTCAGGTGAGAAAAGCAGAAGGTGGGAAGGATAAAGACTTTTAACATATGACAAGTCTGACCCAGATGTTTCAGGTCTTTGGAACAAGTGACAAAAGGCTTGCATTTGCAAAGCACACTAATTAGGATTTAGGATTGATCCCTCTACAAATGCAGAGATGCCCACCTTTACCTTTATCAACTTGTTGGGATCACCATATTCATTTTATGAAACAGACGAATGTGCTCATCAGGAAATTGGAGTTCCTGGTTGTAATTACACCAAGGATACACAAATATTTAGCAGTCCTTGAGGCAGGACATTGTACAGCATGCTAGTTGAAGACATTTTCCACCCTTCTGAGGAACTTGAATTGAGATCATCAAGATACATTAAGAAATAATTTACCGTTTGTTTCCACACATTATCTCAATCATGGGGAAATATTATAGAGTAATTCTCTCTAGTCCTTGTATATGAAGAACTATAGAAGTCAGATTTACATGTTTATCTCCATTTTACCAAATGAAATGTTTACCTTTCAGAGCAAGAATGGAGCTGAGTAGCCAAGAAATCATCGGACTTTTCTTCACAGAATTTAAAAGCAGCAAGACGTAGCAGTTGAGTGCCTTAGTTTGTATCTTAATAACCACATCATGAAAGTATACTATATCCCAAGAATTTCAAGTGCAGTAGGCTGAGCATACCAATATTAGGGAATGTGAAATTTCGCCATTCTCTTGCTTGAGTTCTGTCTTGCTTGGATGGAATTTCTGCTTTTTTTTTTTTTAACTGAAAATATGAAAGCAGTCAGACTGATTACATATATACATGCATACGTAATTTTACTCAGTCATCATTTCTATACAAAATACATGTAGAATATTCATATCCTTCAATTATAATATTCAAGTCACTGACACATCAATTCAGTTAACAGTTTAATAAGTGATCCTAAATTAATAAGATCAAATATTCCCTGCTGTTTCCTTGCTGGAAGAATAAAGACTAGGACAAAGAAATGAGGAAGCTAGGAGAGAAAGAAATGAAACTCTTAACATTAACCCTCAACATTGTCAAGGACCACCATCTACCTAATTAGTCATAGCATCTGGCAAATGACTAATTCTAGTTTCAGTAGTGTATATAAAGTCAAGAGATGACAACAATATGACATCATTTAAATTGTGTATTTTATTTATTTGAATATATACATGCATAATATATTATTTTGTCATTTCCTGCCCTAGAATAAACCAAACCACTTGCTGTCACTTCTCTTTGCTGTTGCATATATTCCCTGCCTGTCACAGTTTGTAGAGTGATGCCATTGTTTTCCATGTGATACACAAACCTAGAAATACCTTTGGACCTTGTGAGTTAAACTCAACTTGAATGCAGTCATAAAGGATTTACCATGTACTTTAGGAAAGAGAAGCTGTACAGACAAGGTAATTCTGTTTCAAAATGGTAGCTGAAAACATCCTAAAAAGACAAGCACTCCTCTCCTCCCAGCAGAAGCAAACCCCAGAAATCTGAAGCCATACCTGCTTCAAAGAATACCGTGTAATGCAAACATATGGGAAACCAAGCATTTGTGTGCACACTGGGTGATTATGGCAACAGTCACCTCAGAACTCAATTCCTACTTAGGAATTTTCCCTCTGGAGATCTGGAGAAAGAGCAAGATATTTCCATTAAATCTGTAGAGGGTTTAGAATTATTTTAAGAAGTCCTTACTCAGCATTCTGAGTAGTTTTCTCTGTCTGCCATTTAAAGTTTAGTATGAATTCATAATTCATTAGATTATTTTTCCCCTGCTAGTGTATTGAGAAAATGACCAAATGAACTGGAGATCTCTGGCAAGAGAAGAAAAAAATAGTTGAGAGGGTTTACATTATGGAGTCATAAGGTATATGTTTTAGTAATAAACTATGAATTCATTCCATCTTGATTATGCCACTTTAGTCAAAGATCATTATATGTATAGACGTAGTTAACTGACATGAATACAATAAGAATGGGATATTATGTCAATGTAATTATGGTAAAACCATAATTAAAAAACCATACTAGTTTCCAGATAGCTAACGAAGTGTGAGTCTTGTTTCATTTTCACTCAAAATCAGCTGTTTTTCCAAGAACTCTGTGGAGTAATGACCTTATTGGAGTGACTGGGTTTTGAACAAAAAAAAACCAAAACCATGCTATTTGGAACAACCAGAAACACTAAAGGCAATTATTACTTTTTAAAGCACTTAATATAATGAAGAGAGCTGTGTAATTATTTTTCAGCATAACTGTTTGTTCACTTATATGTTTCCAATAAGATACAGGAGACGGAGATATAAATCTGTATATTTTACCTGAAGAATTTACATGTATTTTTCTCAGCATTGTTTGACTTATTTACATGTTTTTTAGAATGAGATGTACTACAAAGTTAAGACACTGCAAATGGTTTAAAGGAAACTTGCAGTCTATTCTTGCATCCAATTAATATGTAAGAATCAAATTCATAAACAGAAAAAATATATTTTTAGTAAAAGAATATACAATAAAAAATTCACAAAATTTGTACAAAATTTAAAACAACTACCTAGGGCTGGGTATTGAGATTTTCATATCATTAAAATTTGTTCTCCATCATCATGCATTAGAACGAGTTCATCTTTCTGTATTTGTACAGACAGAGTATCAGGCAGAAAAATAAACCCATTGCTCCTTTGGTTTTGTGTCCTACCAATGGATTGTTTGCATTTTCTTAATCCGGATAATTTTCTCTTCAGATTGTGTATGAGCCACTCACCCAAACCATCATACCATTGAGAGGCAGAAGAAAAGTATCTCATGCCCAAGGTTCACAAGTGAAAGAGAATATTCTTTTCCCAGAGTGTCTTGCTCTACACTGAACAATCTGCCTTTCCATAGACTGAGAGTGAAATGAGCCAGAAGATCATTTTATAGTACTCCCTCACTGTCAAGTGGCCATGGCCACTCTTGAATCACTTAATACATCTTCAGAAACAGATACACATTTTTGCAGGCAAAATTTTCAATGATGTCAGTTGAAGTTTTACCTAAGAATTACCCAAACAAGCCATCAAATCTCTCTAAAGTTTTGATACTTCTAAAACCACCCTTATTTAAACTGAAGCTGGAAAAAGACTGGTAGCTTATTTAATCATGCAATATATAAGCTCTAATGGAGTGTAAAAGAACTTCTGAGAATGAATGCAAAGTAGGCAAACATGAAACTAAGAAAGAAGTCACAGATATGTTATTAACTGCAAAATCTGTAGAAGATGCTACGTAAGAACTGACTTACTTTTCAAAACAGATTTCCTATGTTGAACTTCCCTCACAGCCACCATTCAGTTTTCTAATACAGAGACATTAGCTGGCTCAGATATAGTAATACAGAATAAACCGTAGTTTGTTCTAATTAGCTCAGCCTTAGTACTATTTGGGGATTCATATTGCATGGTAAGAGCTATTGCCATATGCTTCAACACTACTGGAACGTTCATAATGTTTTCGATCAGCACTTCAAATATTTTCAATTATATGACAACTCTAAAACATTCGTTTGCTCCTATCAGTTTGTCAGATCCACCTAGTTTGATACTTGTTCATCCCGGCTTCTCAATTATATCACCTGTTCTTCTATGTATTCTCATTGCTTGTTCTCCTTTTAAAAGAATTCATCTATGGTAGAAATACTTCTTCCTTATTCTTTACCAGAACATTTGTTTTTATATCTGCTATAAGCTACTTATAGTTCTTGATAAGCTTTCATATTAGAGATGCTCTTTGTTATGCAAGTATCTCTTTTATTATTTCTATGATATGCTGTTTAGTAGCATTTATGCTTGCCACTCAGTGAGGAAAATGTAAGAGCATTTGAAAACTCAGTGTACTCTCAATTTCCTTAGTTTTGCAATTTTAGTAGAAGTAGAATTCTAGTAGAAGTAATATTTTTCTAAAATTAAGAAGCAAGATGATGAATTATAACCGTTTTATACTGCATCTGAAACCCAGAGTAGGATTTTTTAAATGATGAAAATGTAGAGTTTCAACTCTAATCATATGCACTAAGCACTTTCCAGTGATTGTTAAGGGATTTCAGGAGAATGTGTGTGTGTGAAGGAGGGTGGCAGTGGACAGGGCAGAAATTAAAAACAGCAAGGACAGATAATGACATTTTCAAAGTAAAATATGATTGACAATAGAAAGTCAGCATAGGAATTACAATGCTGGACTCACAGTTATGAATCAAATACCTGTGTCACTCTCAGCAAAAAACAAAAACAAACAAACAAAAAAAACTTCAGTTAATATTTTAGAATATTTGCTCCATATCTATATGGAAGAAAATTCTCATTTCTGAAAAGGGTCAGTCTGGGAGTACAAAGAATAATGATTCTATCAAATGGTTTGTAACTCAGGGTTTAGCATGTTCAACTCTGATTTTTTCATGTGGATATGCATCACAGATAATAATGAGGTCTCTGGTATTAATGAAAGATATCACAATTCAAAGGATCTAAAAAACTTACAAAATCACACCACGCAAATTTAATTTCTATCAATGAGGCCAATTAACAGAGGCATGGGGTACTGAAACCAACATTAGATAAGCTAAACTAAGTTCAACAGTTGCTTAAGCCTGCAGACAGGTAGGTTTTCAATATTCAAAGCTCTCAAGGCAGCAAAGTTGTGATTATGAGCTGGTACATCTGGCTGCCTGCAAAGTACAGAAGGCCTTTGGGAATGCACAGTCCATGTCATTCACCTGCCTTGCCTGACACCCTTGCTCTCATCAGCCTTCTCTCTCCACATCAGCTGGGTCAAGCTCCAGCAAATAGCAAACATGATTAAACTGTAAAGGAGGGCATCTCTTTGGGATCTGTTTTGATTCAGTTCAGAAGTATTTTTGGTTTCAGTTTCTTGTGCTTTCAGGTTTTGGAGCAAGGGTAATCCTGCTTGTTACAAAACTTACATTTCCAAAAGTGTTCTCTAAGTATTCAAAACCAAGACTATTTGACTAATACAGAAAAAGTACTTCATTATATTTCATCTGAAAATGATTACTTTTAAAACGATAGATGTCATTAAATATATATATATACATACAATGTTTTTCTCTTGTGCAGATGCGTTCTGGTATACTGAAAAGATAATAGTTTATCTGGTTTAGTGCAGAACTCTGAAACTATGAAAGAGATGTGCACAATGTTTCAACACCATGAAGAAATCTGCTATTCACAATGCGTGTCAAGAAACAGACATTTCTTCTCCCTTTCCTTTGTAGAAAGAATCTGATCATTGATGACAACTGACATTTTTTTATCATAAGTTCAACAGTTTAGTCCGAAAACATTCGCCATGACTTAGGGAATTTATTTTGATGAGAGAACGCTGGGATGCTGAGACCAGTTTTGACCTTTTAAAAATAAATTTATGATAAAGAGGAAGGTGGTGGTGGAAGCTATGTTTGCTTTATAGACAAACAGTCCTGTTTTCTTACTGACAAGACTGTTACTTGCAACTGAACGTTAAGGCAGGTAGGCCTCCTCTTAAGCTAGAAGTTAGTCTTGCAAAATCTTTGCAATGTTCTTCTCAATTATTTTTTTACAGATAGATGATGTGCAAACCATCAGTGTGCCACCTAGAAGAGCTATTTTCCATTTTTCAGTTTTGTATCTGAAGCTCTGGAGAAAGTGTGTTACTTGCCAGGAAGCCTAGTCATGATTAAGAAAAAAAATAATATGTAATTATTAAAATAACACAGACTCCATAATCTAATTCACAAAATTTATGGATTATCATTCATTTTAAAATGTGTTCTATGAGATTTCACGAGGAGGAAAAGGTTATGTTAAGAATAACCAGTATTTTCATAGTAAAAAGCATTTAGTTCCTGTACTCCCGAACATTTAAACAAAGATCCAGTACTAACAGTACAACAAAAAAATCCATAATTTCCTTTGTGAGTAATGACAAATTTTGTTCATCTCGCAGACTCTGTTTCTGACATGCTGAAGCCTGAAGTGAGAAGTTAAATGCTAACTGATACTAAAGACAGTTTACGTTTATTACAGATTTGAAAAAATACTACTACATCTCAAAATCAACTATATATAAATGACCTTTCATATTCCTTTGTTCATTTGCATGCTGCACATGAGCTTTTCCAAAGTTGCATGAGCTAATATAGACTCTGTGGTTCTGGTACTGACCTGCTGTATGAACCTATGCAGTTCTCTTCTCATTCTTTTGTGCACCTTATTTCTTTAGGTCAGAAGTTCTTCAGGGTAATAAATGATGTGCTCATTATGTCTGTAAAGGAGATAAACTGCTGTACCTTCTCACTCTTCACTGTTCCTCATAAAGACAGTCTCCTTTCCTTTAGTAAAAATATATTAAAATTGTTCTACAGCACCAAATTTATTTATTCATCAGTATCTATGAATTATAATCTCTCAAAGAATTATGCACAGGCTATAACTTCCTGGCCTATGAAAATTCCACTTAGTATGGAAAAATTTCAAAAGAAAACATTCAATTTCAACCTGAAGTACAATGAAACTTTTTCCTAGGAAATCTCTCATTAATGTTTTACAAAGAAATAATCAGTCTTTGTGAATATGCATCACGTAGCACAATAGAACAAATTCAGATTTTGAGAAGAACAGACTGAAAGATATTTATAAAATTGCAAAAGAAACAGAAAATTTAATCTGTCTTTTGTTGACTTTATTACACAGAAACACTTAGGCAAGATTTTCCAACTCACAGGGGAACACTTACCCCTCATGGTAGCAGGCCTAAATGAACTGAGGACAGAATATAGCTAGGAAATTACCA
Source organism: Odontophorus gujanensis (assembly GCA_013399175.1). Taxonomy (NCBI): domain Eukaryota; kingdom Metazoa; phylum Chordata; class Aves; order Galliformes; family Odontophoridae; genus Odontophorus; species Odontophorus gujanensis. Next base: position 199,787 of record VXAB01001866.1, read on the forward strand.
GTAGAATAGATGTAGAAGGTTGCTTATCTGCTGAATACTTACTTTATGATAATTTATCTTATACCTAATTATGTGCCAAGCCATCAGAATGCATTTCGTGTGGAGGTTATTATGTTCTCTGTTTTAGTTAGCTATTTTTCTTTTAAAATTCGTAGCACATAGAAAGTATGTAGCAATACAGGAAAAATAAAAAATAAAAATGGTTTGCGTACTTACACCTACAGCTTTTCACGTTGTTATTTAAGATCTCAACCAAAAAAAGGAGGTATAAGAGAGTCAGCAAAATGTAACTAATGTTCCAGAGTTAAAAAATAAATTATAAAAAGTTACAATGATTTTAAAAAGCATTAAATGCATGTCTGAACATATTTAAATTATGAATGCTACTGCTTGGTATTTCATCTTAGAATACTTAGTTGATACCAAGTGACCACTACAGCCTAAGAATTATGGTAGCTCTCCAGATTTTTTGTTTGGATTTCATTATTTAACAGCTGCTGACAACAACTTGAGTACACCTCCTTAAGGTAACAGGATTAGAATTAGAAGGCTTTGTCAATTTATTTTTCTTTTTACTTAATGAAATTTATTACAGAATGAACAGCAGTTATGTAAAACATGATTCCAACCATCATCTCCTTTGTTTTCATGGATTCAAAAAAAAAAAAAAA
>VXAB01001866.1:200487-287660 GCA_013399175.1 Odontophorus gujanensis
AAAAAAAAAAAAAAGGAATGAAGAATACGCAAATTAGGTTAAAATGATCATTCCGAACTTCATAATTCTATAATTAGAACAAAAGCCTATATTATAAATCTGACAAATACAGCTGTGAACTCTTATACTAACATGAAATTTTCATTTGCATCCACCTCAATTAAGAATTGAATCTAGTCAGTCTCATTTTCAGTGTTTTTCCTTCCTATATTCTTTGTTAATATGCTGTTATTTTGCTATGCTCTTGAGGACTAGACTGATGTTAACTCACACGAAATATAGCAGAGAAATTAATTGCTTAATGATGAAATGGTATAAAATGCACACAGTTTGATGTTTAGCACCAATCATCACCAGCATTTAAAGACTTTTGAGTGTCTCTGTTTTAAGATGACTAAATCACTTAGAGCAGTTACTGTACTTCTGTTTAATTGCTTGATACCTTCTAAATTCTAAGCTCAGAGCTTCAACTTCCTTCTGACAATACCAATTTAATAGTTTTCAAAACGTCTTGAATTTATGATGGGTAAAATTAACATCCTGGATGCTTTTCTGAATGCTACTTGGAAAGGTGTTAATCTTCACACTTTTCAGTGTTATTACTTCAGTTTCGCATGAGCTAGCATAATTAATGGGACCCATCCCTACTAAAAAGAAAAATTACATGAAAAATATTGTTTCAATCCAGATTGCATTTTAACTTCTTTCTGTCCAATGTCAGACTTCCTGCTTAAAAATAAACAAACAAAACCTGAAACTTTTAAGTAAAGAAAAAAGTAATTATGTTAAAAATATCTTCCGCATTATTTCAGATTTATCAGTGTCTTTCTTAACAATATCTTCTAAATATGCATGAAAGGTTGAATAATCCTTTTTTCATGATTATTTTGCGCTTAGACTTGCTGATCTTGAAGGTCTTTTCCAACGTGAGTGCTTCTATGATTATGCTCTCCTTTTTCAGTATAAATATAATTTAACAAACCATTCCCTTGAAGAAAATAAGATTTTTATTCTTTTCTCTTATATAACACAAGCATAAAAAAAAGACTGATGATATACTATCCTTCAGAAAACTAAACTCTGTAAAATAACTGTGCTTGTTAATGCTTAAGAAAATATCAGGTGAGCCTTCGTAAAAGATCTACATGCACCAGAAAGAAATTATCAATGGAAATTCGTAGAAGTCAGTAGACTAGAATAGCTTTCAATAAATTGTTAGCAAAAATAAAAAAAAAATAAAAATCGATTTGGGGTTTGAAATTGGAGAGGGCAGGAAAGGATAGTTGGGGAACTTGAGTTAGATCAACAGCAAAACAGTTGTGAATTCGTGAGCAGCACTAGAATTCCTTTAGACATTTTCTGGTGTTAAAGGAGAATATAATATAAGAATTGTGGAGCAAAAAACCCCACAAAATAATAAAATTCACATTTAGGTGTTTTTTTTTTTTTTTAAATTAATCACTTTGACTGTACAGCTTACTAGCAGAAACTTGACTTAATGCCTTTAGGACCCATGCAGTTACTACTATTTGAGTACTATGTAAATTATGAAATGCCTCAGAACATTAAAACAAGATGAAAAATGGTTTAAGTCACTCTATGTTCCAGATATCAGAAAGAATCTCCTGCCTCATGTTGAGATGGGAAGGGAAAGAAAAATATAAGAATTAATTTATACAGAGAGCTACCAGCACCTCTGTTTTGTTGTCATTGCTGTTACTTTTAATACCCATTTATCTATTCCATAATTGTTCTGACATGTTCTCAAGAAATTGTGAACCATGAGGCATGGCTACATAAACACATCACTGTGAGTTACTACAAAAGCATCCTAAACATGCTATTATGTTGTAGTATCTGTTTATTTACATAGACATGATACATTTTCCCACACTAAATTTTTGTTTTCTGTCTTTAAGTAAAGAGTAAACCAAATGATATTTGCTGCAGGATGAGGGCATTCCTGAATAGTTAATAAATAATAATAATAACAAAGAGACAAAATCTTTCTGTAAGTCTACTCCCTGAACCCTTTTATATTTGTTTTCAAAACATGTTTCCGATTAGCAGAATGTCTACATTAGTTATTTCTTGTCATATGCCATTTAAACATATGTATATACGACACATGAATTATGGATGAATATATACAGTAGTTAGCTGAGCTCAAATTTTCTATACCAGCTGAGGTAATTTAAATCTTTTTCAAAGGCTTGAGTTTGAGTGCAACTGTACTAAGTCTTCTCCCCTTGCATTTGTTTTTGGGAGCAGTATTGATGTTAGGAGGAAAGACAGTTGTAAGGCTTTAACTCCTGAAGACTAACTCTTTGTAATTCAAGGCATCTATGTTTCAGAAGAGCATAAACCAGCAGTTTCCAGAATACTTCCATCTGTCCCTCTCATCTGAGATGTGGTGTGATCACAGCAGGTAGTAGGGAGCTGTAACAAGCTACAAAAAGCAAGACAAGAAAATACAGTGAAGAAACTTCCCTAAGTATTTTCTCTCTGAGACTCAGAAAAAATAATTGTCAGGGGTTTTATGCCAAAACTGTCCCAGGAAACCATTTCAACTTACTCTCTGATTTACACTTTGTAGTACATATGTAAGGGAATTTTTCATCTCAGACTGTTCATGTCTCAGTCTCTCATAAGACTTCAAAGTAGAAATGAGTCTGCCTGAATCTCAAACAATAGAGTATCTACTGAGACAGAGGCCAAGAAAAAAAAGAAAAATTAAGTCAGGTGAAACTTAACCTCTCTTCTTCCTCCTGTTTCCAATAGTGAGGTCACAGTAATGCACCTGTGATAACTTTCATTTCCACAGCTGCATGTTATGGTACCCCAGTAAGCAATAGGAATACCTTCACTGTCAACTCAAGTGAAAAAGAAAGAAATATTAAACAAATAATTATTTTGCCAAAACAAAAACATCAGAAATCAAAAAGTTAATACAGAAAGAAAGATGAATTATAAATTGGTTACTATTACTATGTACTCATTACTCAAATGTGATTATTCAAATGATGATCAGATACAAAGTTGTTCTGAGTTAGTACCTAAGGACAAAAAAACACCTTTCCATAATAATTAACGTAGTCAAGCTTGTCTTGTCTTGTCAAAATCATAATGATAGAGAGCATCATCTTCAGCAAACAATTATAAACCTACGTTATTGAAAACTCAACCCAAGATTCACTGCTAATTTGCAGGAGAAAGACTCTATACTACTTAAGATTAAAGAAAAAATTGAAATCGGTTCAAACCGTTCCCTCTGTAGGACACTGAGTGATTTCCTCGTACCTTCCCCTCCAAAAGGTAATTAAGTAACTCTTTAAGTATATTCACTTCACAACTACAAGAATTTTTTCCTTAGAAAAAAATAGTCAAGGCCTATAAAATAATTTTTTGCTTTCCTACCAAAGAGGCTGGGTATTTAAGGTTTGAACTGATTTTTTTATTTTCTTTTCCTTCTGTTCTCCTACAGTACGTAAAGAATGAAGAAGCATTCCATGTTACATGATTGCTAAGCAGAGAAGTAATTTAAGTTTCAGTGAACCTCAGGTGACATATTTTGGTAAGTAAAGCAAACTATGAAGTTAAGTTTGTTTGTATCTGCAGCTGTGAAAATGTGTACATGAAGCTACTGTGAAACATGCCTCTAAAAAGTCTAGACATTATGACTTGAAATGTCCTAGTTTAAAAAACTACATAAGGTGTATAAGGCACCACTCAGCACAAGTCAGAAGTCAGAAACATGCTCAAGGAGCTGCAGTACAAGATGAAAAAAAAAAAAAAAAAAGGTTGCAGAGTTTTTCATCCTTCCCAGAGAAACTTTACCCACCTCCATCTTCCATAAAACAAAGTATGAATCCATGACTTCAACTGCACTTGTGATTAGAAATTGAGACACTTGTACAAAGAGGTCTCAGGCTTCTACAAAGGTCCTTTTCCCTGTTGAATTTCATTCATAAATCTGTCATATTCTATGAATTCAAAGTAGCACAGAAATCAGTAGCCAACAATTCCTCCTTAAAAAGTTGTATACTTACCACCGAGCACTTTAAGTGGGGATTCGGATTATGTGAGCAAGTTTCAAAAACTCAGTGGTATTCAAAAATCTTTGTTTCTTATATAGAAAATGAATTTTAAAACCCTGGAATATTACATGATTGTAGGAATATCAAAATACTACATTTGCTAAGGTGATTTCATCAAAAGAAGAAATTGAAGGCTACATTTATAAGGTTATTATACTTAGGAAAATAATAACTGAGAAAAAAACTTGGAAGGTTACAAGAAAAATAACTGAACATGAGTTCTATGTACTATACACTGCCTACAAATCATGAAGTAATCAATTGAAAACCAAGTCAAATTACAGTGGTGGCATTAGAAACATCATATAAAAAAACATTTGCCCTTTATACAGATGAACTCCTAGCTATGGAAAAATGCACAGTGCTTTATATTTGAGTTCTCTTGCTTTATATACACTGCCTGAAGTCGTTTATACCTGGATTTAAATTTAACTTCAACATTAATACGTCTTGTGCTATTTTGTCCTGTCTTGTCTAATGTAATCAGCAGCGCAGGTCTTTTGTCATTGTCACTTCTTCTCCAGCGAACAACAAATGCTCAGCAAACAGAATTCTGGAAGCTTGCTTATTGTATATCACCTCTGACTCTACCTTCTTCTAAAATAGAGAGACAATATAAATATGCAAGATTTCTTTCTTTATGAATCTATCACAAAATGTGTCAAAATCACCATTGTATTCACACTGTAGTTTTTATATTTTCTGTGATCCACGGATTGATATAAGCTCAAAGAATAACTTAAGAGAGGCAGATCTTTAAAACACACTTCTCTGTTCATGCTGGATAAAGAATTTACTCCTACATCAATCATCCATAGAAAGTCTATACCAAAATGTTATGGCACACTGTCATCTCTGCTGGATAATAGAATATATTCAGTACTTTAAAGTTTAGATAAACTTAAATGCACTAGCAATACATATCACATTTCAAAGTTGTCGCTTAAATGTTGCAGATGAAACCCTGAACCTGTTTAAAGTCAATGGCAAAACTCCCACTGACCTCAGAGGAAGTCAGATACCACCCTTTATTGCTGCCTTTACTCAATTTTACCAATCAATTGACAAATAATTAATAAATGCACTGGATATTGCTTAGACTAAGCAGAGCAGGTAAGAACTAGAAAAGAAGCTTTTCAAATACATATATAAATCAAGCTGTTATCTTTTGAACAATTTATTCAATGAGTTGGCATTCAACCAGATAGAGAGCTGGCAAATACTGCAGAAGATAATTCCTGAATAATTCATTTAATGAATAATAGCTACTTTGGGAGGATAATGTATTCTGTGAGTAATATTCAGCAGTTTACGGCTGAAATTTTATCCAATATTAATCACTGTCATTTGTTTGGGGAAGCATGGAGGTATTCTATGGCTTTGATTGTTTTTCTTACATCTTCCATCACTGCATGGTTACCTACATTTGTGCAACCACCAGGCTTTTGTCAAATTTAGTTTCAGTTTTTAGAACTTGCTGACTTTCATTTAAACAAATAAAGGGACATTTTAACATTCTGTGCATTGTCAATTCAAGTAGTAACTTATTCAGGACCAAAAAAAATAAATAACTGTATAGATCATATATGTGTATATATTTATATAGATATAGATAGATATAAAGCATGAGAAAAATAACAGCTTCCAAGGAAGTTAAATGTAGATAACATTGCCACATTCACGTTTCTTTCAAGAGCTACCTGGTAACGCCCATATTATGATTTTCTAAAAATTGAGGGTTTTTTATAGTTTATTATCTGATTTACCTTAAGTAGTTATGTTTATTTATACAAAAGCATGGAAATAAACTGCGTAGTTTAAGTATTGTTTTTTTCCTTACAGAAATTTTAAGCAAGTCTTGACATCTCAAAGACAGAGCAATGCTGTTGTCAGTTCCCTCAGCATTTTGGTATTCATACCTTTGATATTTCTGCTTCACCAGACACAGGCAAGAACTTTCACAGCTAAGATGTACCACAAACAATGCACTCCAACCCTCTGACAGACCCTCTCAACTACCCTTTAATATGCAGAGCCTCTTACACAGTGATTTTCTTCCATCATATCAGTAGGGTATAAAATACAGCTCATTAAAATCATGACAAAACTGCAGAAGAGAATGAAGAAAACCAAAAGGGGAGTATAATTTTTTGTTTGTTTGTTTTTAAGTAGTTACTGATGGATAACAGCACTATAACCATGTGTGAAAGCATAATCGTATAATTTCAATCATATTTTATATATGCTATACTTTCCAGGTTGAGTATATACATGTCTGGTTGTTTCAGGCTGAACACATAATATGCACCTACATGGATGCTCATAGGTACATCTGCACAAGACACAAGGATTCATACATTTTTAATGAAGGTTAACGTAATTTGAAAAACTGACTTTTCTCCTCTGTAATGGAAAGTTTAGTTTACCTTAAATTTTCTCCAAGTGAGTGAATCTCTGTGGAAGATCAGAGTCAATGCCACAGTGCTCCACGGTGCTGTCCCTGTCCTACTTGTAAGCTATGTTAAGGCACATGAGAGACAAGGAGATGGACCAAGACAGCCAGTACGGCTTCACCAAGGACAAGTTATGCCTCACCAAATCTGGTAGTCTCCTATGATGGAGTGATGGCATCAATGGGCAAAGATGTTGTCTACCTGGACTCTTGCAAGGCCTTCCATATGGTCTCACACCACATCCTTGTCTCTGAATTTGAGAGATATGGATTTGAAGGCTGGATTATTTGGTGGGTAAATAATTGATTGGATGGTCGCAGACAGAGTGTCACGGTCAAACGTTCTATGTCCAGGTGGCAGCCAGTGATGAGTGGAGTCCCTCAGGACTGGTGCTCTTTAGCTCTTCAACAGTCTAGACAGTGGGACTGAGAGCACCTTCAGACAGTTTGCTGATGACACTAACTGAGTGGTGCACTTGATAAAATAGCAGGAAAGAATGCCATCCAAAGGGACCTAGACAGGCTTGAAAAGAAGGCCCACCATAACCTAATGAGGTTCAACAAGGGCAAGTGCAAGGTATTGCACTTGGGTAAGGACACTTCCAGATATTTATACACACTGAGAGAAGAACTCATTATCAGCAGTCCTGCACTGAAGGACTTGGTGGACAAAAGTCTGGACATGAATTAGCTGGGAGCATTTACAGCCTATAAGTCCAACAGTACCCTTGGCTGCATTAAAGGAGGGGTGGCCAGCAGGGGGCGGGAGATGATTGCCCCCTTTTACTTTGCCCTTGTAAGGAATCATCTGAAGTACTGCAACTAGGACTGGGTCCCCTAGCACAGGAAAGACGTGGAGCTGTTGGAGTGGGTCTAGAAGAAGTCATGAAGATTATCAAAGGGCTGGAGCATCTACTTTATCAAGAAAGATTCAGGGAGCTGAGCTCCTTCTGCTTCAAGAAACGGAGCCTCATTGAGGCTTTTTGTACTTGAGGGGAGCATGTAAACAAGACTGACTTTTAACACAGTGAGATAGTGATAGGACAAGGGTGAATCTATAAGAGGGGAGATTTACATTAGATGTTATGCAAAAATTCTTCACTCAGAGGGTGGTGAGGCACAGGCTGCCCAGAGAAGCTTTGGATGTCCCATTCCTGAAGAAGCCCAGGTTGGATGGGGTCTTAGGCAACACGATCTACCAAGTGTCAACTCTGAGAACTATAGTGGATTGGAACTATCTGAACTGTAAGGTCTCTTGCAATCTAAGCCATTCTATGATTCTGTGATTGCTGGTTGATCAACTGCTGCTCTTCTCTGGGGAATGGGGTTCTGCTGTTGTCTTCACATTCTGGGACATATTGTCATTGATTTTTTCACAGAATTAGCTGCCAAATAAGCAGCCCACAGCTACTACTTCCCTGCTGAATCCAGAGATGGTTCATCCTCACTCTTGTCTCTGGTAGGCAAGTTGCAGTTTCAGCTGTGATGTTCAGCTCCATCAGTCATCTATAGCAAGAGCCAACCTCCTAGAAAGAGTGGAGAGAAAGCTAATCAGCAGGAAGTCACCAGCTGAGAGTGTCTCACTTGCCCAGCCACTGCCCAGGTTAAATGAAGCTTATGACACAGTGAACAGATTCTAGCTATAGAGGTATAATAAATCAGGCAGCACAAGTCTGAAAAATAAATAAATAAATAAATAAATAAAACAGATCTGCTGCATTTTGTTATTATGTTGACCCATTCTTTGCCTGATTTTTAACAAACAATAAATAATTGAGATTATTGCAATATCTTCTGAGAAATACCACATTTTTATCATCAAATCAGTTCATATCCCCAATTATACACTGAAATATATGCATTATGACATTAAATGTTTCTGAAATTTAACGTTTTTCAATAACCTGATTACAGGTGTCACTTATTAATGTAAATGATCCAGTTGGTATTTTTTTGTAGGTTTGAATATTCTTAAAAAATCCAACTTACAGTTTTTAAGTAACAGAACCTTTTCTCACTGCAAATACCTTTACAAATAGATTTGCTTAGAGCCTATGCACAAATGAAATATAGAAATTGAAAATACAAAATATTATTTCAGGACCTTGTTTACCTTATGTTGAAGCACTAAATCTCTTGCTTTCTCTCTCTCTCAAAAAAAAAAAAAAAAAGACAAAAAATCACCACCAGAACAAATAAAATCTGTTTCAGTCCATTGACTAAGTATAGTGGTTAAGAACTAGTGTGCAAAATATTGTATTTTTAATGAAAATACAGTCTTGAATTTATCATCTATTAAAAAATGAAATGGAAAAAAATGTAACATTTCCACTAGAATCTCCAATTTAAACATCTCTTTTGAGAGAAATTAGCAAAATTATGCTTAGAAAAGTTATCGTTGGTTACAACGCATTTCTTTCGATAAATCATCTCAAAATATATTAGCTTCAAAATGAATTCTGTGCCAGTGAATAATTCAACACTAGTTGCACAGGGCAGATTCATTTAAAATAAAGATGGGAAAGTGATTTATTTTTGAATTTTCATAGATAACTTAAGTAGTTTATAAACATGCAAATGTAGGTAGCTAATTAAATAAAGAACCAAGTCTTTGAAAGGTGAAGTATTGAAAAGTTGTCAAGACTGGTAAATTAATTAAAACCATGTCATATCTACTATTTCATTTACTTCTTTATTTGTGAAATTCCTCTGTGAGATTATTTGATCTTAATGATTTTGTAATTTGACTGTAGAAACTGTTACTGTCTTAATTTGAAGAAGTTTGAAAATGCGTAGTTTCTAAGTAATTTATAATATATTGTCTCTGTCACACTAACCCTTATTTCCAACTCTGAATTCCCATGTGCCACTATAAATGCAGAAGTAGCAATCAGCAAAATATATACAAAATAAAATTAAATAAGTTACCTTCTCTTGAAATTGTTGCTTTATGTTGCTTGTTTATGGAAAGGGGCAAGATAATCTAAGATATAATGGATCACAGAATCATAGAAAATTCCAGCTTGGGAGGGACCCACAAGCCACCTCACAGTTTCACAAAGGACCACACAAAAAATAAATCACATGGGGCACTGTCCAAATGTTTCTAGAACTCAAATAGGCTTTGTGCCATGCCCTGTGGGAACCTGTTCCAGTGTTTGAATGGAAGGAGACAGTGATCAAGCAATTGTGTAAGTGCTTAGCTACTGGTGAAATTTGGTCATTAGACTCGACTAAGTTCGATTGGAGGCTGGGTCCAATAACTCACAAGATAAAGCTATCCTGCAGTGACAAATGCAGTCCCAAATTCACCCTTGCCAGGATCTTTGCTTTTCACTGTGGTTTGTCATGACAGATGGGCAGGAAGATATCTGCAAGAAATGGAAACGAACTATATTAACAAATAGGTGTTTCTCATTGACCGATCTTATCTATGCAAGTGTGAGAAAAGTGTACAGTAGAAGTCAAAACTTTCATTTTATAAGAGTTATTTTATAAGAGTTTTAAAACTAGTTACTACTACTACAGGCTTCTCAAGCTTGTTTTTTGTAGTGTGAATTCAATGAAAAATTCATATTTTACAATAACAACGCACAAATTTAATTTCCATTTTATTAAATGCTAAAAAATATTAATGCAAATAGATTCATCTTTCCCTTCAACCTACCAGACATGTTTTGTTAATGAATAATTTTTTTAGCATAGATTCAGCTATAAAATAAATCATTTATTTATTTGACTGCTACAGAAAGCAGTGTTGAAGTTTTTTCATGCATGTTGAAAACAGAATGTGATAAGTATCAAAAAAATAAAAAAAAAAGAGGGAGGAGAAGGAGAGAAAATAAAAAGATTCCTGTGACCTGGATTGATCTACCAATAATAACAATAACAACAGAACATGCTCTCTATTGTATGCAGAACTAATGGTGCGCATTCAAGTTTATGGAAGTGTCTTGAAGTGGTACTTACAACTTTCTTTTACCAAAGATGCTGGTCAATACTTTATAGATTCCCTGAGCTTTTTTATTCTGATCAAAGTATGGAATATAAAAGATTAAACTCTTCTACTAATTACATGCCTGAAGGCACATTAACAATGCAAGTGTCAAAGCTCTGCTAAAAACACGTTTTGCATTTTTAATAAAAACTGATAGCAAGGATTTGAATTCATCTAACCGGAAAAAATGGAATTTTTTTTTTTCTGTAGCTTCTTTCTGGGAGAAAACTAGAAGCCTTGAAACCTTAGAAGACTGTAGGTAATTTGTGCTCTGAAAATGGGTTACTAGAAATTTTCTGGTTGTATAATTCACGGTGAGCTTCTACTTAATGGGACTGGAAGGTAACACAGTCCTGCCAGAAATGTACACTAAATTTGTGATATATTTAATACAAATTTCAAAACTTTCAAATATCCTAATAATTAGAATGTTCATTTTATGGAACAGGATTCATTCATTATCTATATTAAAAGCAGTAATTTTCTTCACGCCTTAAAATTATATCCTATCTCAACATTTTCACTCTTTGTGTCCTGGAACAGATAGTAAATTTCTTAACTGCACTGTATAAAAACAAGAAACAACGTTATTTCACAGAATCCTTAAAAACCACCTTAGTATAATAAACTTCAGTGAAACTTGGACTTCTGATGGTTAAAAGATTGCATAAACTCTTTGACTTTTGCCATAGATCTTGTTTATTATAATTACTTACCAGGTTGTACTACATTTTCAGGTAAGTGGAATTGACAGACCTTGCCATCAACAGAATGAATGTTATATTCTGAACGCAATTCAGTTAAATATTCTCTCTCATTCAGAACAGAGCAATGAAGAAGCTGAGGTGTACGACATGATACAGGCTGAGATGCCTGTCGATCCAAATGGAATACAAGGGTTGTATATATTGTGCTTCCATAATTTAACGGTATCTCCTAAAAAAGACTGGGATCTCCTCGATAGAGTCCAGCAGAGGGCTACAAAGATGACAAAGGATGTGGAATACCTCCCTTATGAGGATAGGTTGAGAGACCTGGGTCTGTTCAGCCTTGAGAAAAGAAGACTCAGAGGGGATCAGATCCACATCTATAAATATCTAAGGAGTGGGAAGTAAAGGAACGAGGCTGAAAGCTTCTCAGTAGTGTGAGGTGATAGGACAAAGGGAAAACAATCACAAACCAAATCATAGGAAGTTCCACAAAAATGTGCATGGGAACTTCTTCATAGTAAGGGTGATGGAGCACTGGCACAGACTGCACAGAGGTGGTGGAGTCTCCTTCTCTGGAGACGTTCCAGACCCGCCTGGACACCTACCTGTGCAACCTGGGCTAGGGAGCTGCTTGGGCAGGGGGTTGGACTCGAGGAACTCTAGAGGTCCCTTCCAACCCCTACAGTTCTGTGATTCTGTGATACCACCCAGCAGACTAGGAAACGAAAAGGCCAGGTAAAATGTCACAAATTCTAGTAAAAATCTAAGCTATATTTGCTAACAAATAACTTTTTTTTTTTTTCTTAAACTGTAAATGCTGTCCGTTTGGATATGTAATAAGGCAATCTTCGGGTTACCCAGACTGTGAAGGTCTTAGCAAGCATTGCTATCAGTTTGTTAACTGGATATGAATGTAATACTTCCAGGTGACTTGGGATTGTTTGCTGCTTTTATTATAACATGACTTTTTTTGTTAAACATAGTAATGTGGATTTAAGAAAGAACTGTGCTACCTCTGAAGACAGTAATTTATGAGTATTCTATGAAGACTATCAAGCAGTTTGCAATGGAGTTCTGTTTACTCAAAATCTTCAGGCAAAACTGTAGAATTGCCCTTTGATCACAAAGAAGAATTCAACAGCTTAATTAAAATGCTGTACGAACACTCATGTCAAAAGCTGAAATAAACAAAAATGCTAACATTATAGGCACTTATGTCAATCCTGTGACAGTTTTCTGACCCATCTGTTTCTGATGAACCTCAACAACTGTTGAATATGGAAGCAATAATTAAAAGAAAAGCTTATTAATTTGCTTTAGAGGTAAAGTGAAACTGTTTTCAATTCTGTCCTCCATTTTAATTTTAGGAGATAGAATAAGACAAGGAGAGACAGTATGAAATACAGCAGATGTTTTCTTATTTAAGTGTTACGTACTAAATCTTCCCTCAAGGGAATCACCAGCTCCATCAGTTTTGTCAAGCACTGTCAGAGAGCCAAAGTGCACCTCAACATGTCTAATCACCCTGCAGTCTCCCAAACTGAGAAATTCACTTAACACTTTCTCTCTGCAAATCTCCTCAGATGTGACAGAGAAAGTAAGAGGCACAGTGGGGAAAGTAAAGCCACCACAATGGAAAGCTGAAGTGTTTTAGAAACACCAGTTTCACCCCTCAAAACACACACGCTTTTTCTTCAATTAAGAAAATATCTAAATAATTCTACTATATTGCAGCAAAAAAAAAATAATAAAAGACAATGCCAAGCCAGATAAACAATTTCAAACAACTACTGCTTAAGAAACCATTTTACAGCTTGCATGAAAAAACTTTGTACACAGTTTCCTTTGTCGATTCTAGAGTATAATCAGATGTTAAAGGTCAGTTGACATTCCCAAGTTACTTTCCCCCTTGTTTACAAAAGAAAATATAATTATGTTTTAATACCCCCATATAGCTATGAAACAGAACATTGAATAGCTGTCATGATGACCCACAACACTTCTGTGGCTGCTATGTCATCAGGAACATGTACCTAAATCATACAAAAACCATGAAAAATGGAATGATTACTGCATTAACAGTGAAGCTTTCTTGAGTTATGTCATTATATACATTATCATCATTTCCCTCTCACTGTTAGGTCAAATTACACTGTTAATGTCTGTTCTTCAATTTGGTTCAAGTGCATGATACTCAATCAAAAGGTGAATGACAGACAAACTGAGGTATTAAGACTCTAGAATATATGTTTTTTTCCTATGATTATATGAATTTTCCACAATTAGCATAATAATGTGATATAAAAAAAGAATATCTCATTGAATGCACCTAAGGTAATTAACTGTGCTTCTCACACTGTTGACTATGTTTATTCATGTCACTCAGGCTGACAGCGAGCAACAGGAGATCAAGTTTTCTGTATTGCAGCATGGTATATATTCTACAACTACTGATGTAGGTAGTGTGGCACATAGCACTGCTGGCTGGCACCTAAAAAATGACTGGGAAATTACTGGTAAAATTGCTAACAGTTAAATAATTAATTAATAAAATTATTGTAAAATTATCACGTAGTAACAACTCCGTCGGGCTTAATGATAATACGTATGCGACTGAAATGTTAAAAGAAACAATGTTTTAGTTTTCATAAATCTCTAACCATAATTTCAAACTGCATATTTCTTGAGATATCAAGAAAGATTTTGGGTAGAACACTATGAATAAAATTTGGAATTACACTCTACACCTCTGTGCAAACCACTGTGCTGTATTTCTGCCATCGTGCAGCCTGCTAAAGTCTTAGTTTCAGAATAGAGTCTTATTTTATTATCAGTTATAACTATTATGTGCTGGCTACAAAAATAAAGATGACTGTACCTGACTACATCAGTGAGCACATCCTAATTCTCCTGGTCATCTTTTATGTAAAAGCTGGTTATAAAATTAAAGCTGGTGTTTTTGGAATCTCTGTACTGAAATAAGCACAACAGCAGTCTGCAAAGGTCCTGAAGCAAACAAAAACGTGGGGTTTTTTTTGTTTTGTTTGTTTTCTCTGTGTATGAAAAATCAGCAATAAGCAACAGCAACAACAATCATATCTGTAAAATCACCTTGCCTAGCTATCTGGTTTGGCAGTAGCATCTCCACCTCTGGAACACTGAAATTCAGAGTGTTATTTGATATATTATGGGTGAATAGGCCAATGAGTCAGCCCGTTCAATTGCCAGTAGTTCATTGATTATGATGCATCAGCTGGGAAGGTACACAAGATTCATTTGTTTCAAATATCAATAGCAACACTACATTATTGAAATCACAGAAGAACTCTTAAAACATGTCAGATAAGTGGTTCACTGCAGCTATAACTATGCTTTGCATGGTCACTGCCTACACCTCCTACACATTCAAAATGTTTATTTTAATGTATTGCCTCAGAAGCTCTGAAGTGTCTGAAACTAAACACTGATCTCGTTCTGTTTCTTATTTTGCTTTCTGATGCAAAAATAGTTGTGTAGAATCTGGAAACTCCTAGTTGTCCAGGATGTGATTGACTCCTGGCCATCTCATTAGAAAGGGGATAGCTACAAGCTGGGCCTTGCAAGATTCAAAACTTTTAAATCTGAGTGTATCAGAAAAACAATGAAATCTTTCAAGTAAAATTTAGGCACTTCCTAGACAAATAGAGCAGAAGGTTTATTTTATGGAATGTACATTATGCAGGGAGCACAGGTGGTCAGCTTCTAGAGTTCTCCATTCTGGAGAGAGGGAAGGCAGTGGAGAAGCTATCCTCTGGTTCAAGCATCTGTTTAATTTACCTGTAACAGTCTCATTTCAAAAGGTTAAGGACTGAAGATGCAATCTCAAGCAATAATTGATGCAGCAGAAGAATAAGCATCCATAAGCAAAGGTGCATCTATGTGGGTTGCAATGAAGCGCTTACCATGTTCCTGTTACTGTATGCTGTATACTCTTAACAAGTACATACAAGGTTTCCTGTTTACCTTTGCTGAGCTGTTGCAAACTGACCCTGGTGGACTTGGCAGAAACAAGGAGAACTTGCCCCTATCCTGTGAGTAATAGTAGATGGAGACTGAAAATTTCAGTAGTGTTCATTAACAAAATTTGCTCACACCAAAAATAATATTTGCTAGAACATCTGCTTTGTGTATTTTCAATGGCACAACTCACATGGGATTAGAGGTTTCATATAGTATGTAGGTACAACACAAAATTTATTCTTTACTCAGCTTTTCCAGTTAGCTCTGAAATTGGACTAGTAATAGTGGAAAAAGTAAAAGGTATCTTAATAACAAATGATTTTTGCTTTAACGATTCATAATTGCCTGATGTTGTTAGCAAAATACTAATGGAAACCCCTATACTTTCTAAAAGTTATTGAAAAAAAGACAACATACTTGCTTCTTGTTTTTTTCCTTCTTGCATAGCACAATTTGGTTTGGATAATTCACAATTTCATCTTTGATTTTATATATATACATATATATACATACAACTCAGTATTCCTTCTCTATCAAAGATGCTGCAGAAATACCAGACAAATTTTGTTGTATCAACCATAAGCATGCAGATATGTGAAGGTATGTCAGTATAGCTGTATAATTACTCTGTTGGAAAGTTCTTAAAATCCTTTCTGGCTATTGGAATTTACTTATACATGACTAACAAAGATCGTCTGGTTGCAAAATCATGTTGCTTAGTGATTATGAAGATGAAATGATCTTCAGTTTCCGAATGTTCTTTGTTTTACTTTCAGTGATATACAATAGAATATGGAACTCATAGAGATCAGTGCAAAACAGAAATAAGGGGAAAGGCTATCATACAGAACGATGAAGTAATTCTCAAATGCCTCACCTGATGTACAAAACAGAATAAATACCCTTACCTTGTCAAAAAGGTTGGTTTCAAAGAATTGTAAGCATTGCTGAAAGACTGAATTTTTTGCCTAAAATAACTATACTTGTCCAAATAACACTGTATACTCAAGGACTGCTTAAGGCAACTGCACAGCTTTTACTGTAACAACCCAATACTCTGAATGTGAGCATTTTGAATTCATTATGACAGACATTATGTCAGATCTTACAGACCAAATGGAAATGCCATTTTCATTCAGTAAATGTTTTTGGAGCTGTTTGTATTATTTTTCTTTAGTTTAATTTTTAATATATAAGGCAGGTAAAGCACGGACATAAGTCTGTTGTGTTATAGTTTTTTTTAAAAAGCCATTAAGCTGGAAAAGTAATTATGGCATATTACAATACCTGAACTGTACGAGCGTACAAGGCTGTAGGGTTGCACATCAAGAGAAAACCAAAAACAAAAAAAAATCCCACAACATATTCCCCACTTAAAAATATTCTCTTTAAATCATTATCATGCATGGCAAAGGTATAAGTTTTCCCTCTTTCTCAATGATGTGTTTAGCACCACATTACAAGGATCATTTGAGCTTTCCAAGATACATACGGTTGTTGTATAAATAAAAAAGAAAACCACAACAGCAGACATATTTTAGTAACAATAGTCAATGACTATTTGCATTTATAAAAGGTACATATGTCACTCTGAAAGTAATGTCTCCTATTTACGTCCGTGGAAACTACAACAGACACAAAGAGCACAGTAACACTTTGATAGCGGAAATTCTCAGCTACAAAATACTATTTTTCAACACAGCCAGCTTCATTAGTCTATTTGTGTGGCTGAGATGATCAAAACACTCTTCCTTTGTTGGTGTGACAGCAGTGCATGGTTGTCCAGAATGTGACTTGTCTTTCACATCTCTGTCACCACTGCTAAAATGCACCACTCATCACCTGTCTCTGCTTACATCCACTCTCTGCTCACCACAAATGTTTAGAAAGCATCAATGACTATCTAAGGGTGCCATTTTATTTCCTAACAGATGAATTCAATGCCACTCCTTTGCTTCATACATACTTCCATGTCAGTGTAACGTGAGTAAGCTCAAAGATGATACTCAAAAAATAGTATTGATGATGGTACATTTGAGTAGGTCTATATAGATAGTACACAAATAATACAAAAAGGAAGATGGCCTACCTTTAAGATGACAAAGGCTTGCAATAGACTCCATGTAGGAGAGATCTCCAAGAAGAGATCCTTTCCTGGTGGTGGTCAGCCCTTAAATGGGGTTTGGGGAGAGGTGGAGCCAGGCTCCACCCCTTCCAATCACACAGGTATTATCACCTCCACCTGTGCCCCCATGGCTGACTCGATGCTCGCCTCAGGTGACCAATCAGTGGTTCAGGCCGTGATTCAGCAGTTCTCATACATTCAGATGCCATTTTGTCAGAGTGCCCCTCTGCTGCCATCTGTCACACAGCAACAACATGTAACAGGATATTTGCAGGAAGGCTCATCCTCTACTGCCATACCACCACCATCTACCTCTGACATCATGGGACAACATAAAAAAATAGGAGGCATTGCTACAAATCTATTATGGTATGTTAGCATTTTTATCTCTAAAATATGGTTATTTTTCATACGTAATCCAACTAGCTTTGATCCTTATAGCCATGTTACTGGAAGAAAAATAAATTCAAGCATGATTTTTTCTCAGTTTTTACTGCATTTCAACATATTTCTCATCATCTTACTCTATAAAGAAAAGCACTGTTCTAATGTTTATTTTTTACAAAGTATACTGCAGAAGACGAAACAGTATCACATATTTTCCAATAAAACAGCCACACGATTGCTAGCTTAGTAAATAATGTTAGAAAGCAAACGAGGGGCATGCTGTGTTCATATTTTTGATACAGACAGCTTTGGATGATAAGCAATGTTTTTGTTTTTCTTCTTTTTTCTGTTTTCCCTTCCTTTTTAACTAGTGCAGTGTTTAGGAATGGGCTTCTTCAGTTTCTTGAATGATCCCACAAGTATTCTCTGCCTTAGATACCACGATGAAAATCTTTGATAGTTTCCTTTTGATGGCTTGTTTTCAAACATACTGTACTGCTTTTAAAAATAAATCCTTAAGTTCAATAAAATTCTTAAGACTGTTTCATGGGAGGTTACTGCACAGCTCTGTGTCCCTTCTACAAGAGCTTTGCATGCAGCTTGCAAACTAAGTGACATTTTTCCCCACAAAAAGGCTCAGACCCCAAGGGATTTCTGTAAGGAAAGCCTCAAACTTCTAAACACTCACCTTTACAGACTTTGTAAACAGCTGGAAAGAAAACAGCCCTCTGGAAGGAGAGCAGTAAGCTCTGTGCAGTTCCTTGGAAGAGAGGTTGCAGGTACCCTGAACTAAGGAGGTAACTTGAATTTTTTTTATTATGTTTTTAATTATATTTGGATCCAAAATTAAAGACTTCAAAACTCTGAGGCAGACTGTATTGCAAAGTAAAACTAGCACCCACTGTAGAATAGGTCAGACTACTTAGCACTTTTAAAGCACAGGGATACTTTTGCATGCCACAAAGCTCACACCAGTGCCCTCGAAGACTGCAATCTTTGCTCATCCATGCAGCTCATTACAGTTCTTTGGTTCTCTGCAACAGGATCATGGCATGACATTTTAACATGCATATAGTGTGCTTCGAGCATTTTAGTTGATTTAAAACTGTAGGTAGCTTTTTTTGTTTTTTTTTTTAAACTGTATTAATTTATTGCTTCAGTGTAAGTCAGCTGAAAACTTTGCCAGATACAATATGGTCCCTGAATACTGATGAAGAGAAGAAAATATTTATATGATGAGTTTGCTCTCATTCATTAAGTATTCATGAATTGGTTTGGGGGTTGTTCTTTTTTGTTTGGTTGGTTTATTTTTTCCCTTCTTTTTTCCTTCAGCTGCAATGCAAAAAGAGCCCACATCTCATAGAAGTACCATTTTTAATAATCTCTGTACTATCTGTTTCAAAAAAAAAAAACAACAAAAAACACCTGAATAAAAATACTATGAAAGTTTAGCACATTTTAGTCACCTACGATGAATTCTATTAGAAGAGTGGTATTGTGAACCTTCCAGAAGTTTTTATTGCACTGTCTTCTTCTCTATCCCAATAGCAAAGGCGCACCACAGAAATAAAAGCTGAGAGGATCTTCTCACAGTCCATTTTGAAGCACAGGTTTTGTACAAAACTCTTTACTGCTATTCCCAGATGGATCACAGATCATTAAAAAAAATGATACTAAAGTGCCTTAGCTCACAGAATTTGCACTAACCAGGCCTTGGAGAGGTCATCTTCAGGAAGGTCTATTTCTAATCACATCCCATCTGTAATGTTCAGGAATTTCTCAGGACAACAACCAAAATCCAGCATTTATGAAATAGTTTCTATTCCTGGTAACAGAAGCAAGTGTATTAAATAAATACCCTTCAAAAAATAACCAAACTTGGTACATGCTTTACACCATTTTGATCAGAGATTTTAGATACTAGAAACATTATCAAGCCCTTGCATTAGCCAGACTACAGAACTCAACTGAATGGTACTACTTTTGAAATAAATTTACAAATAATCTGAGGAAATAGGACAGCTCTCCTTGGAGATGAAAAATAAAACCACTATTTATGTATTGAAACTACATGTATTATGGACCAAATCAGGTCTGGCATCTTAGGTTTCAACTTCACTATTATCACAAGTTTATATCTGCTTCAGCTTCATCCCACTATTTTCTCTTTAAGATTAATTGATATTAGATCCAAACATATTACATTTTTATACATAAAAACCCTTCACTGGAAATAGCTTCTTCCTTGGTTCAACAGTTTCCAAGGCACTTCTTTGGACTAGAAGGCAGAAACAGAGTATTACTCCCTACAGGAAACAGATTTGTGCTTCCTGGACTTTTCAAACCTACACTATTTACTGCTTTGGTCCTGTGCTGATGCCTAGGATCTGGACAGTTGTGATAGTTCACTGGATTCAGTCACATGGGGAAAGAAGGCCTGCCCTTTTTCTCTGCCGTAAACATTAATTTTCTGGTTGCCTGATTGAAAATAGAAAACAAAAACAAAAAATTCTGTTTTTCATGCTGTATAATGTGCATATAGGAAAGATAATCAGAATTCAAATTTTCTTTTGCCTCTGAACATTTGATACCTGAACCTTTGTACTGAGGCTATTTGCTAATCACAGCACGTCAGATCTACAGTACTTAAAAAAATGCACCTTTTTATTCTGATTTTCAGTCCTGACCAAGTTTCCTCCGTGAATTAAACTATGCTCCTCTATGAATTAAATTAATAACCTCCTACTATTAACTTCCTGTTCTCTGAGGAGCAAGGCCTTTGGCTTCCAGCCGTTATATCAATTATGAGTGGGGTTGCTCAAATCTATCTGTAAAGTTTCTTGTCTTGCCTTTCACTAATTGTTTTGCACAATACTCATTGGCTTATGTAGCTCTCAGTTGACTATTCTTGCATGGGCATTTTAAGAAAACCTCTGTCACGAAGTATGAGTTATTCTGTGATATCGGTTCTTAAAATGCATCATATTTCTACTCAAGGCTTTTTATATTTTTTATTTTTTTTCATTAAATATAAAGTCATACTAATTAACTATAAATAAAATTTAAGTAATACTTTAAATATATATCTCACATACAGACCTCATTTCTCAAAGCATGGTATACCTTCCTGTGTCATTTTTCTGGCCATCCTTCGAGTATGCACTGTTTTCCTGCCTGCAGCACCCGATCCTCTTCAGTGCCTTGCTGGATTGCCTGGAGCTTCCCAGATGTGAAGGTAATGTAGCATGTTGATAGACTTTCTCTCTTGTTCTGCAGTGCCATCTGTGTTGTGCTCAGGAAGGTATGCCCCGTTCAGCATGTCTGCCACCAGCAGTGACTTTCCACATCAGAGCTTTATTTTCCCATCATAGACTGGAGTCTAAATAACATGCACTGTTATCGTGAGGGTGCATTCAGCTGAGGGTTTCATGATATTAATAGCCTGGATCCATGCTCTAACATTCAACCTGTGCCCAAAGACGAATCAATGCAACTGTTTTGTTGCAAAAACATACTGCTAGAATCTCTTCTCTGAGTACGCACCACTCATGCATCTGTAAGTGCTCTACTGGAAAGTGTTAGGAGATGTTGTCTCATTTATGTTTTTTATTGCTTCTACAAGTCTCAAATTGATCCAGCAAACAAGTTTTTCACAATAGTCTAGAAAGATCATTGAGAGCCTATATTGCTGAATTTCTTTTAAAATACTTGCTCTAGGAATACATATGAAAGATGTTAAATCGTAAAACAAAATCAGATTTGGATGTAGATTTTTTTTTTTTCATTTTTGGCAGGTCCAATAAAGGTAATAATTTTTGGATTACTTGTCATAATTTGCTGGATTGCCTCTTGGTGTATAAAACAATATTGTCAACACCAGTAAGTGTTTAAAGCACATATTATCTAGTACCTATTTAAGTGTCTGAGATGGATAACTGTCTGCATCCTCACACTGCTTCTTCCTTATCCGACTCTTGCATACACATGCACACACACATATATATACAAAGTTAAATTACTTTTCCTTAAAGAGATTGCAGCTGCAAGAATTAAGAAGGATGAATTTTCCAGTTAAGACAGATGGATGTATACTTCTTCCTAGAGCTGATATTGAAGAGAGATGAGGATAGTCTAACTTAAAAATACATGGAGTCAAACTGGCACAAACTGAACCAACAAAAGAAAAGCTTGAATATGATGGTACATGATTCTGAATGTACTTTGAACTCTAAAGTTCATACTACACAAGAATTGATTTGCATTAAGAATTGAAGGACTAGACAGAGTTTATTTTAAAATATCTTGTCTTTTTTCATTACACCTGTTTTGTGCTATGTAATAAGACTTCATACATTTTTGAGGATGGTATTCATATGAATT
The DNA here is from genome assembly GCA_013399175.1 of Odontophorus gujanensis. Classification (NCBI taxonomy): domain Eukaryota; kingdom Metazoa; phylum Chordata; class Aves; order Galliformes; family Odontophoridae; genus Odontophorus; species Odontophorus gujanensis. The sequence continues at coordinate 222,635 of VXAB01001866.1, forward strand.
AGCTACCAGAGTTATTCATCTCATATGCTTTTTTTGGCTACATAAATTTGATAACTGCTGGCTTTTGGTTGTTACAATTGCAGTAATTAATTCACTCAATTTAATTTAGTAATTGTGTTGTCCAATTTAAGTTAGTTTAAAAAAACAGTAGTAGCTGGTTTTATTAATATGGCTGTTGCTTTTAATAATTATTTGTTCTCTTTCATTTAATTATCAATCCTTTGGATGGGGGAGGTTCTTTCAAAAGAACAGTCTTGACACCAAGTAATTAAACAAAATGGTCACAGTTCTTGAGAGCTCTAAACTTTCTCCTTTGTCAAAACTAAAATCTAAAACTCAGCCTATCTTAAAGTTTGAAGTTTTCAATCTCTGCAATTTTAATAGTATTGAGTCACATGTAAAATAACACCAATCATAACATCAGATGATAAAAAAATATAAGAAAGAACAAAACAACAAGGAAAGAAACACTTATATCTCATGCATTCTGCAGTGACATTACTAATTAGTAACATTTACTATTTGCAGATTTTGTTGAATTATTCTTAACTTCAATGCTAAACATATTATTGCAGTAATATTGAATACAGTTTGTCCCTTGAGAACATAAGCTACCCTTAGTTCATAAAACATGGTTACCTTCCATTTGGCAAAGCTTGATTTGTTTGAAAAAAAACAAAACAAACAAAACAAATATTCAGTTTTGTTTTAATAACCCTACTAAAGCTATTCTATCTGCATAGATAACAGAGATACAAACACCAATAAAGAAAAGCAGTTACCTTAATCTCATCTTGAATTCCCAGGGGAATCTCATGAGGTTCAGTAAATCCAAGTGCTACGTTTTGCAACTGGGCCTAGGCAATCTCCACTGCCAATATAAGCTGGGGAATGAAATGACTGAGCACAGCCCCACTGAAAAGGACCTGGGGGTTCTGGTGGATGGGAAGCTGGACGTGAGCCAGCAGTGTGCCCTCAGCCTAGGCAAGCCAACTGTATCCTGGGCTGCATGAAAAAAAAACATGGCCAGCAGGGTGAGGGAGGTGATCCTGCCCCTCTACTCTGCATGAGTGATGCCTAACCTGGAGTACTGCATCCAGATGTGGAGTCCTTGGTACAGGAGAGACACAGACCTTTCAGAGAGTGCTCAGAGGAGCGTCACAAAAATGGTCCAAGGGATACAACACCTCTTCTGTAAGGGCAGGCTGAGTGAGCTGGGGCTGTTCAGCCTGGGAAATAAAAGGCTCCAAGGTGACCTGATATCACCAGTGCAAGGGAGTCAGACTAGATGACTTCTAAAGGCCCCTTCCAACTCTGAAAGTTCTGTGTAAGGATGTGGCAGAACTTGTATATTAGAAGAACAGATACATAGGATCACAGTAGAAAAGTACGTAAGAACACTTATTTTTACAGTTATTTTATGAGTGGAGGAAATATGGAGGTTTAAAAGCCAACATTAACCAAAAACTAGCATCAAATTTTCACAGTAATGGATAAACCTGCATTTGTTATTAATCAAGTATGTGGAAGATTTTTAAAGGCTGATTAAAAAGAATAATTTGAACTTTAATAACAAATTTAAAACTTTTCAAATTACACTGTCAAATGTTTAAATAAAGTTAAATTAAGAGGAACAGAGAAACAGTTGTATTGTTTGCATCACTCATGACTTACATATGACTAACATAGATTTTACCATTCACTTATGTATAGTGGGTAAAAAGATCTCAGTGTTACAGCAAAATAGTGAATTAAATTCTTACCCAATCAGAATTTGTGACAACTTATTTCAAACACAGATCTTTACACAAAAACCCTAACATACTGTAAATTGTACATATACTATCCATATATCTTGTCAAATCATAATCAAATCCCCTTGTACCCATAATATAAAATACTGCACGAGCAAGAAAACATATCCTATTAAATCAGACATACCCACAGTGAAAAGTTGGAAAGCTTTATAACCAAAATTGAAGAGTTTAGCAAAAAATCACTTTCTCCAAACCATCTCATCTATTCTTAAATACAATTAAATGAATGGAAAGTTAACCTTGTGTCAGGAAAACTCATATTCATAGTGGCCCATATAATTTTGTAGTTAATTTTCCAGAAAAGAGTGTTAGGAGTGGGGCCAGTGTTGAGTGCTGTTATTTTCTCTTGTTTATTTATTTACTTTAATCTCTCTTTCATATGAAAAAAAGCTTCAACATATATTTGAGTTCTATCCCTTTCTTCACAGTGATGACAAATCTTTCAAAGATTACTCTTTCTGTTTTTAATTTAACTTTTTTTTTTTTTGGCATTGGTTTTGTCTTTTATTTTTTTTCATGCATCCAGTCACTCCACTTAATTTCATTAAGCTTTTTTTTCCTTTAGCAACATTCTTAATCTGTTAATTATAGTTAATATTCCAAAGATTCTATCCAATAATTTTATTTTTTAAGCCTATTTTCATTTCCTTTTCTATTATGATTTAAGTATTTGCAACAGTGTGCCTTTTAGAGAAACCCATTTGTGTTTCATACACTATTCTTCAATTGAGTGTTCAGACAGTTCTGGTAAGGATGTGTCACTTCTGTAGCTCTGCCTATTTAATTTCATGCCCAGTTCCAGAATGCCAAGATAATGTAGCTGTTGCTAATGCCTGAAAACACTTTCCTGTCTTTTTCTGACAAATTGCTGGGCAAAATATGTCTACATCCCTTCTGACTTGCAGCAAGAAATGATGCTCACTTTTCCTGGTCCAAGGTATGTTCGGCTTATTATTTTCAACTGGACAAAATAATATTTCCAAGATTACTTTTCTTCAAAGTTGACTGCTCTCTGACTTGGTCAATTAAACAAATCATTTGCATAATCATTTGTCTTGGGTTATCATAGCAAGAAAACTGATGGTGCATTTCATTCTTACAGAGAGAATTCCAACCCAGAAGTGTTCCTCATTGCTAACAATGGAAACATTGATAGGAATAAATTATCTTACTTTGTACCATAGCTACAATTCCTCATACACATCAATTTTACTAGCTAAAATGAAAAGTCACTTCTCATTTATATCCGAACTGTGATGCTTAGGATAATGCTACACATTATTATACCAAATTAAAAAAAAGTACTAAAAAAATGCTACATATTCTTTTGTTAGGTAGGTAATTTATATCTAGATTTTATCATCTTCTCCATGTACTCAGTTATAGCTGAAGTTAGCACCTGAAGTCTCCATTGAAAGCAACAGCTGTGTGTGTACAAAACTACATACAAAAGTGAGGATATACTCAGAAAATGTAGACAAAAAATCACCAAGTTTACTATTAATATGGTATTAATAAATATAAGGTTTTTATAACAGTTTTCTAATGAAATTATCTCTGCTTGTAATTTTAATTGAAGCTTAAGGCCACTTTTCTGAAGATCAGACATGCATGAGATAACGGAAGGGCTGCAATTTCCAGAAAATTCTGACTTAAATTTTCAGACTTTTACAGCAAATTCTCACTACACGTGTACACCTGGCTTTCATAGTAGCTATACAAACATAGAACTTACAAAATAATACTTTGAAATATCCTTGTTCATTTAACTATTAGTTCTTTACATCCACTGTGGAAAAGGCTTCCTCTCCACAATGGGAATCTAATGGCTTTTTTTGGTTGATGTAAGTTCATATTAGAAATGTATATTTGAATTATTTTTCAATGCTTACTGATTCATAACAACTTCATCAAAATAATACAAGCCTTTCACTTATCCTTTCATCTCAAATATTTCTTTTTTCTATTTTTATTCTTCTCTGTCTGTTACTTTCTTTGTGCAAACCTTACCATCACTGCACATTTAATTCAATACTTCTTTTGGTTAGATTTCCTCTGCTGTTTTCTCTCACATTTGCTACTTTCTGTTTCCTCTTCCACAGATACTGAAACAGTATGACACTGTTTGGATGACAGCCAGTCTTGAAAAATTCATGTCTTTGAAATCCCACTTTAACCTATGTATTCCTGCTGTGGGTGGGAAAATGTTAGTGGTTTCCACATACCTGCAAGGCAAATTCTTTGTCAGCTTATATCCCTTTCAAAAGCACTGAAGTCTGCAAGTGCCATCAAAATAAATTTATTTGTTTTTGAAAGCATTGTTGTTTTTTAAGAATGATAGATCTTTCTGGTAAAGAATTGACGTGCAGCACTCTCCTTAGTATACATCAAAGTTCTTGATGTATAATGTGCCTGATGATGACATCAGCCAATGTTAAACTACTGAAATAGGTTTAAATGTAAGAACCAAGTGTAAATTCCACTATTAAGCTGATCTATAATTCAAAAGCTTCAAAGATATTTTTTTGTAACAAATCTTTCATTTAGAAAGGGGAAGAGAAGCTCCAGAGTTGTTCAGATGCTTTGAAATACAGTTTTTCTTACTCATTTTCTTGTAACGAACATCTAAATTATTTATCTTCATTATTTAGATTCCAGTGATTTGTCTTTTAAAGCAAGGCATTTTCTATGTGGCTTTGGAGGACACTAGCACTAATTAGCTTGCTGTAAATGCTTTCAGGGTACCTGGTATATTTAGTGGTTCCAGATTTGAAAATTCTTAGTACTTATTGCATTTGCCCTCAGTAAAAACTGTACAGTAACTCATCTATTCTTGAAATCAGAAAATCAAAGCCTTACAGGGTGCTATGACAAACTGCAGTGTTGACAAGATCGATGTTTTGGTGTCTTTTGGTGTCTTTTCCTGAAAAATATGAAATCCAGTTTAAAAATAAATAGATAGATAAAAAAGATATAAGTATAGCAGAGTTACACGGTCAGATACCCACAACTCACAAAAGAAATACACAAAGCTGAATATTTAGTAATGCTGTACTTTGAAACAGGTAATTCCTGCTTACATTTTTTCTCCATGCTTATTCTGTTTAAAGCAGATTAACTCAAATTAAATTTCACACTAATCCTTCTAATGCTGAGTGTGTCTCATTAAGCTTTTCTGGATTCAGACAATTCACAGAAATGGTAAAAGCATTGCAACACTGGATTTTACAGTATAAGGTGGTGTTGAAAACACTTTTAAAAAGAGAAAATTAAATACTTCACCTCTTCAAATTTAATTTGAGCAGGGTACCAGGAATGTATATACAAGTGAGTTTTTATGTAGCAAGTTTGTAAATAATATTCACACAAAAATGTGAAGAACAGAAGAGCTTTTTTGTACAGAACTGTGGCTCTTATTCTCATTTTCTTCATATTTTTTATATCTCAAAATCCCATGCACTAAGAAGAAGGTAGTACAACTATCTGATACGTGATGTATATGAAATTTTAATTATTGCATCTTCTAGCAGGTAATTATCAACTTTCCATAGGAACTGGAAAGAAAATTAGGTACCACTGTCATTCAAAATCACTGAAGAATTTATGTTTCAATTTTACCTTTTCCATTGTTTCTGAAGTTTAGAGATATTTCTTTCAAGTAGACTGACACAGATGTGAAACAGCTACAGGGAACATCTGAGCTTTTCTTTGAGCTTAATGTACTACATAAATCAATTAAGCAATTTGGAGTAAAACAGTGATTGCAACTAGAAAAATATAAAAGACTGTAGGAGAGGAGATGATTAAGTCATTAGCTCTCTTGGACACAGAGAGAAAGCTGAATATTGATTTTAGAACTCTGAAGGTTTAGTTGGAAGTTGGGTGTGAAGAAATTTATGGTATGCCAGAAAACTAATATATCTGCTGAGTCCGTGATTTCTAATTAATTAATAACCCTTAGATTTATGAATCCAGGGTCAGCTACTGAAGCTTAATTGTAACTTAGCCTTAGGAATAGGGATTGAGGAAACAGAGAAGAAAAGGATAACACTTTAAAACATGCTACCTAATATAGGATTGTTTTCTTTTCGTAGCTTCCCTAAGGGTTTTCTTCTGCATTGTGGTTGAATGATTCTACTCACAGAATTTGTACTACATTTTTTTTTTCCTGAGTAAAATGAATTGCAATCCGTTTGAGTACAGGAATCTATTGCACTCTCTTGTGTGGGATTTACTGCACAGTTAACAGATATTAATCAATAAGAGAACAACATATCAGAGATCAATCAAACATCTTCAGTTTGTTATTTTGGCAAGATTTCATGCCATCCCATACAGAGAACACAGATGACAGAAGACTAGGAGAATAAATAAATCTGCGTGTGTAAACTTTAAGCCTCGTATAATAAAAACCTTATTATTTTTCATAAATGTTCAAATCAACATTTATTATCAAAGAATTTTTGCTGAAGTTGTTCATGATGAAAATATTAACAAATATGTGCTCACTATTTAGAGGAAAAACTGATTAAAGAAGACACAAGTAAACACACGGACACTAAGTTACTATTCTGCTGAACTGAACTACAAAATACACTTTGATGCCACCTTGTAGAAAGACATTGGCCAATAATCAAACTGCTTTTATGCCTTCATAATTGCAGTAATGTCTCCAACGTTCAGTGATATACTTTTCTATTAATCATGGATTCTAACCTAAATATTACATTTTATTTTACCAATTAAGAGTATCTTCAGGAGTTTGAAACAATTTATTTGCAGCAAGGAAGACAAAGGGAATCATGTCTTGAAGCGCCCCAGAAAGACTCAACTTAGACTTCCTGGGAAATGCTAGTAAATCTTCTTCCTCATAGTTCCCTAATTTTAACCTAATAAAACAGTAACTGGCAGTTAGTAGTTAAGTTAAAAGTGAAGCTCTGCCATTTCTTGGGCATCCCTGGGTTGTAGAAACACACTATTTCTAGACAAAACCTTCTACTTATTCCCCATATAATTCTTTAAATAAAGAAACAAATGAACAAAAACACAAATACTTCCATTAGGAAAATTGTAGTCCACATATAGGCTGAGCAGTCCAGATCTTTTTTTTTTCTTTATAGTTTTACTACAGATGAATCACAAGCAATATTTCTGCAATCCATTACTATTTACTTGCAAAGTGTATCTGTAATATTGTTTGATAACATGAAAATACTTTATACCTTAGCAATTTGCAGCATAGGTTCAGAAAAAGCCAAATATTAACCTTTATTTTATTCCAATAATTTTGATATTAAATAATTAGTGGCTACGATTCCCTTCATCCTGGCCATTATCTTTACTGTTAAACTTCTTTTGAGCTAAAATGTGTTCTGGATGCTCACGATGCTTATTATGAACTGTTTACTTGAGGATTTACCTGACTTGAATTTAAACTGTTTTTTAGCACTCTAACAATGTGATCTGAATTTCTCTTTCGCAATCCTTTGGATTTTGTAGAAACAATTAAACCTCAGAGCACACAACTTAAATTATAATCAGAGAACAATCCACATTTCTCGTGACATTGTCAGAAAAAGAGAAAAAAAGAAAAAATAGAAAAAGTATTAAGGCTAAAGAATAAGCGTAACACTGCATTTCAGGTCCACAACTAGCCACACAAGTAAGAGGTATGAAAAATGAAGATAACATTAAAACCCAAACATACCACAGAACACAGTAGAGTAACACCTTAAACATGCAAACTATTCCTCTATCTGCTTCAGAAAAACAGAAAATCACTATAATAAATTGTAATTAATTTAAGTCATTAAAAACAAATTTCCAGTAATTAAATACTCCTTAAAACTCTGGAAAGACCAGCATCCCTATAGTCTTTAGTACAGAATAGGAATAGAACAAAAATAGAACAGTTAAGTTGGAAGGGACCTACCAAAATCATCTAGTCCAACTGCCTGACCACTTTTGATCTAACAAAAGATCAAAGCATATTATTGAATACATTGTTAAAATGTCTTCATGCCTCCTGAACACTGACCAGCATGAGGCACCAACCACCTCTCTCAGAAGCCCATTCCAATGTTTGACCATCCTCTCATGGTAATTGTCCCCTGGCACAGCTCTGTGCAATCCCAGTATTGCTGTTGGTTCCTGGGACCAGGGCTTGTCCCCTCCCTCTGCTTCCTTTCCTCAGGGAGCTGCAGAAATCAACAAGGTCACCTCTCAGCCTCCTCTTCTCCAGACTGGACAACAGAAGTGTCGTCAGCTTTTCCCCACAGGACATGCCCTCCCAGCTGTTACCAGCTTTAGTGCCCTCCTTGAAGAAACACAAATATCTTCATATCCTTATTGTTTCATGGAGTCCAGAACTGCACACAATATTCGGGGTAGGACAGCACCGGTGCTGAATACAAAGAAGACAAACACCTTGTCTGACCATCTGGCTCTGCTCTGTTTTAGTCCATCCCAAAATACAGTTTGCTCGTTTTGCTGCTGGGGCATTCAGCTTAAAGACAGGCTGTCCTAAAGACAGACTCCATTGTCACTGGGATTGTATTCATGCCATACATCTTTCTTTTTTTTTTTAACATCATCTTACAGTGTCGTCATGAGCAGCAAAGAAGCACAATGGTAAAATGTTACACTTATGGATGGACATAAAGTGACCATCTCTCATCTAGAAAATGTCTGATGAACTACAATTTGGGTGTTTGGTTTTTGGTCCCTTGGAAGTAGGAAATTTTTTTTTTTTTTTTGAAAAATACTTTTAATAAATATATTGGCATATTTCTTTCAGAGTAATAACTACCAAAATAATAGAATGAAAAAATCTGGAGCAACAAGATGTCAGCTCATTTCAAGAATGACTTGGAAACTGCTGTATAAGGCAATTAATTTGCCTTCAGGATAAAAGACCATTGAGCATTCCAGATGATGGTTTTTTTCTACACCATTCTCTTCAGCTGAAACAAGCAGTTACACACTTTGGAGGAATTCCAGTTTTCAAGACTATGTTTTGGTACTCAATGGCATTTGTCCATCTTATCCTTTTATATATGTTTAGATTGGCTGTATAAAGAAAGTAAGTATATTCTGTAAACACTGAAACCTGTACTTAATTGCATAAAAATAACTTCTTGACATTTTAAGTACGTTTTCAGATTGCGGTTATCATCCACAATAATATATAACCACATGTGGTCAAATTGCAGAACTAATCAAGGTGTTTGAGAACCAAGTACAAGATTTTCAATTAAACAAAGAAAGAAAATAAGTTTAATAATAATAATATAGATCTTGCTGTTTAATATCAATAAAATATACTGGTGAACTTAACACCTCTGAATGAGGGAAGACAACCGTATGTATATACCAAGTAATTCTTAACTAAAGGAGGTTGTAACAACTGAAAATGTCTGGAAAGAAATAAAGAGAAATTGAAAGTGAGTTTACAAAGATGCACATGCTTACCATATTGCTGTGACAGAGGAAATTTTTTTTCTTTTTTTAATGATCCATCCTGGAGAGAAGGGAAGGAACTGTCCTCCTAAAGTAAGAGAGTGCAGTTTGCAGCTTTATTGTGGATTTTTCTATTTTTTGCACAACAATGTGATACTGGTTTAATTTAGCAGGTCCAAAATTGCTCTGCTATAAATACAAAGCTTTCCACTGTATTCTGAAAAATTGAAGAATCATAGAATGGCAAGCTGTGGAAGGCACCTCAAAGATCATCTAGTTTCAACTTCCCTACCATGGGCAGGGCTGCCACCCACTAAATCAAGCACCAGATCAGGCTACCCAGGGCCCCATCTGACTTCCAGGGATGGAAATTTTATCAGTTAACTGGAAAAAAAATCAGAAAAATCATTTGAAAAAAAAAAGCAAAAAAAAACAAACAGCTACAACCATTTGAAATAATGTTTAATTTCACAGTAATGCATTTAAAGCAGAATAAAAGTAAGCTTATAATCTCTAGATGTACTGCTCATTGAAGCTGCAGTATAAACTTCAGTTGATTTACTGTCACTATTATAGTGCATGCTACCATCCTGCAGTAGAAGCTGACCACACAACTTTACAGGACCGTTATGAATGCTACAGAACTTCACATAATTCCCTGAACCAAAAGACTGCTCAAAAAACCAGTGTTTTTAATTATGTTTCCTTTTTTATCCACCTGGGATATGAACCTTGTGATTGGATACCACTAAGACTACATTACAGAAGTGGATCTCTTCCTGTGTCATTTGATGCCAATAGCCCAGAGAGAGTATTTGATTTATGGTTGTCTTCATACTTGAAAAAAACAAAACCTACAAAAATATTCAGACATGTTAAATGTGGTTCCTTCATTTATCATTGCTACAAGACAAAAAGTATAAATAAATCCCTTCCGAGATAGCATCCATAGATACTGTTTATCTGTGCAAAAATGTACACAGATAATATCAGTAATTTCTTCCACTGCACTACCTCTTAATACAAAAGTTCATTTGAACCGTCAAAACGGTTTACTTAAAAACTGCAGAAGTTCCTTGTGCTAAGAAACAAGTAGTACAGTGAAACTGTTAAAATGCACAGTCATTGCTTCAGGCTAAAAGGGAGATCACTGGGAAGATACTTGCAGGAAGGTACACTTGGTGGTTGCACACTAGACAAACACTTTGACAGCTAAACTTCTAGAGCTAGCAGTTTCTCACTCAGACTTAAACAAAAATCCAAAGTCTGTATTCACAAAGGAGAGCAAGTTGGGAAAACGCTGAACACCTACATCTCACCTCTCTTTTCTGCAGATGATTTAACGTGAGTGATCTTAGAGATAGTACTCAAAAATAGTATAGAAGATGGTATATTTGGATAGGTCTATACAGATGGTGCACAAATAATACAAAAAGGAAGATGGCTCACCTTTCACATGACAAAGGCTCGCAGAGGACTCCACGTAGGAGGGATCTCCAAGAAGAGATCCTTTCCTGGTGGTGGTCAGCCCTTAAATGGGGCTCGGGGAGAGGTGGAGCCAGGCTCCACCCCTTCCAATCACACAGGTATTATCACCTCCACCTGTGCCCCCATGGCTGACTCAATGCTCACCTCAGGTGACCAATCAGTGGTTCATGCCATGATTCAGCAGTTCCCACACAATGATAAACTAACGAACCAGCCAACGTCTGACATTGCTGTGAAGGGGAAAGCATAGAAACATTGCTAAGGAGATAATGCAGACATATTTTCTCATTCCACTTAAAAAAAAAAAAAAAATCAAGTAAAATGCTGTGAATTCTTGTGCAAACCTCTATTTACCCTGCAAACTTTCTCCAGTTGATAGTGTTGACCTAATTTAAGGACCAATACCATTTCCATCTACCTGTATGTTACACTTGCATTTCAGTTCTCACTCCCACTCCAGTTATGTTTTTCTAATACCTGACCAAAAATTTCCTAAAATTAGATATGATTCAAAATAAAAATCCTATCTTCAAATTAAGATTCTGATTTTGACAAAAGAAAAAAAAACAAAAAAAGGGAGATTTAAGGTAACTCATAGAGAATATAAACCTTTCTGGCATCACTTGCCCATACTCAGAAGTGTAGGGAAAAAACTGCGATCCTTTACAAGCACAAAATAGAAATCAAATGAAAATACTTAAGCAGAGCTCCAGAATGCAAAAAGTAACCTGGATATCATAAAATTCAGTAAATTTCTAGAATAATTAGCCTTCTGGTGTTGTGAGTGATTATTAAAAACTGTACATCAATTGATTCTGCTTTAAAACAAAACAAAAGCTTTTTAAACTATAATATAAAGGGTTTTTTTATGTATATGTACATATATATACACACATGAGTACAGGTTATACATAAGTAGAGTTAACTTATTTTCCACATCAAAGAAAACATGGGTACCTTCAATGCTTACAGCAAGAACATACTGTATCAGAAATATTTTGTTTAAAGAAACAAGAAAACAGGAAAGAAAAAATGTCATTGGATAACATGCATCCAGTTCTGGAGCACCCGACACAAGGACACGGAGTTATTGGAACAGGTCTAGAGCAAGGCCACAAAGATAATCAGAAATCTTGATCACCTCCCCTATGAGGTCAGGCTGAGAGAGCTGGGGCCCTTCAGCCTGGAGAAGAGAAGGCTCCAAGAAGGCCTTATATCAGACTTCCAGTATCTGAAGGGGGCTTACAGAAAAGCTGGGGAGGGACTTTTTAGTACATCAGGTAGTGACAGGACAAGGGGAAACGGCTTTAAACTAGAAGAGGGTAGATTTAGGCTAGATATCAGGAAGGAGTTCTCTACTGTGAGGGTGGTGGGACACTGGAACAGGCTGCTCAGATTGGTTGTGGATGCCCCCTCCCTGGAGGCATTCAAGGCCAGGGTGGATGGGGCTGCGAGCAACCTGGTCTTGAGGGAGGTGTCCCTGCAGCTTAGGGGGTTGGAACTGGATGATCTTCAAGGTCCCTTCCAACTCAAACTATTCTATGATTTTTATGTGGTGAATCTGAAAACATCTACTTGGTCTGGATTACGTGAGGTTTTATTAAAGCATTTAAGAGAAAATTATTCTTCTGAAACGCAAAAATCTAAACTCAGGAATTCAAGCGTGTTCTGAAATTAATTAAATCGACTTGAAGTGAAAGGGGATGGCTGGTAGCAATTAGCAGATATTTCTGGTAGCTCAAGACATAGCAAGGGCTGTTCTTTGTAATTAACAGATTCTTGAGCTTGCTTTCTTGGATTATTTCCCTCCAGCAGAGCTTTCTCAGAAACCTGAAACCAATTCGCAAATGTCACTAGCTGAAAAACTAATTTTTATTACTATGACATTTTTATTTTTATTTATTTTTTAACCAAATTAAATGAAAAATTTCCTCATTCCTTGCGATTCATTTACTATGTGTTCAGAACACTGTTTTCTGTTTCACTGTTAGAGGTTGTATCTATATATTTAATGTAACATGACATTATTTTGTGGGAATGGAAATGCAGCCTAACATTGAACCAGATGTTTCCAATCCTTAAGTCCTAGAGTCTTAGTGGCTTGTTTGGTTTTGGTTGTTTGTTTACACCACAATTATTTTTGCAGAACATATGCAACAATAGATAGGACAAATTGACTTCAGTTTCTATTATTGCTAAACAGTATTAGTAAAACAGACACTTGTACTAATTCTGAAGAGCTTTGAATTGTATTATGTGGGAGCAAGCATGGGCTGGGTGATCTGTAAGATCCATAGGTTTTATTGACTGACTTAAGCTGCAGGTAGAAGTGGAGAGCATACGAAGAGTTGCTGTCCTCTCTCCTCCCTTTCAGCCTTTTCACTTATCTTCTTCTATGCTCAGTGGTGGCACAGGAAGGCTCTGTGACAATCCCAAATAAGCAAAGTGTTGAAACAGACTGCAAAAGTTTCTTTGGTTTTGCAATGATATAAAACCAAGCAGACAAGACTAAAGAGAAAACAAGGACTATTCACACAAGAATTGTGAATTCTGCAAGGTAGAAGGGGAATGTACAAAGAACATCGGAAGTGTTATACCTTCCTGTATCACCTACAGTATATAAAAGTTCTTAGTATCCTTGGAAAGCTTTAGCAATCAAGTACATGAGGAAAGGCCAGATCCCTCCAATGGGATACTGCATGGAAAATTTCTTCTACTTTGATAGTAATACTTTGCTTCTGGAGAAATCTTTTCTTTCTGACTTTTCTCAAGCAGGTGATCACAGTTCTTCAAGGTCAAAAAATAGGTTGAGAGTATTGCCAACTGCTAGAAGCCAGCAGTCAGCAGTAGCTCAGGTTCCCCTGAGTCATCAACAATTCAGCTCCTCAAACAATACAGGGGAAGGAGAACAAGCTTTGATAAGTTGCTTTAGGTATTTACACTAGGTGGAAAACATCTATTTAGTTGCTGACTGCAGTTGCCTTTAAAGTCTAAACAGAGCAGTAGGAAGAGAAAGGAGAAATTGAAAGATGTTTCTCTCAAGACAAAAAGTGAACAGGAGAATGAGACCAGAAGAGAAACAAAAAGTAAAGCTGCCTAGCTCTAACTCATGTTGCCAGCTCATGATGTCACTAATCAAGATCATCTCTGTGTTCTCCAAGAGTTTAAGAAGCATGCATGTTTCAGTTGGTGTCTAACAGCCATTCCTTTACTGTTTCTCATCAAGTAAAAATATGAGACAATGATATCTTAAGAAGGAAGGTTAACTTCATGACAAGTACATTTCGTTGAAGTCTATTTTAGATTGCTATTTAATAATGCCTTGTTTGTAGTCTGTAATTTTATCTAAGTATAGGAGGAGGTCACCTGGCTTTCTGTCTTAGTTACTGGCAGTAATAAGCATTCACTTTGTCAAAAGAGTAAAATAAAGTATGTGATGAACAATGAGTTTGTGCTAAAAATGCAACTCTCACTTGCTGTTTCTATATTATTACTTTCCTAAACTGCAAACATCATCAGTCACTGAAGACAAACTGCAGTGCTATGACAGAATATATATGCTTGCCATACAGTCATGCTTTTCCTTTTTTATAATGGACATTATTCATAATGGAAATAGTAAATCTTAATGTCGGGTTTCAGAAAACTTGGCATCAGACAAGTTCATATTTTATGCATTATTTTAAGAGTCGTTTTTCAGAAAAAAAGTGGTATAGTAAATCAGACCTCAAGAAAATGATTCACTCATAAAGATTCAGAAGCTACTTAGGTTGATTATTTTCACCGTTAAATTTGACACCATACACACCATGAGCTGGTGAATTTCTCCATTACTAAACACTAGATTTGAAGTAGTACATACCTACCACATGGTTAAATCAAACCAGAAGTAAATTGGCCTTACATCTGCCTGCTAGTTCTTTATTTTAGTGTTGAAGGAAGAGAAATTCAGGCATGGAAATCATTATTCATTTGTCTATTGGCATAGTAGCCTTATCACCATCTTCCTTCTCCATTTACTTAAACCATCACATCACTACAATTTTTTTCCTAATGAAAAGAGAACAAACAAACCAAAAACACAGAAGCAATTTATTTCACAGTTTTTTTTTTTTGTTTTTTTTTACTGTCAAGTGTCCTTACTTAATTTTCCCAGAGAAATCCACAATTTTCTTGACCAGTAGATATTGAATTTGGACATGGGACTGAAATTATGTCATTGTTTCTTCTCACAATTATTTGGTATGTAGATATTTATGATTACACGTAAAATAAATTATATAATTAATTATAATTATTTTAGCCATGATGTCAAAATGGAAACTCATATATTTAGTCAAAGAAAGTCATTTTGTAGAAAGAATTGAAGGCTTATTGATAAGACTGATCGGTGGGACTGTGCAAGCATATAGTAGTTTTGAAGTAATAAAAACCTCAAAATTATAGAGACATCTAATCTGTGTTTAGATTTTTCCCTAGAAGAGCTTTTTAATCTAATACTCCTCTTGTTTATTATTGAACTAAGTTGAGTGCAAGGGCCAGTCCAAAAACTATGAAATTTGCAACTAATGTATATATAGCATATTTTACTCATATCTGGCACCTGTAACACAGCCACATCCTTAATTGGCTTCAGGTTTCTTACATAATTTATTAGAAGCGTTAAAACACTTAAAAACAGAATTAACAAGACTGGGCACAGGGAGCTACTGAACCTAACACACCAGTACACAGGGTAGTTTAAGATGAATTTGTCTTCAGTACACTGAGATGCTCTCATAAACTTGAAGGTTGAATTCAGAACTAGAATTTGTTGAGACAGAGTGACAGAGGATTTATTTCAAAGACTGCTTTTAAGTTAAACTTAAAAGTTAACTTAATTTTAAGTTAAAATCTATTTTTAAGCAACAATTTTATAGTTACTTAGAAGAAATCTGGAAAACATAGTTTAATTAC
The DNA here is from genome assembly GCA_013399175.1 of Odontophorus gujanensis. Taxonomy (NCBI): domain Eukaryota; kingdom Metazoa; phylum Chordata; class Aves; order Galliformes; family Odontophoridae; genus Odontophorus; species Odontophorus gujanensis. The sequence continues at coordinate 238,354 of VXAB01001866.1, forward strand.
TTTCTCTAAGAGGATTTAAAACATTTTACCTTCTGCAAACAGTGAACATATTCCATGTTGGGCACCAGGAATGAGATGACCTCAGCCCATCCTCATGATGATAGTCCCCTTTGTGTCAAGCCTTAGATGACTGCTTCTCCAGGATCAACACTGTCAAGATCTGTAGTAGAGTGCTCGTCAGAAAAGGCAGAATACTGTTCCTGTCAAAAAAAATAAAAAATAAAAAAGATATATTATATGCTTATAAATAATTTTCACACATTAATGTTGAACTAGGCTTTCTGCATATTAGCTTAATTAGTAGTATTTATGAAATGAAGAAACAACACAATTACTAACACAACTGATTTGTACATTTGAGTGTATCGCTCAAGGGAACACCTTCCTCTTCCTTTTTTTCATTTATTTTTTTTGAAAGTATTTGGCTTACATTCTTGACAATGAAGTCAAATTAATAAGTTTAACTCCATATTATTAATGCATGATTATAGTATAGATTTCCTTTTACAATATTCTATGCCAGCATGGGAGAAGATCAATTAATAGCAGAAATGCAAGTTAACAGTACTGTAGTATGGTGCACCGTTCTACTTAAGGCTACTCTTACATCCCAGCATTTACAGCATTACTTATGGCAAATCTCACTGAACAGTTGATTTCTTGCTTTTTATTAGTCAAGCAGCTAGAAGATAAAAATGATCAAGAATAAACACAATAATGTATAGAAGAGAAACAGCATCCAAAAGAAAATTTTCACCTAGAGAGTTTCACTGAATGTTTACTCTTTGTGACATACTTAAAATATATTCAATTCCAATTCAGTTAGTTATAGAGTCTTTTCATAAAGTTATATCCAAAGTGCAGTTTAAACTTTAGTCTACTAAGAAAACTTGAAAAAATTAGCTACTGGAAGCAAAACCACAAGAAGCCATAAATAAACAGGAAATATTAGAGTCATTATTTAATATTTGAGTCAAAACAAAAGTGGTAACTGGTGTAAGCAGTGATTATACCCATACTGTACTGAAATGTGCACAAGAATAATCACTAAAAATCAGTTTTATTGTCAGTCTTGTATATTATTATCATTTTAGATATCTAACCCTCTGCAACTAATTTGTGAAAGTAATTCCTATAGCATGAACATGGATGAGAGTTACAGAATGAGTACAAAAATGCCTGAGAAAAAAATGTTTAACATAATTTTCTACTTAGAAATTACATAAGTATTTGTAATTCCTTTATCTTTTTTTGCCAGGTAACAATGCAGACAAATCACGTAGAACCTAGGCAAGAGATGTGGCCATTGAACACATTTTTAAAATATTAACATATTTGATATGCGCTGGTTAATAATATAAATTTATCTTACTGTGAAAATGAAATCTGTTCTGGTATGAAATATTCATATGTTCAGTACTTCTGCCAGTGAAACTGTCAGTTCAAGATTGCTTGTTTATACCCTTCTGTAAAATGTCACTGACCAAATTCTTCCTTGATTCACTTCAATAAATTCCTACTTGATGGAAATTCTTCTGCTGAAACAGGCAGAAAATAGCTGTCTACAGGCTTTTTTTTTTGTTGTTTGGTTTTCTTTAATGTAAGTATGTCTTCTATTTAATTATAAATCAGTTATAAGTTTGGATAAACACTATATAATACCTCTTGTAATTGTCTGAGAAGTACATCTGCATTGAGGATGAGTTCTTATTCAAAATATACATGTTTTATCTACAATCACAATTTTGAGAACAAATTTATTTTCAAATAGAGACACGTATCAAACTACTAAGATCAAACAACAAACATCATCTCTACCAAATTTCTCTTCCTTTTTGTCAGAAAATGAGCACAGGTCATGGAAATGCATTGCTGGCTCTTACTAGTAAATTGCTAGTTCTAAATACAAAATATAACAAGTAGATGAGAAACTTCAAAGCTTTTGTAGAATGGTTTGCATTTACAGCAATGTATATGTACCTCCTGACTATGACCACTCTGTGACAGACTTGAAATATTATCTTAAAAGTCCTACAGTGCTTTACATGACTGAAAAACTCAAGAAAACAAAACAAAAAAATAATAATTTGAAAAGAGAGCTCACACAGCCCCTCCCTTAAATTAGTAAATAAAGCAGCAAAATAAACAGCATGCAACCAAATCACTCATTGTCTTTATCACCAGAAGAGCAGAGGGAGCCTGAGGGACTACTGGTGATCTCCTCAGGCTTGGCAGAAAAGCAGGGAACTTCACCCAGTTTTCTGTTCAGTGGGAAAACTGTGTTTTGTAGTTTGGTGACTTCCTTCCATACCTTACAGCAAACTCTTCCTGGTCAAAATATCTGCAAGTGGTAGAATTCAAAGAGCAGAAGAAGCTCAGTGCTAACAATGCACACACAAAAATCCAAACAGCTGGGCACCGTCGTTTGTTCATTGTTGTTTTTTTTCTTTATATAAACACTGCCTATGTATACGTGCACATAGGCATGTGTAGGATGACAAAACAAAAAGCATTAGGGTGATATGCAGTGATGTTTTTTTGTTTCTTTGTTTTTTGTGTGCAGAAACTGGCATGACCTGCTGACATGTTCAAGTTGCACTTTGAAACAGAGGAGAACATTCTAAGTCGATAACCTCAAATCTTCCATTTCTTTCTTTTCTAGAACCACTGATAAAAACAAACCAGCATTCTACCTACCTTCCTAACTGCTGCTTAAGACCTAATTTGGTAAGCCCTTGTTATCATTTTAGTTGCTCAAAATACAAAGAATGACTTAAAAGAATGATTTATGCGTTTCTCTTAAGAGATTATAAGCAAGTGAATGATGCAAAAATGTTTTGCCTCCTCTAATTAAATTGCCTAAACTTAGCTTTACTGAAATAAATTTTTCAAGGTGGAAAACAATCCTAATAATTTTTCATTGAAAGGATCTGAATTGTAGAGAGGATGCTAATGTTTTATCCCCTGTATTGCTGAAGACTATATATGTGCATTTTTTTAATATATATTTAACAAAATGATAACAAATGTCATAAATACATTCTTTGGCACTTGAAAAGAGTGTCAAATTCCTTAAAAAAAAAACCCTATGATGAATTTTTATCAGGAAGAAGTGAGAGAAGAAAGGAAAAGCACTGTTAAGCGATATTAACCAATGTTTAAAACTCAATCTATAAGATAAATGAAGATTTGAGAAAGTTTGAGTTTGTACTGCTTGCATCAGTTCTGATTCTCAAACAGAAGTAACATTACACTCTCGTGGTTAAAAAGCCATGTTTAAAACCAGTAAAGACTTGAAAGAATACAATTTTTAGGCACTATTTATAAATGGAGGAAATAAATGTCACATCCTAGGAGAACAAACTCCTTAAAAGAGTTTTCTAAAGATGATTTGTTAGTTTAAATTTGAAACTGAAGATTTAAATATCAAAATGTGAAAACTAGTAACCCATTTCAAAATGAAGAAATAGAAATATGGAAATAAGTAGGCACTCTATCTTAAATTCCAGTTCTTTTGCTTTCACTGGACAGAATGTTAGCTTTAATTTTGCATTTTCTCATTTAAAATGGTTACTATTTTTGTTACCATTTTGTGAGCTAAACAGGGAATTTTATGTTAAATTATCGTTTCATCTGAAACTTTTATCAGCAAATTCCAAGGTAGTACAAAATTCCAAAAATTTATATCAGCGTATTTAAACATACCAGCAGTACAGGCTATGCAAAAGTAACAGTGCTCTGCCTAGAAGCCACTGTCCCACCATGCTGGGCATCATAAAGTGAAGCCAAACTGCATAAACTTAATGGAAAGGAAAGATGATCATGTGCTAAGCCTTTCGTTCTTCTCAGTGTGTAACTATCAGCAGTTCTCATGTAAGAAGAAACAGAAATCTATGCTGTAAGATGAGCTTAGTCATACCTTTATGTGACATAGTACCGTGAATAATTTATGTCTCAGACACATATCTTAGAGATGTTAATCTTTCATGGAGCAACAGCCAGAGCCCAGAGAGAGACTGCAATCATTATATCACAATCCGTGGTCGCACAGCTGCCTTCCTGAAACCACAGAAAGCAAGGGAAGGAGCTGGCATTGCTGCCAACATTTTCCTGGCAAGGGAAGGTGAAGAGGGCGGAGAGCTGTATTTAGGCAAATAGTTTTCCCAGTTTTGGCTGAAGATCTGTGCAATCTGCTTGCTTCCTGTGGGCCTTTGTTCACAGTACAATTTAAATTCTCTGTTACCTATTCCCTTCCATCCCAATGTACCAAGTAGGTACAGTAAGTCATAGAAGGGTAGTTAACATCAGCTGTCAGCTTCACGCTGAATCAACAGAACTACAAATGGCATTAATCCTTTGTCTGGCCATAAGATTTATCACGGAAACTTCCTAGCTTTCTTGGACTTTCATCTAAAATGGAAATCAGATCTATAGTAATTTAATGAATAAGAAACACTTTAGAAAGATTATTCCTTATTTTTCCTTCTTGTTTTTTATTTCTTCTATCCTGCACAGTTTTCACCAGATATCAATTTCTATAAACTGAAAGAGTTTTCAAGGTTTAAGGAACAGTAGAAAATATATGTTGTCACTCGGTAAGGTAAAGATTTTCAGTTAGCAATTAATCTAAAAATCAGTAATAGCTCAATGCTATCTAATACTCATAATAAATTAGTGATGCTATATAATTATTATGTGGGTATTCAATTGCACATCACATGAGTCATCTTCCCAGGAAATATTTTCCATGGTTACATGCCATGCAGCAAAAAAGCACATAATTAGTATGCAATAAGGGCATGATTCCAAGCTGCAATGCTTTAGTACTGCAAGCAAATAGTTTGGGTCATTAGACTCCTGGCCATGAAAAAGAAAGAGAACAAACAAATCTTCAATTACTCTTGAACATTAATTTCTGCGTTAAGATGATTATACTGAGTGTTTTCAGGATACAAGGAGATTATATCTGTAGTAATGAAGATAAAAAATAAGAAATTATGACAGTTATTCAAAAATTATTACAATTACGCGATCATTCTTTACTGCAAAAATATAATCCAAAAGTGATGAAAAAGCCTTAAATTAAGACAAATGAGGAAAAGAAGAACAAATATGAAAATACGCTAAATGGAGAAAATAATTAAATAGGGTGACAGAATGAACATTCTAGTTCAGTGAAGTACAACAAACTTGCAATCATCTTCTCTTACCTATTGAAACATTATTAATCAGACACCTTCTTAATGAAATTGGAGGACTTCTTCAGGAACACAGATCAGCTAATCCTTACAAAGAACAAGCTAGAATAAAAGACCTAAAAATTACATTATTCCTGACAATGAATGTTTGGGAAAACCATTAGGAAAATATTCTAAATCTTGTAATTATTATCAATGGAGGGATTAATTTATTATAGTTTGCACCAATAACAAGATTATTCGTGGCAGTCTTATAAGTTTCAACCTTGACAATAGACCATATAAACTACAAGTTGGGTTGGAAATGAGTACTCACTTTAGTCTTCAGAAGAAAATTAAATTTCACAAACCTCTACTGTTAAGAAACATACTACATATCTACACATCTGGACCATTTGCAGAGCTAACTTGAAAATATGTTCTTTTCTATAGGACAGAAATATACATGTTTTTAACTACAAATAAAACTACATGTCTATCTCCAACTCATAAAAGTAATAACAACATACTGTCTGATTTCATTTTGGGGATAAGCGCTGGTATTTTTTTTTGTGTTATTTATATAATTTTCAAGGTAAAAATATCTATATTTTCCTAGCTTCTCTAAATTCCCAATGTCAGAATTGTCATGAGGTTTGTGAAGCATGCTACAGCTATTTGTTACTTGTACTAAGTTTATAAGAGGAAAAAAACGAGGACCCACATTAAGACAGTTCTTCTTTTACATGTGAAAAAAACAACAGCAACAACAACAAGAGAAAACTACTGGAAAAGGGAAGTAAATTATTAATTATCCAGACTAAGGTGTTTACTATACTTGTTCAGAGTCATAATGTTAATTTCCCCTGAATTTTTTCCATATTTAGCCTCTAATGATCCTAGACTCCTTTAGTAGTTTAACATCTCAAACACCTTTCTATAGATTTACATTCATTTCATTGGACTTTAATATACCTCCAAATGATGTTTAACAATTTTCCCATCCTCCTTGGGTAGCTTCAAAGACTTAGGATTTGCATTTTTAATGAAAAACACAGGAACATAACAAAAAATGACACTTTTATTTTTTTCTTAACTGTCCCTAGAATTTATGTAAATATGCATCTCTACTTAATTATTCATTGAGCATCTTGGGAAAGACAGAGAAGTCTAATAACTCATAGAAAAATCAGATATTCTTTCCTTTATGTCTTCAGAATCACATAGTTAAAAAACACCTCAAAGTTAGCTGTAGGCTAGTAGGACTATACATAGTATGTCTCTTTTCACAGTAAAAAGGAATAAACATGCAGGAAAAAAGTCTACCAGAGCAGTTCTTGTATACAAGGAATGGAAAAAAAAAATGTAGTTAAAGCAACAGTCTTTAAAGAGAGACCACTTAATTCAATAGTAACAACGGTTATGAATGAAGAAAGGAAAAAGGAAACACATACACAAACACAGAGAAAAGAAAGACACCTTTACTCTAGGGCACAACTACTCAGAGAGTGGGAATACACTTTTAAAATATTTTGTATCTGGAGAATAGTGCATCAAACAAAAACATGTTCAATAGGACCCATTTCCTCTCCACAAGAAATAATACTCTGCCTTGTTTTCTTGCCAGTCGTGTTACTGCTGCGTCAGAAATTAAAATTTCAAAACTAAGATTAAGTCTCATGCACTGAAAGGTAATTTTATGTAAGCGGATTGTAAAATTGATTTCTACAAAGAACTAATCCATCCAAAATGAGAGATTCTACGCTCACCTGGATGTAGGTGCATATAATCTACCTACCTGCTTGTATTTATTTTTACAGAACTGGTAAATGCTGCTATAACAAACAGATCACTAAATTTAGTTACAGAATTTTTAAATAGATATATTACTTTCACACTTTCAGGCACATCTTATCATGAACTCCTCTTTTTTTCTTTTTTTTTTTTCCCCCCCAAGACTTCCTTTATTATTACGTAGAATGTGATTTAAAACAATATGGGAACGTTCTCTTTTATTTCAGTAATGTTTACTCAGTACTGCTTAATGACTACCTTCAAATTTGTGCTGAATCCTTTTGGAAAGACAAAACTAAAATTGCCACTGCATGCATGCCACTTATAGTCAATTTGTGCCCTTGTTTTTTTGTGATTTCTAAATTATACAGAATCTTGTCATAGCATTGAGTATGGAAGGGACCCACAAGGATCACTGAATGCAACTCCTGATTGGACGAGACACACAAAACTCAAGCCCTGTTTCTGAAAGCACTGTCCAAAGGTTTATTGATCTCCAACAGATCTCAGTGACACGGCCACTGCCCTGGGGAACCTGTTCCAGAGCCCAACCACCCTCTCTATGATAAAACTGTTATAGGCATCCAGTGTGATCTTCCCTTAAGAATCAACTGAAGAAAAGAAAACATAAAATAGCAGGACTGGAATTACTGTTAAATATAATATAAATTCAAGAAAAAATAGTAATCTATGATAGTGTTCAAAAATGAACATTTTGGAGGATGGCAGAAGAATGTAATTTGGCACTACAGTAACATCAGAACATTTCATTTTTGTTTTCTGTAATTTGTAAATGATTATAAATGCCATACATTTTAAGAATATAAATGAATATATGAAATATATGAATTTAAACAGTAAAATATCACATGTATTAGAATAAAATCAATGAAAAACATACCTGAAACAGCACTACTGAAAGCAGTCCAGCAATGCTGAAATTCATATATTCAATCTTTTGCATAATGAAAAGATTTAAAGCTGTAGTGTCTCTGAAATATTTTGATAAAACTTATATATTTTTTAATTGTAATGGTCTGGCTGACAACAGTTATATTTAACTTTGCAATGCAAAACAAAATAATTAAAAAACTCTGACAGAATACTAGGTAGGTGACCCTGCTTTAATGTGTAATGTTATAAAGGAGGGACTTTTTGAGTTCCTCTGCAGGTAGAGAGGCAGAAAAGACTGGTAGAATAGCAAATCAGTATCTCTTACCTAGCTTGCAGTGTGCTAAAGAACATGACAGAAATAGCATTCCATCTGAACATATGAAAGGATAAACTGATGACATAATGGAAGGATGACCCCGCTTTCATGTATGGTGAGAAACTTCAAATATGCTCTTCAGAACAATTGGTCACAATGATGGAGCATCGTTTATGGATATTTTTCCATCTTGTAATGGAAGATTTTAAACCTCTGATCAGTACAACAAGCCTGCATGGCCACGAATTCTTGACAAGAAATATGTATGCTAAAAGGTAAAAAGGAGAAGGAGCCGTGGAGGAAGATGAAACAGCAATGACGCAGAATTTTAGCAGCACATTTGAACATATATGAAAGAGAGGTAAAAGCCATTAAGTCTAGAAAGGCAATTTCAACTCTGAAGATGTAAAATGATCAAGGCTTGGCAGAGGTATTAGGCTTGAGTAGCTAGGAAACACCCGTGACCTTTCAGAGAGAAGTAAGAAAAAGGAGAAGGCATGAGTGTGAAGCTCAGGTTCTCTACTCTGCCACTATTTGTTTTGATTGATCGACTGCTATTGTGCCAACAATTCTGAAGTACATAACTTTACCATCTCTGTTATTGCAACTTTCCACACATTAATTTAATTACAGAAGGAGAAAAAGTAAACTAGGACAGACATGACAAAATCTTCTGACAGTAGCAAAGATCAAACACCTGGAAACTTTTGTTCCTCACTCTAAAAGTCTATATTTTTATTTTAAGAAATAAAGAATAATATGGGTAAGACATTGCAAATCTTGGATTAGTGTTGCTCAGGTTTCACAGTAGTAGAAGTTATTCTTTTTGTTTGTTTTTGACATCTGTAAGTACATCTCATTTATGTTATCTTGTATTTTATAATGCCCTTTTCTCTTTTTCAGCCATACAGAATCACAGAATGACATGAGTTTGAAAGGACCTCTAGAGATCATCTGTTCCTTGTATAATAATTCATTTTTTATAATACAGCTGTATTTTAATGGCATCTAGTAAGCTAGATAAATAAGGGAAATGAATTTACTGTTCATCAATGACAAATCTCCCCCTTTGGAGTCTACATTAAGTAACTGAACACTTTCAAGTCCCATGGAGATCACTGAGAACATTATCGCTTACTACCCCTCAGAAACTATGAAGCAGAAGTCAGTTCCTCCCAGTGCACAAACACTACCCTCGCGTTAAGTGCCAAAAGTCAAATGTATGTTGTGAATTTCACACTCATTCAGAGTGCCACCACAGAGTTAAATCTAGGTAGATCTTGCTTAATTACTCAAAATATTTAAATAGGGTAAGTCCTGTCTGCTCCAAGTGCTGAACTTTGCAAAGGATTAGTGCATCACTACTAATACCAAAAGTAGTTCTACAGTACTTACTCAACAAGCTCACTAACGATGCAGAAAAGCTACAGTTGCCAAAAATTATACAGAGTACCAATTTCAAGGTATCTAATATGGATATATACACCCTTGCAGACAGACACAAGCACATTCTGCCTGCGTCCCAAATAAACCAGATGCCAGCCTTCTCAAAATCAAAAACAATTAGTCTCGGTTAGCATGATGTTGAGCTAAAGAGCTGAAAGTTGTGACTAGAAGCAATTTTTAAGCATCTTACAGGGAAGATGTTTTTCTAACCTGTCCCTGTTGCCAGTGTTCCTCTTGCCTTTTTATTTTTATGATTTTTTTATTTTGTTTTGTGAAGAAAATAGATTGGATCCAGATTTCTAAATTGAAGTGATGTCCCAGTTCATTAGCTCACAGAAATTCAATGGAAATGACACAGTCTTGTCAGTTCAGATAAACAGTTAAGTTCTTTAAGGGAGAATCACAGCCTTTTCCTCTCTATCCACTAAGTTTACTGAAATCTATAAACATATTGTCTGATAATTTTTCAAAGTTGGCTCCAGGGCCAAACACATTAGAAACCACGTTACCTCTATCAACCAACACAGTTTAACTTGGAGGGTGTTAAAGATTAAACATTCTTCAGAACTGTACAAGTCAACCAAAACTTGGTTCTGTGGTTCCTAACTCATTCTGCAAAATGTGACCTATTTACCAACATATATACGAGACAAATGAAATGCTCAGAAGACAGAAAAATCCAGGCAATCTGAGGATAGGCAATCTGAGGATAGCAGAGGTATCCATACATGTTGTAAGTAAAAAATGCAGTAAATAGTCTGAGCTCCCCGCTGGTAGTTATGCTTAGATGATAAATTATTTTCACTGGGGCAACTATGCACTAAACACCTGTTGTTTCAGCCATATCTTGGTTTACTTGTGAGAACATAAAAACAGCTTGTTTGCTTCGGTACATAGACTACTCCTACTTGAAACGAGGAATAAAAATATTGCTTTAATCCTCTGAAGATCTTCACATTTCAAATATACATGAAAACAAGACAAACTACTGGAGATTTGTTCCAGTAAACTATTTCAAGCATAGTTATACTATAATTATTTCACTTAATGCGTTATGCGTGCATTCACAGAACATTGACATTACTCAATGTTCAGATCGTACTCAATATCCCTGAATAATCCTTCTGCAAATATTTTATATTTGGTTCTGAATTTTTAATTGCCCAGCTAAGTGTGTTAAAGGAAATCATAAGATTCCTTTTAGATCTAAGAAAGTGGAATCTGGCTATTTATCTGAGGAGGCTGATTAAAAGATTAATGACACCTACTGCATCAGAGGAAAGGAACAATTCAGGCAGGATGTCAGACTGTTTCAGAATGATTGTGGACTGTAGGAACTATAAATGGTGCCAGATAAAGAGTAGTGCTATGCAAGAACATTTCTAGATGTTTTCAGTAATTCACAAAAAAATCAACACGAAGCTACCATGGTGGTTGCAAGCTTATTATTATATTAAATCTGTGTTTGAGTGAATTGTCTACTTGTGGACTGCACAGATTAAATCACTGATACTGCAATTAAAACCATGTGTGTTTTACTTAAAACGCAGCTATTCCCCTGCACTCAAGGCACTGAGTGTACATAACAAACAAAATGAAGATAAGTATAGAAAAGATTTCAATTCTTTGAAAAGTACTGTAAGACTTAAAAAAAGAAAATACAAAACAAAAGGAAAAATATACCAAAAACAAATGTGTTTTCATCTTCCCTTGTAACTGAGGACCAACATAAACCAGATGGACCTGTCTTTAGGCTCTAGGAAGTGGAAAAAAAACAAACAACAAAAAAAAAGTTGAATTTAAAAAATATATATAAATTCCTTTGTGAATTTCAGGATGTTTCTCAGCTAACTTAATAGCTTTTATTTTTTCCTATTTCACTGACACTAATTTCAGTACATCTGAGTTTTTCTCCTTGACTAATTTTGATTCATATGGTAAATTCTTTGTTTTTCACAAATACTTCTGCTGTTTCAGATATGAATTCCCTGCAGGGAAAGGACTACTCTCAGGTGATTGTCATTTGTTTTGTGAGTCATTCTTGATGTGATGTCCTTCAAACCAAAGTAGATTAAAGAACATAAATTGATTGGAGCTTATTAACATGCATGTTGCCATTTGTCATCTGTTTTGTTATCATAACTGCTCAAAAGAGTCCCTGGTTGTGGATTTTTTTTAATGGTACGATTTCTTCCAGTTCAATTTTTTTTTTTTTAATTCTTTCTCTAGCTCAAAAATCTTATTTTTTTATAGCTTATATATGTATAGTTTATATTAATAGTGTATTATACATACATCTGAAAAAACTATTACATAAAAAAAGTTTTACCTAATTTTCTTCAGATTCTTTTATTGAGTTTATGACATTCTTTGCATTTTATCTTCTAATATCAATGGACCTTTTTTAATTACCTTTCTTCAATAGTATTTATTTGCTCCTTAGTTATTGCTACTTAGTAATACAGATTAAATCTTTTGGGAAGTTTTTTCTGTTGTGAGTTTTTTTTTGTTTGTTTGTTTCTTTTTTGTTTTTAGTTCCTAATTTTTTCCACACAGCTTATATTTATAATGAAAAAAACTGTGATTCAAAAATACAGATTAATTCTGCAAATACAAAGAGCACAATAACAACAACAACAAAAAAATAATGAAGCACATTGTCAGCTATGAAACACTACTTTTCAACTTAGCCACCACCATCAGCAACATATTTTGACCAGCAACGAACAAGAGCCTGCATGCAATGTTTGTAATTATCTGCACCAACAGAGGACATGACTTACTGTCACTGTCACCACTGCTGAAATGCCCCACCCATCACTTCACTGCTCACATCCACTGCTTGGTCTCCACCAACATTCACTAAATGCTGATGAATGTCAGTGGGTGCTTTTCTCTGCATGGAGGAATTCAATCACATGCTTTTTCTTCATAGACCCTTCTTTCTCAGGCTCCATTTTGTCAGACTGCCCCTTCACTGCCAGCTGTCATACTGAAACAACATGCAATGGCATATTGGTGGGAAGGTTCCACCAGTATAACAATACAGTAGGCATTCCTTTCAGAGCAGTCCTCATATATTCAGTACATATTTTAGGTATATCTATGTGTTTCAATATTTAAATTAATATGAATTAAGTACGCTAATGTCTCAGTACTGACTAGCTAGATTGTACTGAAAGAATAACTAAAACAGTTCCTTTGAAATTTGGACATCAAAATGTGCTTTATGGTCACACACCATATGAAATCTCCCGAATAGTGACAATAATGAAATTGACATTCCTATTTAATTTTTAACAGATTATATTGATAGGTTGTGTTGAAAAAAGGAAGATCAAATATAATGTATTCTTAATTGTTCCAGAAATTTAATTCCAATTCTAGAAGTAAGACTACATATAGGTATCACTACATAAGAAAAAGCAAAATACAGAAGTAGGAGCTAGAAGTTCATCATTTGATGTGTATACATATGTGCAGACTACACACACACACACCACAAAACAACCAATGACAATCATCAAAAGGAAAATATTCTCTAGGATTCAGAAAACCTGATTCAATTCTTGTGATGTAAATGTATGGATGGAAAACAAAATCTAATAATGCCAACAGAGTAATAGTACTGTAAAATTAGTATTAAATCAAAACGTTATCAGAATTGCTTCTCTTTATATCTTCTGAGCACGTTTAAGTCTTGCAATCACAAGTCTCTTTTCAAGTACCTTATATCAATTAGAATTAGAGCAGAGTGGAAGCTGATAGATGTAGAGTTAAATGCGGGAAGGTAGAGAAAAGTAGTGAAGAACAGAAAAGGTGAAGATTTTATCTCATTTAAACCCTTTCTATATGAACTCTTCCTCATTTCTACCCCTAGAAAAATGTATATACAGTGGGTTGTTTTGTTTTTTTTTATCAGTTTGACTGTAGGTAATTTAATGGTGATTAATAAGATGCCAACACATTGGTGAAATTGATGTGAAGGGCACTTTAGTGTGAGTACACAAGTGTAACACAAACATAGTTCATGGACTGTCTTCAACTCTGTATGTATGAAGATAATAATCCTTTCATGGTAGCTAATAAAGAACACTTCTTAGTTATTATTACCTATATAAGAAAATGTTTACTAGATATGACAAATTAACTAAATATCATATCTGCCAAGGACAGCTTCTGCATTTGAGTGTTATCCCACACAATGCAATTCTTATCATAATCTGAACAATCAGCCCAGCTTTATCTAGTTATACTAGTTTTATCTAATTTATACTAGATACTAAGATGTGCACAAGAAAACATCTCAGGAAGCTGCAAAATGAAAGTTCATGTTCTTTTAACATAGTCAAGTGTTCTATACCTAGAATAAATTAGATACTTTGGAGTTATATTTAAAGCAGAAATAAGTCTGTTTCCCAGGATTAGTAAAAATATTTCACATCTTGTTTAGGTGATCTCCAACAGAAGATGTAAGTATTATCAAGCTGCTCTTCTCATTCCCAACCTGACTAAAATTAACAAGCAAAAAATCATTAACTATTTAAAAGGAGAAAATTGATTTAAAAAAATAAATATCATCGTGCAACTGCATCATTTATTTCAGATACTCTTAAAGCAACTGCATTCAACCTTGCAAGTGCATGATGTGGCAGTCAAGCATCATTGAAGGAAGAAAAACATCAGTAGAAGTAGTTTCAGAAATAAAGCCTATTCTGGAAGATAAGAAATTCATATACCTTGAGAACTATAAATAAATATCTCTAGTTACCAGGTAAACATTTTTTCTTCCAAACAGAATTTGCATACAGATTTGTTTTTGCTATTAGAATGTTAAGTGATTTAAGTAGCACCATCCACTTTCCACACATAGGCTGATAAAAGATTATCATCTCAGTCACTAACAAGACTTATTATGTAAAAATTGCTGAATCTTTTGGAGCAGCTTGAATCATTATTCTCCTAAACTCCAAATGGCTACCTTCCCATTACTATATTTTTCTTTATCATTCTATTATGCTACAGCATGTACTGTCAGATAATGACTATTTACCTTTTTCATTTTTTTTTTTATCTCACCTTAGATTTGTATGATTTCAACTATTTTTCCCTATAAAAACCTAAATCAATGTCACATGAAGGAATAGTTATCTAATGGTTATTCTCCCCAATGTAATCTAATTAAAAACAAATTCTATGACTAATCATTGAGACTTTTTCTTTAAGAGTTTGATAAGATATAATTTTTAATTATATTTTACTCCATGCAAACAGTAGCATATTCTTCTGTTCTTTTCTCTAACACTACTGTTAACACATTACTAGGTTTTATTTTATTTCCTCAAGTAAAGTTGTAAAAGGGGTGAAAGAGTGTAGTATATCTAATCAGATTATGTATTATTTTGGATCAGAAGAAAAGGCAAACACAGAGAGCATGCTAACTATTCTGTTATAGAAAAGGATAACTGTATCATCATCATGCAGCTCCCACAAAGACATTCTACTCCATCAGTTAATGAGGTGCTACAGCTTCTCACCACTGCAAAGAACAGGGACTACAGAGCATTTTTTGGGGGAAAAAAACCCAACCAACCAACCAAATAAAAAAAACAAACACAAATTATAAACGAAAATCTTGCAGTACTATGGTAATAGCACCACCTGGTGACTTCAGTCTTGATGATAGAGAAAACATCAACATATATTTTTACCTGCATAGATATCTCTTTCACAAGTGTCCATCCCAACAATCTTTGTTTTAATCAAAGCAGATAATCCTCATGTATTTTTTGTTGCCAAATATAAACAAGAAATTCAGAATATTGTAAAAATCAGACAACTGTTGAAAATAAAGGGTGTACTCTCATCTCAGGAATCTACAAGCACGTGCCTAGGGACAACAAGACCTTTAGGAATAAAAATGGATACTTATGCTTAATGCTATGACATTTTCTTCACTTGATCTTTATAAGGAATTCAGTTGATTTATCTGACATAAATTGAGTGCACTGAACAGAAGATCAGTAAATAAAAATATATCAAGGCAATCACCAGGCTTCTCCTTATTCCCCTGTGCTCCTTCAAGTGCCTGGAACTCTGGGATATGTCCTTGCAATGACTTAACTTGCAAACTGCATGCAGAATTTTAAGGAGGTTCAAATGAGAGGAAGACTTGATTTAGTGCAGAAGAGCTTGGCCTTATGTCTAAAGAAATGAGATGTTATAGGTTAAGTTCAGCAAGATGAGTAGATTTAAAATGTCATTATAACTTATTTGTATTGCAGTAGCACCTTCACAGACAAGCCAAAGACCAGGACATATTGTACTAGGCTAGCACAAACTATTAGTAAGAGACAAACTGTGTCGAAATTACCTTATTATGTAGAGCTTTAATATATTTAAAATCCAGTCACATATACTTCCTATCTCCTACAGATACATGGTATCAAATGTATTTGTAATGCACTGTTTCTGTTTCTTCACAAGAAAACATTTAAAAAGTCAAATTTAGAGTTCATCTTTACAAGACAGTAATGTTGAAAATAAATTTATGCTATTTGTAAGAGGGAGCTACTCATTATGTTAAGACCTGTGATATGCAGAACAGAGGAGCAGAATTTCTGAATGACCTTGAATGTTTAGCTGCCAAAACACACAAAGTATGCTTGAAAGTATAAATAATATTTGAAAGTACAAAGTGATGCATGAAAGTACAAAATGATGTATGAAAATAATATCAAGATAACATCTCCTTCAAGCAACAGATACATTTGTTCTTCTTTATATTAAGGAACAGTTATATAGAACAGAACATACTTCCAGTTAGGCAAACCTGAAAACTCATTTTTAAAGTTTTAACTGTTTTCAGAAGCAAGCTTATTCTCTTTAAAATACTGGAAAGGGACAGGAAGGGAAAATAAATAAATAAATAAATAAAAACACAAGCTAAAAGAGTAATTTAATTTTTTGGTGGGCAGCTTTTCTAATAACAGCTAGTACAACTTAACAAAACAATTGTGCTCACAGAAATAAATCCTGAGCATAGTAAAAGGAACACTGAACAAAGAAATTGTACTCATATACTACAAATTAGAAAGACTTCAGTTGGAATGGACCAAGAAGATCATTTAGTAACAACCTTCCTGTATGGGCAGGGCAGCTCCCCACCAGCTCAGCTACCCAGGGCCTGATCCAACCCGGCCTTGAGCATCTCCAGGGATGAGGCACCCACAGCTTCTCAGGGCAGACTGTGCCAGGGCCTCACTGCCCTCTGAGCAAAAACTTTCCACAAAACATCTATAGTAAATCTGCTCTCGCTTAGACTAAAGATATTCCCCCTTGTTTTAGTACTGTCTGCCCATGTCTAAAATCTGTCTCCCTCATGTACTGGAAGGCAGAAATGAGATCTCCCCAGAGCCTTTTCTCCAAGTTGAACGAGCCCAGCTCCCTCAACCTTTCTTCATAAGAGAGGTATTAAAGCTGTATTTCTCTACATCTTCTAATATCTCTTTATGACATCTCATAATGGTGTATCAGACAAAGAAGGAAATACATCTCTAAATATATTAAATACACAAGTCCTGCTCTGAAAATAATGGCTCCTATTTTGTTATGTTGGCCCGTGATACAGCCTTCCACTGACTTGTCAAAGACAAATCTTACATTAGCAATAACCAGAAAGATAAGGAAGTGACAGATTTCTGAGGTTTGCAGAAAATAAACTCTTGTGAAATTATATATATATATATACACACACAGACACACACACACACACACACACACATATATATATAATTTCTAGCTTTCTTGAATCTTGATCATCCTGTATACAGGCTGAAGAGGCTTAAGTCTTCTGCCTTGTGTTGTTTCCTTGTTTGGTTAGTTGTGATTTGTTTTCCTACTTTAAATAATGACTCCTGGTATGATATTTTTTCCCCCTTTTTTTTCTTGTGTGTTTGTTTTGGACAGGATAGAGAGCTTAGGTAAATAGAGAAACTATAAATACACAACTTACTCATTTTTCAAATGAATCTAAGTGATATTTATATACATTTTAGACATTCTAGAATATATTCTGCCACTGCTCTCTGTGTTCTGCTGTAAGAATGCAGGTTTCTTAAGCCCTGTGACATTCTGGGTTCCTGATATGGTTATCTTTAATGTTACTCACTACACACAAAGGCAACTGAATCACCCTTTATTAAAGAGCTGCAATTGACTTAAGGAACATTTTTACCCAAATTACTGTAAGTTATATTTGCCCAAACTGAACAGAAGTAGAAAAGTGAGTATATCAGCTGCAGTAGCATGTCATGTTTCCATTAATCGGAACAGATCACCAACTGAGTAAGCTGTCATTGCTCCAGTGAATTCAGTGAAACTTCAGCATTTACTACTAAAAATCTGCCAGGGATGTCTACTGATTTATTATTTACTCTCTACAGAAATACAAATTAAGGAAAAAATAGCAGCTCTCAGCTTGTGTGATTATAAAATTCAGAAAAAGTGAGCAACTTCTATAGGCACAATCCCTTGGTACATTACATGAAAAAACTTTAAGGTGCACAGGAAAATCAGCCTGAAAACATCTGTGACGCTATGAGATGAACTCTAACAGCAGGAATGGCTTGTCACGTCAAAACATTAACAATCTACAATGACTTGTCAGAGTGAAGAAAATGAGGAATGTACCATGACAACCTCGAAAACAGAAGAACCTACATTACCTGCACCATCTACTCTTTACGCAAACACGAGGAGCAGCAACTACCATGGTTGTAATATTTACTGTAATCACGTCATTAATACTCACGTATCCAACTTCTATTTTATAATCCTAACTGTGAAAACACAAGGGATAAACTGTTTACAGAAAACAGTATTATACAGCATTAAGTTCTGTACTGACCACAAAACATGATGGAACAGAGACCTGAGAATCCTCTACTTCTCAAGGCAAGTGTTATTAGCTTTGCCATGCAGCTATATTGGTTTTGGAACAGATTTTTTTTTCCTAGACCTTTTCTGCATCACACTTAACAATGGTCTAGTTTGGAAGTCATCATTTCTGAAGTTCCTGATTCTACAGATAAATAACAGAACCATATAATTGAAGGGGCTGGAAAGGACCTCTGGAGATCATTGAATCCAATCTCCCTGCTAAATCAGGTTCCCTGGAGTAGGTTGTGCAAGAAAACATTCAGGCAGGTTTTGAATATCTCCGCAGATGGAAATTCCACAACCTCTCTGAGAAGCCTGTTCCAGTGCTCTGTCACCCTTACAGTAAAGTTTTTCCTCACATGCACCAGTTTGTTTCCATTGCCCCTTGTCCTGTCACAGGACACCGCTGAAAAGTGCCTGGCCCTATCCAGTTGACTCACACACTTCAGATATTTATAAGCATTGATAAGATCCTCTAAGTCTTCTCTTCTCCAGGCTAAGCAGCAACAGGGCTCTCAGGATTTCCTCATACAGGAAATGCTTCAAGTCTCTTACCTTTTTTGCCCTATACTGGAGACTTTCCAGTAGTTCTCTGTCTTTCTTGTATAGAGGAGAACAGAACTGGACACAGTAATCCAGATTCTTTGTGTGTATATATATATATATATGACTATTATATAAATAATAGCTTTGCCAGTATTATCAGATTAAATAAAAGGCAGCAAGAGCTACTTTTTCCTTTAATGAACAGTGTGAAATGATGAAAAGATGCTAAGGACTGCTAAACTCCCACTGACTACGAATTTATAGATCCTGCAGTAACACTTAGACAGTCAATATATTTTAAATGGATAAAAATACTCAGTGAGAAAAATCGCATTTACCTTCTTCTACGGTTTACACTCTGATCCAGGGAGGACACAGCTGATGTAAGTACTACCTGTCAAATATAGAAAATTAAAATTATGTTTAGAAGTAATTTATAAAGAGAGCTTGTGTTGATTTAATTGAGTGCTACTGATGAAATCAGGAAGATTTAACACTGTTGGATTTTCAAGTCAGATCAGATAAGTTCATGAGAGTCTCAGAGACAGGTGCATGGGGTTCGGGTTTCATTCTATGCAACAGTCTTTGGTTGTGCCATGTACTTGTACTGTGGTGTTTAGACTAAGGGCCTCACATCAGAATCTTGTTTCTTTAAGAGATTGAAGAGGGTCAAGCAGAAGTGGCTAGTGAAAAGCGTAATCTTTATTCATCTTTTAAATTTACCATTAGAGGTAGAATCATTTTTATCAAGTATTTGGCACAGAAGTTGAATTAATTCACATGCTCACACTTATTTTCATCAAAGGAAAATACTTAGCCGCATAAAGAAAAAAAAAATAATCAAACAACCAACTAGAAATTAGAGTCCCCTTCAAGGAAACAGAAATGCATTTCAAGTTCACAAACACTTGTTCACTGCAAAATATGATTTACTCCCAATGAGTTAAAGTGCTTTTAGTCAAGATTCGTTTCTTCCAGAAATTCATTTTCTACGATGCATGCAGTTTTGATTCTAACCAGAAACTGCATTTTAGTTTTGCAATTCCAAATTGTACACTAATATTTTTAATGAGAATAACAGTCTGTTACATCTTCTCCTTCTGAGTAGATCTTATTCTTATTTCTGTTTTCAATAGAACTGCATTTTTTTTTTTTTGTGCTTTTTTGAGCCTGTTTGTTGGGTGGTTTTTAAATTTGTTTTTTAAGAACTGAAAACACATATCAAGTGTAATCTGAAAACCTTAATATGGCTCAACTACATCAGATAGTATTTTCTATGCATTTGACAATATATATTTTATGTTGAGACTCTCTTCTATGCACATACAAGATCTTAATGACTTGTAAATATTCCATGCTTCTCTATTTGATTCCAGACTAATTTTCTTTCCATAGAAAAATATTTGCTGATTTCCTTGGTCAACTTGACCAGCATCATCTCTCAAAAGTGGATAACCTACAAATCTTATGTCTTTTCTTACAGTGCTCCCAATTCCTCCACTCACATTTTCTTCTTTAAGAGGTTTCCATCCATTGTTAATGGTTCCCAACACTATTTGTTGATCAAGGCAAATTTCTAAAGTTATTTGAAATACTAAACAGATCAAAACACTTAAGGCAGTCACTAAGGATTTTTTTTCCAGACTTAAAAGATTTTCTTTATTTTTTTGTATTTATCTCATTTCAAAACTAGATACCAGATGTTAAGTATTCACTTAGTGTCTTACCTATAATGTACAAAGCAGTATCTTTTTCTCTTCCATATGACATGCATGTCCTCTTAAAGATTATAACGTTATCTATATAAACTCTCATGAAATGTATGTATTTAGTAACTATATACATACAAACCCATACGTAATGGCCTCAGTTTCATTTTCTAAGTGTCCTTACATAACAAACGGAGATGAAAGCACTGCACATTTCAATTATGACAAAGGTGGAAATAAATTTATTTCTAAAAAAAATAGATATAAGATAGTATTTTGAACCATTAAGACAGTGGCTTAACAAGATTTATAATAGCTAGATAACCTTGGCTGTTTGCTACACAGAGGGTAGGCGGTGCATAACAAATCCAAGAACAGATCTGAACAAAGCTGGTATTACATAAAAACAGAATTGGTAGGCAAGGTGTCACCACAACCCAGGTGACTCTCTGCACAGGCATTAGTTAACCTCAAGAGATGTCCCTACTCAAGGTGAGGTTCTGAGGTGCAGCCATCTGCTTCCAAGAACTCTCAAAGGGGTTCCTGCCTGCTTTCAGGTAATGTTGGGAAAAAACCATTGACTCACAGTCATGCAACTTAGAATTGGATCTATTAAAACAAATGCTTTTTACCAGTTCTTAGAGAGCATTCAGTTTAAGACAATAAGGTGGTTGTTAATCGTCTTCTGTGAAACCCTGATTGTTATCAGTCCCAAAAATAAGGTCTTTTGCACCTCACTGTATACAGGAGGCCTTTGGCATATCAAGCAGGCTGAGTGGGTTGGTAAGGAGTGGACCATCACACCCTATCACATAAAAATGACTGCTTGAGTTACGTGACTTCGTGTTTGGCTATACTGTTTAATTGAATCTACATTTCCAAATAATATATTTCACTATGTACATATGAATTTCTGCTTATTGTTCCACTAATTTCACTGGCACAAATAAACAGATCAATAGGGAAGATAATGGATTTGATTGGTCTAAGAATAAATTCTTGAAGGAGCTACCTGGAAATACATCGATGGAGGAAGTTTTTCTATAATAAGAATTCCTACTGTCTATGAAAACTCCACTTAATCTAGGTATATTGATTCTCTATAGTGCATATTTTTTTAATCAGAATGTCACACAAGAGTAACTCAAGCAATTTGCAGAAGCTGACATTAACACTTTTACATCTGTCAATTTACAATCTTATCAAAAACTATAAACAAACACATTAAACAGAAATCACACCTACATTGATGATGAGTATTAATAATACTTATTTGTTTTATCTACCACACCTTAAAAGAGAATTTCCATGCAGCAGTCCAACAGTTCATGCTAATCTTTTTCAAGCTGCTTTTATTTTTTTTTCTATTTTTCTAGTGTATATTAGCACAAGAGTGCATTTTCATCAGTATTTGAAGCTTTGATAAATATCTAAATTATGTTCAATGGTTTTAATCTACTTGGAGCAGTTTGTCTAATCCCCCAAAACTGAAGTGATAAGATAAATTGTTCAAACTCCTTTCAAGTTACTAACAGAATAAAATGTATACAGATCTTGGATTTCAAATCTACGACACTTCTTTGTAAGTAGCATTATGTAAAAAGAAAAAGCCAACAATTTTTAAAGAGCTCAGCCAGCACATGAATTAACCTATAGTATGTTTGCAGATTTTCTCTATGGGATTTTTCTCTTTCCAAATTAGCTTTATCTTCCTATTATGCAATTCTTTCTTTCTTTCTTTTTTTTTATTTTTCTGTTTTTCTTCTTTTGGTTGTGGGAAATACTGAATTCCACATTACAAGACTATTAAGAATATATTATAAGACTATAACAATTACAAAATTTTTAAGTGTCTAGATAGCGTTCCATAGTAAAAAAATAAATTATTTACTTTTCTTGTTATATATATTTTCTTTTTATATTTAGGCTCCATATATTGTTATATACAATATATTCTTCTATTTTTTTTTTATATTTTTAATATCTGTTAAAGAGAAACAGATTTTTACGTAATAAAAATCAATGCAAATCCTACCACAAATTGAAAGATGGCCAAACTGAACTTTAAAAGCATTAAGACAAACTAGCAAACCAAGACAATTTTTAACACCTAATTACCTTTTTGCATACATTCACACTCCCTGATTCAAGCTGAGATGGGAACTAAAAGTGCAGATATACCACAGTAAAGCTTATGTTTGTAGTTGTTCCAGCATGACCTGGAACAGTAGGTACTAATGATTTTGGGAGAAAACCAATTCTCATTAAATTAGTTCAAGCCACTTTGCAAAATTTAATAAGTTTTTAAAGTTCAAATAAATGTGTAACTATTTTCTGAGTATTTGTCCGAATCAAATCTTTCTGGGTTTATATATTTCCTTGATTTAGAGGTCTTCTGACCTCATGGCAGGACAAAAGAAAAGGTCAGGTGGACAAAGATACGAAGAACGTTGCTGCTACCTCAACCTCACTTGCTCAGAAGGGGCATTCCCAACCCTACAGATCAGACTGGTCAACCCTAAAGAGCTGGAGTAGATACAAAGTGTAATTAATATTTCTTCTATTTTTCAGTAACAGGCACAACACTACTAATTATTTGGAGCTGTACATATTTAACTAAATCAAACAAATTCTAACAGTAAAGCAGAAACTAACCAAGGAAAAACATATATATACATATATCTACCAATAGTATTGGGAAAAGAGCGGGTTAAGAGACTTAAGGATGGTTCAGGACAACATAAGAAAGATTACTGAAGGCAAGATTGATGAAGATACCACCTGGGATAGGGAGGACAAGACTAATGGAAGTTGAATAAAAACAATACGACAGCTGCATAGTAGCTGAGCAAAGACAACAAACTCCAAAACCGTGGCTAGCTGAGAACTAGATGGAGCCGGATTACTTCCTCAAACTGCAGTGTGGTGAAAAGTATACAGCAAGACCTTCCTCTTCAAGATCCACATCCACGACCACTAGGAGGCTCTACACACGTTCAAACTAAGTCACTGCATGAACCATGGCTTGAGTACCTGGAGAAAAGGCCCAAGTCAGACCTGGGAGCACAGGTGAAGGCCAGAAGGCGTAGAGCCAGTCTCCACTTCTCTTAGACCTCATTTAAGGGCTGACTCTCACTGAGGAAGAATCTCTTGTCGGAGATCCCTGCTTTGTAGAGTTTTCCCTGCAAACCTAGATCCTCAGCGATGTGTGAGCATTCCATTTTCTTCTTTCTTTGTAATACCTTCTCAGTGTGTTGGTCCTGTTGTCATTACAGTACAAAATGGAACATCTTCAGCTATTACTATAACTACTTCTGTAATATCTTCAATGGCAGTTCTACTCTTTTTTTCATATCCACTATTAATGAAGTAGCAAATCTGTGTGACACAAGATACAAGAGCAATTGCTTTCTAATAACCTGGAAGCAGACTGCTTCTCAAAACTCTTCCCAACTAGATTCCAATAACAATTCTTAATTGCATTCCTATAAAAATATCATCTTAAATCACATGTGGTTAAAATCATATGTCTATGGTGTGTGTCCAGTCTGACTTGGATGTGGCTAGAGCAACTCCAAGACAGAAGGGAGAGTGGATCACGATTTTCCCTGTGAGTTGCTGTACCTCACCCTGCTTGCTTTCAAGCTTTGCTCCAGGCACAACCCTGATCACTGACATTCTGCAAATACTACCTAAATGTCAAAAGTAAAAAAACCAAACAAAACATTATTTCTGAATGTAACAACCATTCACAAAGGAAAACAAGAAAAAAAAANTTTTTTTATTTTTCTGTTTTTCTTCTTTTGGTTGTGGGAAATACTGAATTCCACATTACAAGACTATTAAGAATATATTATAAGACTATAACAATTACAAAATTTTTAAGTGTCTAGATAGCGTTCCATAGTAAAAAAATAAATTATTTACTTTTCTTGTTATATATATTTTCTTTTTATATTTAGGCTCCATATATTGTTATATACAACATATTCTTCTATTTTTTTTTTTATATTTTTAATATCTGTTAAAGAGAAACAGATTTTTACGTAATAAAAATCAATGCAAATCCTCCCACAAATTGAAAGATGGCCAAACTGAACTTTAAAAGCATTAAGACAAACTAGCAAACCAAGACAATTTTTAACACCTAATTACCTTTTTGCATACATTCACACTCCCTGATTCAAGCTGAGATGGGAACTAAAAGTGCAGATATACCACAGTAAAGCTTATGTTTGTAGTTGTTCCAGCATGACCTGGAACAGTAGGTACTAATGATTTTGGGAGAAAACCAATTCTCATTAAATTAGTTCAAGCCACTTTGCAAAATTTAATAAGTTTTTAAAGTTCAAATAAATGTGTAACTATTTTCTGAGTATTTGTCCGAATCAAATCTTTCTGGGTTTATATATTTCCTTGATTTAGAGGTCTTCTGACCTCATGACAGTACAAAAGAAAAGGTCAGGTGGACAAAGATACGAAGAACGTTGCTGCTACCTCAACCTCACTTGCTCAGAAGGGGCATTCCCAACCCTACATATCAGACTGATCAACCCTAAAGAGCTGGAGTAGATACAAAGTGTAATTAATATTTCTTCTATTTTTCAGTAACAGGCACAACACTACTAATTATTTGGAGCTGTACATATCCAACTAAATCAAACAAATTCTAACAGTAAAGCAGAAACTAACCAAGGAAAAACATATATATACATATATCTACCAATAGTATTGGGAAAAGAGCGGGTTAAGAGACTTAAGGATGGTTCAGGACAACATAAGAAAGATTACTGAAGGCAAGATTGATGAAGATACCACCTGGGATAGGGAGGACAAGACTAATGGAAGTTGAATAAAAACAATACGACAGCTGCATAGTAGCTGAGCAAAGACAACAAACTCCAAAACCGTGGCTAGCTGAGAACTAGATGGAGCCGGATTACTTCCTCAAACTGCAGTGTGGTGAAAAGTATACAGCAAGACCTTCCTCTTCAAGATCCACATCCACGACCACTAGGAGGCTCTACACACGTTCAAACTAAGTCACTGCATGAACCATGGCTTGAGTACCTGGAGAAAAGGCCCAGTCAGACCTGGGAGCACAGGTGAAGGCCAGAAGGCGTAGAGCCAGTCTCCACTTCTCTTAGACCTCATTTAAGGGCTGACTCTCACTGAGGAAGAATCTCTTGTCGGAGATCCCTGCTTTGTAGAGTTTTCCCTGCAAACCTAGATCCTCAGCGATGTGTGAGCATTCCATTTTCTTCTTTCTTTGTAATACCTTCTCAATGTGTTGGTCCTGTTGTCATTACAGTACAAAATGGAACATCTTCAGCTATTACTATAACTACTTCTGTAATATCTTCAATGGCAGTTCTACTCTTTTTTTCATATCCACTATTAATGAAGTAGCAAATCTGTGTGACACAAGATACAAGAGCAATTGCTTTCTAATAACCTGGAAGCAGACTGCTTCTCAAAACTCTTCCCAACTAGATTCCAATAACAATTCTTAATTGCATTCCTATAAAAATATCATCTTAAATCACATGTGGTTAAAATCATATGTCTATGGTGTGTGTCCAGTCTGACTTGGATGTGGCTAGAGCAACTCCAAGACAGAAGGGAGAGTGGATCACGATTTTCCCTGTGAGTTGCTGTACCTCACCCTGCTTGCTTTCAAGCTTTGCTCCAGGCACAACCCTGATCACTGACATTCTGCAAATACTACCTAAATGTCAAAAGTAAAAAAACCAAACAAAACATTATTTCTGAATGTAACAACCATTCACAAAGGAAAACAAGAAAAAAAAAAGTTAGTAACATGTAATTACTTCAGCCATATTTACTCACTAGGGCAAACCCCGAAGTTAGAATCTTTCATAGAATAAGTAACTGGCAAAACAGATAAAATTGACAAGCTCAGCATAGAACTAATTTAATATCATAGCCATAAGTGTATTCACCACAACTGAAATTCTTCCGAAAATAAATAGTATAGATACTACGAAAATATACAGGTAAAAAATATAAATATACATCAGCACTTCTGGTAAAGTCTGAGTTTAGAAGACATATGAAAGGAAGAGGAAGATAGCTAGTGAGCTACTTGCCATAAGAAAGAAAAATAAAGTTGTTTCGGGGACATCTCTAAATTAATGAAATGAGCTTTTGTAGTTCACTTAAAAATAAATATCTAGTTTCTTCTTCAAAACCATCTGCCATGTAATCAGATTCTGTGGTCATCATACACAGACTACATAAAATCAAAGTACAGATGGTGGTTTATTATAAAATAACATAGGCTTAGAATAGATGATACATTTGGTCATTTTTGCACATAAACTCCCTGATTAAGTATGAAAAATGGGAACATTTGTTTATCTTGGAAAAACTGCTATTACTTGTCAAGCATGACCAATTATGTATTTCTAAACTGTTATCCATATAATTAAGAAAAACAACCATCTGTAAAGTCAGAAGTTTGCATCTGTTTTCTGTGGATTTTGATTGAGACTCCCCCCCTACCCCAATCCATATATGATTTATTTAATCTGATTAATTCATAAAACAGTAACAAAAAAAACCAAAAGCCTATTGCAACTGATCTACTGGAATTTCCTTAATTTTGTCTTTCTTAATTGTTTTTTTTTATTATTTTTTTTTCAAGTAAATGGCAGCTAGTAACAAGGAAGAAAAAATATGAGGACTTCTAACAAATATTTTTATTTTTCACCTTCTACTGTACCTAAGAGATGCATAAGATCTAGATTACAACAAGGAAAAAACGAAAGCCTTTGTTATTTTAAAGTTGCTTCATTGTTTGAATTTCAATTGAGAGGAAAAAAAAATACAATTTCTTTCTAGATTCTGTATTACTAAGGCAAAACTTTGTCATAGAAATACACGAGCAAGATTAACTGCAGTTTAAGTCGATGTAACAAGTATCTGTAAACCAAGGGGAAGGAAATCAATAAAAGCCCTCTTCAGTGTTTTCTAAGGCAAGGATGGATGTGGCTCTGGGCAGCCTGATCTAGTGGTTGGTGACCCTGCCCACAGCAGAAACTAGATGATCTTCGTGGTCCTTTTCAACCCAGGTCATTCTATGATTCCATGATTTTTAGCACAGAATTAGAAATCAGGTTTGAGAAAGAGTTACTCTCTAGATGTGGTTTCAGTGACTGAAATTTGCGAACGAAACTTAGAAACGTAGTAAAGACTGAACACTATCAAATTTGTATCTGAGCAATAAATGTTGATACTGAGCAAAATCCAAATCTAATTCTGACTGGTCTAATAACTCCCCCTATAACCATTGGCCTTCTTTTTGAATCAGGTCAGAGGAAAACTTTGATTAGAATTCTCTAAAGAATAATTCTAGAGCAATTGAGTAAGACTGTTATAATCATGGAACCGTATGTTAGAAGGGATCTCAAGGGGTCACTAAGGGAGCAACCTAATCTGTTCATGCGTTTGACAGCTGTCCTGACAAAATCAGAGAAACAAACATAAACAAACACACTAATCATGCAAAATACAATCAGCTTTTGTATATTTTCCTAAGCTCCTATGCAGCAAAGTGTCTGTATTGCTTCCTGTCCACCTCTGCAGTACACAAAATGGAGATCAGCTCTTGGGCCCTATCTTCCCTACTCTGTATGAACCTTGTTCATCCCATTTTTCCTCATAGGACAACCTGTGTACCTTTTCCATGACTCTAACCAAGTCACCCATCCTACTGACCAACCAGACTTCATTCCCTCTGCCTTTCTCCCACTGCTAGTGTGCTAAATGAAAACTGATAGTACTGAAAAAGTACTATCTGCAGACACAGGAACAACTGACTATAATACGTGTTCTTAATACCAACGTTTAATGTTGAAAGACAGCAACTCATTGTAACCCAGTTTACAGAAATCTCCAACAGCCATCAGCAGAAAGATTATTATAAACAGCAGAATTAATTGAGCTAGATTTCAAACAATGTGTATCTGCACCAGAAAGTATTTTGCAGAGTCCTGAACCAGTCATTTCTAGTGCTTGAAGATTCGAAAGAGTGAAGAAACAGGCAAAAATCCTGGCATGTTCATAGAGGATTTTGGTTTTATCATCAGAATTGTGCAGTAACTCAAAAGAGTACAAGCTGCAAGTTTACAGGCGTAAAAAGGTGTAACATACCTCCTTAAGAGAGAAAAATACAATCACACTCTGCATAGCATCAGAGAATGGTAGATTTTTGTCATACACTGTCAAAATTATTTTAAATAGTACTATTGTCTCAAGGCTCCTTCTTATAAATTCGTGTACCATAAAGAAAGCCTGAAATTCTTGTGCTTCACTGCACAGACACTTCCTATGTTGCTAGAGAAGTTTCAAGGGTGATGTGCTTTTACATACCTCTCCCTGCTTGCTCAAGAAATAGAGATACAGAAGCTAGTACTTACCATGTATTAAAAGCAGCTCATTAAACAATCTGGAGTAATGGCTTCAAGTTTAGTTGGTAGCTATTAGCAATAGTGCCTGTGAAACAGCTGCTTGATTTAATTGGCAAATGCTAGTTCCTCTCATTTATAGACAGAATTGGAACCTCACTGCTTGCCAACAAGCTAAAGATCATACCAGTTTTAAACCAGATGCTATTTAACCTGCCTTATCATTAAGGAAGAGAAATCCCAACTCAAAGACTCCTTAGCATATACTCATAACAAACTGCTGACACTTTCAGCTAACAGAAACCACCCTGGAAGAGTTTTCTAACTTGGATTCGCTTCTGCAATGCTCATACTTTAACTATACAAAGCAATGAAAATTCAGCTAAGTCAAAAGATGAAGAGGACAGTTTAAACAAGGTGAATCAATTATGAAGTAACATACGTAAAGGATGACTGACACAATAGTATTGCACGGCGAGACACAGCCAAATTTCTTGTCGTGTTTACTACTGGTCTTTCTTCCATCCTGACCTTAACTATTAACCTATAACTTATAACTAACACAATAACAGTGCTGTGCAGTTTAAAAACTTCCTAAGACAGGTGCTGTATTTTTGTACTTATCACCCTATTCATTCTTTTGTCTTAAAAAAAGTGATATACAATTAAAAATAGAAAACAGGTTTCACATATTCTGTTCACTGTTGCCACATCAGGTCTTACCCCAAGGTACCTAATACCTTAATTATTTGAGATTCCATATCATCATGCTGAGAAGGTAGTTTTGTGCTGCCTTTTTGTGCCTGTACAGAAGGAAAGTGCCTGTTCCTTCAGTGCTGCAAGCCCAGAAACTGAAAAAATTTACACAAAAATATTCATTCAAAATGTAGGGTTTTCTTTGTTTGTTTGCTTACCCAAGTTCAATCTCTGCGAGTTACTACACTGTAAACTTCATTCTTGAATTAGATTTAATGTCAAGTCTGTAAAGTCTTTTGTCCATTTCTGTGATCAGTGTTATGAACTCCTTTGTACTGATATAACTTTCCTTTGGGAGGCTATCAGCTTAGTGTGCCAGGATGAGAACAGATAAGAAATTGCATATTTAAAATTAAAAATGAAATACAGTATTTTCCTGAAAACATAATTATCATACAAGTGAAGAAGCAAATTTAATCTGTGGCTTCTAACTTTTGTATGGTCCCCAGTCTTCCATCTGACAAAACAAAGAGCTGAATCTCCCTGTAGAGCTGGCTACAATCTGAATATACGAAAAAGACAACCGGGGACCATTTTGTTTTCTTTTAAGCATCATTACATTCAAATGTACAAAGAGGCATCTGTCTGTTATTCCTTTCAATACCATACAGGCCTAAACTCATCTTTCAAGAACAGTGCTGTCACCCCTGAGGACTGTTACATATTTCAAAATCTACAAAGCAGGACCTAAGTCAAGGAAACAATATTTACTTTAACAAAAAAAAAGCTTTCTTCTCCCTCTGACACTTTGGATGATTTAGGTGACATGCTACATACGCAAAATTTTGTTAAGCTCATTATTACACTTAGAATTTATTTTCTTTTAATGACATTCTCTAAAGCCGTATCTCTTTCAGTAGGAGTTTCAAACTGTTAAATACCCGTGTAGACATTTACCACGCTCCACAGTAAATTACTGACAGTTTTCAAAGACAGTTGTGATAATGTATACCATTAGTGATTTAATAGATTCTAAATTAAGTCAAATCAATTTGTTTGAAAAAAGAGTTTCAAAATAAAAGCGGTCACAATTTCAGAGTGTTGATGGACTACAGAGCAGTTGCATCTTACATTATACACTGACAATCAATTCTAACTTAAAGCCTTCAGGGGTCCATGAAAAATTACAAGAGTTTTCATTTAAACTATAATTCTACTGGACAGCAAGGTCACATATTGTGCTTAAAAGGCAGAATTAAAGAATATGAAAAAATTCAAATGCATTTAGCTTTTTTTTGTTGTTTTGCTTTTTTTTTTTTGTTTTGTTTTTTATAAATATTGACAGGTAAGAATAAATCACCTTGAAAAAGATAAAAATGTCCAAATCTCATTGATGCAATGCTGTCTGATGCTTGCAATATTGCTACTACAATATATGTGCGTGTTTCTTTGAGTATGAATTTCACTAATGTCTCTGCATCACCTTTATAAATATTAAGATTTATTACAGATTACATAGTGTTCATCACATTCCATTTTGCTGTAACATTTCTGTAAATATAAGCAGGCTTTTAAGAAGCTTCCTACCTATTTTTATACATTCCTGTATTGACTGTCATCTATTCTACTCATCTAGAGTCAAGTCCTAGTGCCTGTCCGAGAATTTTACACACCTATGCAGTCAGAGGAGAAGTGCATGACTGGCATACATAGTTATGGACAGACTAAAATATTAGAGGAAAACAGGAAATAAAATTATCATTTTACATTTCCTAATCTTATAATTCATAATATTAAAAAACAAAAAATCTTACACGTGAAGAAATGAGAAAGGAATTCTGGAGTTCAGGAGACAGAAGACCAACAGAGCATAGTGTACTCAGAACTAGCACAAAGTAAGAGACGACTGGAAACACAGATGTGGAATAATAGCTACACTTCTTATACAACGTCATTTCCTATCAGCAAGTGGTGTAAAAACCCTAGCAAAATACATGCCATGTCTCCCTCTTGTAGTTGATCTTTGTAAAAGGTCACAAATTATGTACAATTTCTACTGCATACAAACCTTATTACTGAACTGAAAGAGGTCTGAACTCTTTGTTTAAGGTTTTGAACCAATTTTAACTGTAACTACATGGGCTTCCAAACCAGCCCCCCATGATAGCCATTTAGAGTTACTCTCAACTTACTTTTTTAACAAACATAGCAAGTTGCATGCAAAAACTCTGTTAAAAGATCATTAAGCCTGCAAAGTCAAGCACTGAAAAATGAAGAAATGGTAGAATTAACACTGACTGTGCATTTTTAATCCCCTATACTCCTGTGTGTATGCATTTTGATACAATTTTTAATTACTTAATTACATCTTGTGTAGGACAGACAGTGCTCCAGGGATGAATTAGGGCTGCATGTTCAATGAGGCTGTCATCTGTGGGACTTTTGCCTTAGCTGATATAAAAATTGGAAGGTGGCAATGGAATACACATTCAATCATTTAACAGAAGCACAAGTTTGACTAGGAATTCAGTATTCAGCTAGATTATGACCGTCCCGTGATGCTGGTCACTAGATTGACATTGAGCATATAGCAACCTCTCATTGCAGTATCTCACCTTCTTAATAAATGTGTAACATAAAAATGAGATAAATGAATTAAAATAAAGGAGGGAGAGACAATAGGTTGTAGACATGTTAAGCTATAAGGAGCAATCATCATAATCAGACTTCTGCAGTGTTTGTCTACACGAAGAAAGTGATGCACTTTTTTTTTTGTTGTTTGTTTTTGCTTGTACCTGTTTATTTTTACTTGAGAAAAAACAGAAATCCATTCTGCCAGCACTGTTTTGTTCAAGTTTCTTAATTGCTAGAAGGTAGTGGATCTTCTTATTTTTTTTGTTTGTTTGTTTTTTTGAGGGTGGGTGTGGGGTAGCAGAGTAGTTGCATGTTTTGCTTTCTGAAAAAAAAAAACAAAAAAAAAACAAGTCTGCAGCTTAGTAGAAGACTGCAGCTTAGTAGAAGAGAACAGCAACTCAAAGAAAAATTCTGATTACTATAACTTGTATTCTGAAACCCTAATCTTAACCTTTGCAAAAGTTCTGACAAAATATTACCAGCAGAATTAATCTTGATATTATGTGAGAACTTGAAGAAGTTCAGCATAAAAAAATGTCTATGGACTTCATTTTGCAAAATGAGCTGGAAGTCTGGCAATAGGATTATAACACTTGCCTATTTTAAAAGCCAGCATATACCTATACTGAAATTTTGTGACAGTTTTCAATACTGCACATGCAGATTGAAGCCAAAATTAAAAGGAACTAATTTCAATATCCCAGAATGCCAAACAAAGCAACAGTTAAATTGGTGGAAATAATTGGTGCAATCTTATCTTTGAGTTATAAGCAACAAAGACAACGCAGCATCTCCTGAGTACTCCCTCAACTCCTGATATGTAACAAATTTCTCTTAGAGATATGGCAGTATCTATCTTAAATGCCAAATGTTCCCTTCTTTACTCCACTGGGATGGCATGCACAACAAGTAATGGAAGAGCTGAAAGTTGCAATACGATTTTCAGGTAGTGTGAAAACACACACAGGCCCCTCCCTCCAACAGATAATGATTGCAGGACTAGGTGTACTTATAATTTCTAACTTCCTCATTTTAATACAGTATAAGATAACACAAGTCAAATTTGAGCCACATAAAAAAATAAAGGTAGTAGTGTGATACTAGTATGACCTTCAGACGTCTGAGGTATATCTGCAACAGTATAAGGTGTTCCAAACTGTTATACTTCTTCCACAAATAAGCTTCAGTAAATAGTGAGCAGCTTCTTTGACACTTCCATTTTTGTTCAATTTAATGCATTATATATTGATATAATCTCCTAATAGTTTTAAAACAGGCTTATTTATTATAAGAATCAAAGATCTTTATCACTAGTACTTTTTAAAAAAATTTATTTTACATGAATTCTCTCCTTTCTTAAAGGTTACAATACTCTGGGATTCTGGAGAAATGAGTCATCTGAGTATTGATCTTAGACTTTTTCACAAAACTTATGAAAGAATGTTCTTAGGTAAATTAGACTCTCTGAGCACAGTTCTTCAGGGTCAAGTGCATGAAATGGGGCCAAGCCTATGAAATGCAAACTTCTCTTGCAGAACTAATATTTGGCAGAAATTGTGAGGAGGCTAAGGATCATTTTGACCCTCTACAATGGGAAAAGTCTAATGGCATACTTTTTTTTTTCCTTACAAGATATGAAGCGCTACACTCAGTTCAAAAAGGCAGTAACTATATATACACACACACATCTATATATGAACATTACTCATCATATTTAGAAAAAAATACACAATCATGTATCTCCTTGATTAGCCTCCTAAAGTTGTTCTTCTTTTCTCC
This sequence comes from Odontophorus gujanensis, assembly GCA_013399175.1. Lineage (NCBI taxonomy): Eukaryota > Metazoa > Chordata > Aves > Galliformes > Odontophoridae > Odontophorus > Odontophorus gujanensis. The sequence goes on from VXAB01001866.1 coordinate 272,714, forward strand.
TTGAATCATTTAAGCAATGTTATTTTAAAGTGCATTTATTATTCCTTAGTATTTATTCTTTGCGAACATCTCCATCAGGAGTCTCCCCTTCCTGATTAGTAATTAAGAACTATATACTCTTTAAATATAGGTCTGGTAGCTGCATTTTTTTCTCCCCTTCCCAAGACAAAATTTTAACCTGAAGGAGAAATGAATATATCTCAGTCATAAACTGGGGGGATGCATCAAATGTAATTTTTGAAGATAGTTTTTTGTGGACTCCTAATTAGTATGGAGCAGTACAGTTTTGCCCCTTTAAAACAATTATTCAAATTCATATTGAAATAGAAGAATGCAGTCAGTATGTCAAAGATTTCCTATGGCAGACAAATGTGTTAAGTAGGACAAAAATGTGAGTAGTGGCACAAAATAATACACGTATTTAGTGATCAGAAGACCAGATCTATAATGCCGAGACACTGAATCGCTATTTAGAAACTAACCTAAATTTGGAGGAATTTGATAAAAGCTACTATCTGAGGGTACGCATAATAATGCATAATCACAGAATTGTAGGGGTTGGAGGGGACCTCTAGAGACCATCTAGTCCAATCCCCCTCCCAAAGAAGGCTCCCTATGCTGCACACATTAGTAAACAGACACTTTAGGGAAGCAACAGGTGCAGGTATCCCTAAAGGGACACAAGATTTCAGGCGGGGAAGTTGCAATGGTAACTCCTCTGGGGAGTCCTCACAGGATTCTACAGGACAATACAGAGGTATTTCCCTGCTATCTCCCACAACAACAGCGTCCCCAAGCCCTTCTCTGTCCTGTTGACCTTCACCTTCTTCTCCCATCTGATCTAGTTCACAACACTGAATCACTTCCTCCACTCTAGCAAGCGACATTTTCTCCCCTTCCCTTTTCATACCTAGTTTAAAGCTCCCTCAGCGAGCCCTGCCAGCTCCTGGCCTAGGATCCGCTTTCCTCTCAGAGACAGGCAATACTCATCCACAGCCATCAGGCCAGGCACTGAGTAAACTGCCTCCAGATCAAATAACCCTGGTGGTACCAGCCTCTCAGCCACTTATTCAAAGTCTGAGATATCCTAGACCGCTCCATATCCCTCACCACCTCAGAAGGGAGAGAGGAAAACACCACTTGTGCTCCCACTCTCTCAACCAACCTCCCTAAACCCTTGAAATCTCATTTGATAGCTCATAGGCTTCCCTGAGCTATTTCATTACTGCCTGCCTGAACTATCAGTAATGGATAATAATCAGAGGATCGAGCCAGACCTTGGAGTCATTCTCCTGCTAACACTCCCTGATGTCTCTCAATCTCTCCACCTCCTCCCTGAGCTCCACCACCAGGCTGAGCAGCTCATCCACAATTTAAAAATTTCAGATCTAAAGGCTTAAACAAATTAACTGATATTTATTTTTCTTCTCAAAACAAAATAAACAATGATACTAAGATGAAGGTTTCATTTCTGCAGCAAGAAAAATAGGACTGTATTTATGACTCTGGTACAAGTACTACTTTCTGACTATTTGTCTCTTCTCAATTTCTGTTTTCTATGACTTCCAAAGCAGCTACAACAAGAAGCTGAAAATTTTTTTTCTTCAATTTTCCTCTGTTTCTCTATCAAAATCATTTTCCAGAACAAATTAAGAAAGCTGTAGAGAATTAGTAACCATACAAGGAGGAGAGACATGAGCCTTCCCCACAGAAAGCAGCAGAATGTAGCGCCCTTTTCTTCTATACATAGCACACATAGAACACAGTGACATTGCCAGTCTCATTTCAAAATCAATAGATGTTTGCCTATATCATCAAGGACATGCGCTGGAACCTCTTCCCTTCCCATATTAGTCCTCATCAAGCTGCTTATGGCTGCAAAGATGCCAATCAGATACTGAAAGGGAAATTCACTGTGCCCATAATAGCTTCACTAGCTGGGTATGTCAATCAATACAGACATCTAGACGTGCACTGCTCTTGACTGTCAATTTATACTGACATGTGGATGATGCTCACTGACCTAGTCTACAGGAAGAAACTGAGTGCCAAATTTTAAATGTTAATTTAGTTAAATAAACAAAGAAGCATGAACAAAAGAGAGAAAGAACTGAGAGGAAATGGGAAGAGAGACAGAGAGCAGCAACTACTTCAGGACAGACAGTCTCACAGTGGAGAGAGCCTAACTTCCTTCTGAAAGTTTCATCGTAAGAGAAAACATTGTGTATCACATCTCCTTGACCTAAAACAATCCCAACTTTTCCCAGGTTCTAAACATTGAAAAGATTGAAGGTGTACAAAGCAAACTTCGCTTTTTACAGGTCTCTACACATGAGTTATTATATATTTGCCAACCCAAAATAGCCTTCATTTGCCATATCTAGGTACAGAGGCTAGATTTGTGCAAGCTGGTTCTCTCAACAAAGTGTTTTGTTGATACATTTGCTATCCTCTGAGAAACAGCTGTTTCAGCTTCTTTTACTGACACATGAGAAATAGGTCAAGGGGCACTACTTGATTTCTCACTCTAAAAGCCAGTAATGCACAGTCCCCGTCTTCAGTGCATGAAGAAGCTGCAGGTGAAGACTGCTAATCCCAAGCCTCACAACACCAAACTGAATGGGAAAAAAGATGTGGGCAAGGAGCTGATAATCTACAGTAATGCTGTGACCTGGAGTATTTAATCAGCAAGTGTTTGAAAGAGAGTGAACTCACATAAATTGAGACAGATGAAGTTTCAATCTATTTCACAAAATAAATATGTTTGAAAAGAAAAGCAGAGATGAAATATGCACAATTATTTGACTGGCTTTGAATTGCCCTATCTGAAGAATTAGACAAGAAACAGCGAAGAACTAAAATGAGTTCACAGGATTTGATCCTCACTGAAATTTGATCCACTCTGACCTTGAACAAGTCATTTTACTGCTGTATGTTCTCAAAGATGTTTACTATTAGGGCTATTTTGGGGTTGAACTACTAGATGATCTCTAGAGGTCCCTTCCAACCCCTACAATTCTGTGATTGTGTAATGAATTTTTGTGACATATTATTTTTCCATTCTATACATTTCAGAAAAACCCTTTTCTTTCATTAACATGCTTAAAATTTCCAAGAACCCTTTCCACATCTACACTTCTATTTTTACTGTATCTAACAGTTAAACTCATCCTATCAGTTAATAAATAAATAAATAAATAGTAATAATAAAAAATATGTATTTTATAATGCTATCTCCATCTGAGTATACCTGGAGAAGTTTAAAAGCCACATCCAGCTGGTGGCTGATCAATAGTGGGGTTCCCTAGGGCTCCATGTTAGGGCAGTTCTTTAATGTTTTCATATACGACTTTGATTTAGGACTAGGCGTTTCAACTTTGCTGATGTTACTAAATTGGGAGGAGCTGTTGACTTTATTGAAGGTGAAGAGGCCTTGAAGAGGGATCTAGACAAATTAGAGGGTTAGGCCATCATAAGCTGCCTGAAATTTAATGAGTAAATGCCAATTCTGCACCTGGGAAGGGGCAACCCTGGATCTATGTACAGGCTGGAGGGATGAGATACTGTGAAGCAGCCCCGCTGAAAGAGGTTTGGGGGTCCTGGTTGACAGCAAACTGAACCCGAGTCAACAGTGTGCCCAAGCAGCCAGGAAGATCATGCTGGGCTGCAACAAACACATCATTGCTAGCAGATCAAGGGAAGCAATAGTCCCATTCTTAAATGTACTGGTGTGGCCAGCGCAGTTTTGGGTGCCACAGTACAANGAATTTTTGTGACATATTATTTTTCCATTCTATACATTTCAGAAAAACCCTTTTCTTTCATTAACATGCTTAAAATTTCCAAGAACCCTTTCCACATCTACACTTCTATTTTTACTGTATCTAACAGTTAAACTCATCCTATCAGTTAATAAATAAATAAATAAATAGTAATAATAAAAAATATGTATTTTATAATGCTATCTCCATCTGAGTATACCTGGAGAAGTTTAAAAGCCACATCCAGCTGGTGGCTGATCAATAGTGGGGTTCCCTAGGGCTCCATGTTAGGGCAGTTCTTTAATGTTTTCATATACGACTTTGATTTAGGACTAGGCGTTTCAACTTTGCTGATGTTACTAAATTGGGAGGAGCTGTTGACTTTATTGAAGGTGAAGAGGCCTTGCAGAGGGATCTAGACAAATTAGAGGGTTAGGCCATCATAAGCTGCCTGAAATTTAATGAGTAAATGCCAATTCTGCACCTGGGAAGGGGCAACCCTGGATCTATGTACAGGCTGGAGGGATGAGATACTGTGAAGCAGCCCCGCTGAAAGAGGTTTGGGGGTCCTGGTTGACAGCAAACTGAACCCGAGTCAACAGTGTGCCCAAGCAGCCAGGAAGATCATGCTGGGCTGCAACAAACACATCATTGCTAGCAGATCAAGGGAAGCAATAGTCCCATTCTTAAATGTACTGGTGTGGCCAGCGCAGTTTTGGGTGCCACAGTACAAAAAGAACATACAACAATTAGAGTGTCCAAAGGAGGGCTACAGAGATGGTGAAGGGTCTGGAGGGGAAGACGTGAGGAGCAGAAGTCCCTTGTGTTTTTCAGTGTAGATAAGAAGAGAATGAGGCTTTACCACAGCTTGTGGTTTCTTCGCCAGGGGGAGCAAAGGGTGTCAGTGGTTTATGGCTTCGTTCAGCCCAGCACTATGATTAATGGGGTGTGGGACCAACAGACCCACACCCTCGGAAACAGGAAAGAGGAAAAGGGAGAGGGTAGGGAGATGGGCCTAAAAAAATGGCTGCAATGAGCTGAAGAGGAATACTAATTTTCTAAATAAGATACTGAAATGCAAACTAACACAATCTAACACAATGCAATTGGAATTGAAGCTAATAGAACAAAATGAGATAGTGTCTGAAACCAAAGGCTTTACACTAAAGCTGGAGGTGAGATGGCTAGGAAGTTCCCACTGCCGATGCGCAGCAAAAGGAGGCAGTCTCAGAATTTGTATGCAGTTTTATCTTTCCCTCTGAATGGAAAGCACAAAGTAATGCAAAGTCCTTTAGGACATGTAGTTCTTCTCTTCTGAGAAACAGGTACCCAAATATTCAGCAGTCCGCAGAACTGGAGCATTAACTCTTTAAGTCCCAGTGCCTTATATGATGTTATTATGTCGAATACCATAACAAAAGTAATAAAACCATGACAGAGGGTCAGGCAGTGATCTACTCTCTCTGGTGACAGAGCCCCGGGGAATGGTATGAAATTGCAACAGGGAAGGATCGGGTTGAATATCAGGAAGAAGTTCTTCACCAGAGGGAAATACAGCAGTTAGAACCAGATGCCAAAGGCTGTGATCTGGGCAGTGAGCTTGCCAAAGTTCAAGAAGCATTCAGACACATGGTCTGATTTTTGGATGGTCCTGTGTAGATTCTGTAGTTGTATCTGATGATCCTTATGGGTTCCATCCAACTGGGGATTTTCTATGGTTGTTTAGCTAGCAAGTGCTTCAAATGACCCACAAGCATCATCTGGCCCATAGAGATATAAAATACCACCCAGGATTGCTAAAATGTATGCCTCATCTCCTTAAAAATCCCTCTAAGATCAGACAGTGAAACAGTTTTAATTTAATAACGTTTAAGAATTACAGTCTAAGCTATTTCATGAGTACTGCCTCATGAAATGGAGTGGAGAAAGGACTGCTCACTGCTGTTCAGCCTGCTCCACTTATCCCTCTGCTCTCACATTTTCAGTGTCTTGATTTTTTCAGATTTTTTTTACACGTACAGATCCTCCAGCAGAACAGATCCTAACTACGTTGTGCTTTCCCTTACTAAACAGCCCCTACGACATAAGGAGTGAAATGATATTTTAAAGACAACTGTGTTTACTCCTTTATCCATTTACTCTAAGGGCAGAAATTTTGCTCTTTATGGCAGATTTCTAGAGCCTTGGTGGTAAGGAAAGTGATGTTTACAGATTTATTTACAGTAGTAAATAGAATATTTAAGTGGGCATTCTACCAGCATGACTGGTACATCACCGCTGTCTTCTTTGCACATAAAGTTTAGGCCTGAGAGAGGAGGTAAACCAGCAGTTTTCTAAAATTGTTTCATCCCTGAATTCTTACGTAAATTCTACAAAATGAGTTTGTACAATTAGAGCAATTTTTATGTATAAATCCTTAACTCTGTTACAAGTGCAGTACCTTCTAATAATGTATTTGTATCGCCCATGCAATTCTTAACTAATCAGATTTCAACTAGATTAATCTCTTCCATACTTGCTAAGCTGAATAATTGTTTTTGTAAAAATCAATACACATTTAATTAATAGCAAAATAATTGGCTTATTAAATTAGAGTTACTTTCCCCTGTTTTGCTGAGTGGTTGTATTGAAATACCATTTTTCACCTCCCACAAGAAGTTTAAATTTGAAGATACGGAAGTTAAACCCATAGGCCATTTTCCAGGTTTTGAAATCAGCAGGAGTTATTCATGTGCAGGAAATTTAACAGTAGGCCAGGTTATAAAACATTTGATTACAGCCATCAGATGTAAATCAGTTTATCCTCAGTTCAGGATTTGAACTCAGTGATCCCAGTAGGACCCATCCAACTCAGGATATTCTATGATTCATTATCAATTCTGAAATTATTGTTATATTTAAGTCTATTTAAGAGATATCTTAGTTTTCAAAAGAGCTAAGTTCCTATAGATGAGTGGAACTAGGTAAAAGTATTTTCTGTTTTCTCCTTTACAGGAGTATATCAGCCAGTAGGAGGTATACTTATTAAAATAAATAAATAAATAAAATCAATAAGATAACTTCCACTTGGCATTCACAGCATAATAAACATCAGAAGATTAGGTCGTGAGGCAAAAACCCACAGGAACTTAGATTTCCCAGTTAGACTGCATGTGGAAGTATTCTCAGTATGTAAACCATCATACTGCAGGCTGTTTATTTAGTTTAAAAGAAAGCTCTAAACTAAGACTACTTCCTTCCACAAATACTTGAATATCAACCACGTGGCTTTTACTACTGATATCACATATCACACATGCAGTAGCCATGTTACAGAAGGATTGTTATAGGGACCCACACAAGTCCCAAGGATTACCGCAACATGCGGTAATGATGCAAGGTCAAACAGACTTTCAAATCTATCCATGTGGATTTGAAATGTGGTCATATGTACTCACTCTTTTTCCACATTGGAAGCAGTCAGAAACAGGAACTAGGAAACAGTATGTAGTTTTTATGTTTTCCGCAGACTGGTTTGTGGAGCTGGTAGTTACATCCTACACTGAGCACTCTTCCCAGCAGGAAGAAGGTCACAATCAAGCTGAACACAGAAAATGTAGACGAACATTAGAAATGAAAATGTTTCTCTGATTCGCTACCTCCGTTTCATTCCTATCTTTTCTTTTTCTGCAATATTTACACAGATTCCACTTTGTTTTTCCCTAGACTTTTATTTAAAGTCATTTATAAATATTTCTCAAATTTTTGTCATTCTCATCTTTTACTTTATAAGAAGATGATATTCCAATTAAAAAAAAATATTAATTTTTGGTGTCATTTGATGTTACGTATCAGTAACACAGTTATTACTANCACAGAAAATGTAGACGAACATTAGAAATGAAAATGTTTCTCTGATTCGCTACCTCCGTTTCATTCCTATCTTTTCTTTTTCTGCAATATTTACACAGATTCCACTTTGTTTTTCCCTAGACTTTTATTTAAAGTCATTTATAAATATTTCTCAAATTTTTGTCATTCTCATCTTTTACTTTATAAGAAGATGATATTCCAATTAAAAAAAAATATTAATTTTTGGTGTCATTTGATGTTACGTATCAGTAACACAGTTATTACTATAACTTGGAATTGCCTTTCTTCCTCCATTGCATGTCTTAAAAGAGGAGACAGGCTGAGTCTTCCTCAGTTTAGCCCTTAAACCTCATTGTCTGTCATGGGTTTTTCTACTGTTCTGTCAAGGTCTCTAACACTTCTTTCCTTCTCTAATTAATATTCAACACTCTCTCTCATTATTTCCCTGAATCATCAGTATTAAATTCATTTAGAGTTGGTACATAGTAAAAGAGTTCAGACTCATCTACTCCCCACATTATGAGAACTAGATTTATACCTTGAAAAGGCATACTAATGTAAGAATTTATGGAAGTGATAATTTCAGTATTTCTTGCTACTTTAAACAGTCCATTTAAAGAACAAATGATAGTGGAAATGTATTTTCAAGTTTTACTGAAGGTAATATAAATTACTTTTGACCTGAAACTCACTGATTTTCAGCACAAGTTTTCCAATTGAACATTCAGTAAAGAGGATAATTTTGTTTTCCACAGTAAGTGATTTATGGAAATCTTTCTAAAACATATTTCAACTTCATGTCTTCTTGTTCAATTTTAGGATGCTGTGATTAATAAATACATATAATTTCAAGAAGCAATTAATTAGCCATGTACATGAATACATGTTTTAATTACTACAATTCCTTAATTTTAATGAGAATGGACCTGGAGAAAGCTTATGGGGAGTCAAGTTGAATGTTTTGGGTGTTTTAAATGCATTGAATTATAGCTGTTTTACACTGAGTAGACAACAGTTACTTTAAAACCTAATACTCTGATCATTATCATAGGCTTTCTACTAGTACATCTCTGAGAAAATAGTATCTTTAAATACAAATGAAACAGACTGTGTTTCTGTCTTGTCCACTATCTGTATAAAAATATTTGGAATATTATTCATTCTGTTAAGTTTTTCAATTGCACTGTTCGTCATGGGTAAGAGAAATGCTCACTTTTCCAAGAGATGTGATGACTTGATTAAGAGACTGTTAAGAGGCACACAACAAACCACACGACAGGAAAAAAAAAAATTGAAGTTTGTGATTAGCACACCCTTACTATAGGATTGAAGATGCTATGAATTCCTCTTGCTCCTCTCCCTTGTTCAGGGATGCAAATATGGTTATCAGCCTCCCAACCACTTCTACAAGCACACAGTATTACAGGAGAAGGGGAGAGGCTGAGAACAAGAGTGAGTATCCTTTAGTCCGTAACTATTTTGAACCATTCAGCTGGGCAAAACTTTGATTGCACCTATATATCCATGTTTGTTCTTTAATTCATTTTAATATCTCAATTTCTGTAGCTACAATGTTTGCTGAGATGTTCATTTACATCTGCTAAATAGTATGGAGAAATAAGAAAAATAATTTACTTTTGGAAGTTCATGGATATCCACATTCTCAAATGGGAGATGAATTTTGATTTTGTGCTCTCTAGCACAAGTCATTCAGTTTCATAGTGTGCCATACATTTTCAACCGAAGTTTCTTTCAAAGGATGGCCTTTGGGCTTCGATAACTGCTGAATTTAATTCTTTCTGATTGCAAAACCAAGCAACAGCTGACATGAATCTGACAGTTTATACTGACTGGCTCATCAAAGCAAATAGGCCAAGAAGGATCAGTCAAGGCAAAGCTCACAGGAAAAACAAATCAAGAGAAAATTAAATGTTGTGTGTTCTATCTCAGTTATTGAATGGGTTAATTAAGCACTTCATATTGTCACAGGTAATGCTACTCAGTGTACTAGTATAATTAAATATTAATCATTATATACAGTACATTTTCTTGCTACTTGCTACAGTAGAATGTTATGAACTAGTGTACATTCCTTTTAAAATTATTGATTATTCAGTGATTATTCCTTGAAATAATGCAACTTGCTTGATTTTTTTTCTTTTTATTCTTGGTCTTACCTTTCTTATCAGTGCTAACAACTGGTTTCTTCTGTACTTCCTTAGCTACACGTAGTCAGTATTATTCACCAGCAATGACAGTATTGACCAACTGCAAAAAAGAACTCACTTAACCTAAGAATTTTTAGATTATGACTAGTTGATTGTATTAGAGAGCTCACATTCAAAGAAATGTCCCCAGAGACTACAGATATAACTTTGTATATCCTTCAGTAGCTCAATATATTCTGTACAGTTTTGTAAGATATTGGTCATTGTCAGGAACTTAACCCCAGAAATGTGTCCATTATTGAAAAAAAACAAACAGTGACAACATCATCTTCCTTTCTTCAGAATTCATTGATTTCCATGGCCATCAGATAAAGGCATCCATGGTGTCAAAATGTATTCAGGAGCTTGGTGACAGAACATTTTAATAATAAAGTCAATCTTCAGATTTCAATAGTGGCATTGCCATCATTGTACTACACTCTTCCACATGCAGTGAAGTTTAGAGATACTTGAATTTTAAGCAAGCAATCCAGACAGACACATTCTAAAAAAGTTACTTAGACTTACAGATACCATTATTAAACAATTTTTTTTTTTTTTTTTTAATCAAAACCAAAAAATCATGTTCAAGGCTGATTCTCTCTTGGGACAGATGCTACCAGCTGAAGATCCTAGCAGTGGAAACCCTCAAAACAGCAAACTACTATAACGTATTATATAATTGGACTTCATAATATATTCCTTTCATCCTTGTTTTCCAGATTGTTTAATTAGTAGCTAAGGATCCACTACCTCATAGATGGAAAAAGACAATAAAAAAAATACAATAAAAAAAAACAAACGGTGCTGTGCTACTCTGGATGCTATAAAAAGTGGACCCTGTTATAAATTGAACAGGGTGAAAGAGGTATATGGGTTAAATTATTTTCTGTAGTATAGTTCCTATTAACTTCAGTATTGATTTTACACCAACTCTGGATATGACCAAATGTTTTTAAAAGAGTACATTACAGTTCAACCATAAAAGTGCATTCCCTCAAACAAACTAACATTTAATTTTGAACAGATGGACAAAGCTTTCTTTTATGTGGAACAAAAGAAAATCTTCAATTAACACATTCAGAATTGCAGGCATCAACAAGTAAAAGGACACTTAAGGCTGTTTAGTCTAGTTTTATCCTGAAAGGTATTCATTCTCCAGCAGCTCAGTTCTCACTGGTATTTCAGAAACAAATTTTCCCACCTCAGTTTCAATGGAATGGCACCTTTCTAATTCATATAGGAAAAGCAATCACTTCTTCCTGCTTCTAAGGGTTTTAAAAAGAATAATCCAATTATCCAGAATTATAGGGTAAGTTAGTCTGTACACTTCATTCGGCATGAAACAAACAAGCAAAAATGAAAATCGTGCAATCTTAAATAAATAAGGGAACAAAAGCATGAATGTGCAGTAGTGCACAGATTAAAATCAAAACTGATTTACCTTTCCTTTCCTCAGGGGATAGGAGAAACAAAGGATTCATGTTCTGGAAAATTTTCACACAGTTATTCGGAATCATGTGAACCTCTTAAGGTAGTTAAACACCTTTCAAAATCCAATTTATATCAGTAATTTCAACGACGGTATCTACTTCAAGCATTTATTTGTAGGGGGCACAAAAACAACAATAAAAAAGATAATATGGAGACTAATCAATCTAAGAACTTTGTTAAATGCTTCATAAGATTACTTCAACAACAGTAACTCCTGGCAATAAGAATTACTGAAAGAATTACTTACTACCAGAACATGCGGCAGCAAATCCACAATATGATCCCAAATCCAAAAGTTGAGCCCAAAAGGAGACAAGGGATGGTAACTTGTATACACATGACCTGATGTTGGATACCACTGCAAAATATTCAATAAATTCTCAGCAAAGTTTATGAACATTTTTGGAAGAGCTACACTAATACAGACAATTATTTTGGTTCACAAGCCATTTCATGTTGGTCCATAATGTATAGAACAAATATACTCTTTGCTTCCTGAAGTTTAATTTGCACTTTCAAGTAATTATGGAAGAGCATGGAAGATGAATTGGCATTTTTAAGCAGCATCTTTATTCTTTTCCCATTCTTTAAACCCAAAGAATGATTCTAAACCTCCCTCCCCACTAGTTTCTTAAAAAACATTCTGAGGAATGATGCAGAGTAGGTTGTTAAAAATATTTGACCATTTTTGAAGTGCTGACAGGGTGTTTATTTATTATACTGAAAAATAGTTAAGTTTCTTTTACAGTGTCTAACAGGTGGAATTCATCAGAAAAGATTTTTCACTTGTGGGCATTTTGAAAAATTGCAATTTCAAGTCTATTAATTAAAACATTAAATTGAAAAAAAGTATGTATATATCTCATGGGAATAACCACATTTCATTATTTATGTAAAACCAGAACTTTATAAATATTGGATTGCGATGATACATCATGATGTCTCAAAGTTTTTATTCATCTGAACAGTCACTAATTATTATTAGCATTAGCTTTGATCTATTTTAATCCTGACAGGAAACAAAGCAATCACTGCCAAAAATTCCCTCCAATTAATTCCAGCGGGGTTGGAAGTCAAGGCAGTAAGTTGAAGTGCCTGGTGACTGGACAAGAGGCAATCTCATGTCCATTTTTGAGAATAGGAGGACAACCCAGAAACTACCTTACCTCTGTGCCAGGGAAGGTCATGGAACAGATAGTCCTGAGAGCTATGCTAAGACACATAGAAAGCAGGGAGGTGATACAGGATAAGCAGCATGGCTTCATCAAGAACAAGTCCTGCCTGGCCAAACTAGAGGCAATCTATGATAGCATAACTGCATCAATGGACAAGCAATGAACCAGTGATGCCATCTATTGGGATTTCATTAAGGCCTTTGCCATGGTCTCCCACAATATCCTTCTCTCCAAATCAGAAAGATACAGATTTGATGGTTAAATTGTTTGATGATTGAGGAACAGGCTGCAAGATTGTACCCAGAGAGCAATGGTTACTGGTTCAATGTCCAAACGGAGATCAGTGACCATCTGTGTCCCTCAGGGGTCAGTACTGGCACCTGTGCTCTAACACTTCCATCAACTCTATGGTCAGTGGGACCGAGTGCGCAGAAAAATAATATAAACATAATTTTAATAATATATATTATGCTCCAGAGTATGATAAAAGAGTTACCTGAATGCGTTCTGTTACTGAAGAGGAGATTAAGGAATCTGTATGCCAACTTTTCTATTTCCGCGTCAAGAAATGATCAGAAACATTTCACGTTGAACAACAGCACCTGTCCCACACCCTGCAAGGCATTAAGGGCCATGAACTGTTTATTCTTGTACCTTTGCCACCTGCAGCCCTTGAGCTGAAATAATATTCTTTGTAGGCAAGGGTTAAAAAGCATCTAACCTGCAATATCACTTCACTGTTCAAGGAAATGCAAACCTTTGCTCCCTCTTTTGATCTGCTTTATGAAACAACCTCTTATTGTGATATATACACACAGGAATGAGATGACAAATGGAACAGGACATTTCTGTTGTGCCAAGCAAATGATTGTACTAATAGAACAGGTAGTTACCTTCATTTTATTTCTGTGAAAGGATTAGGAACAGTTCAAATACTCAGAGAACAGGATAGCAGTTCTGTTTCTTGATCATAAATTAATCTCCCTGTACACTGCTGCAGTAAAGCTCCTGGACATACCACCTGGCCTGGTGTCTCTAGCCTGGCACTGAGTTGCGAGGTTTAATGGGTGTATACTTCTCCAGAAATAATAGACAACAAATTCCAGAGTTAGGCTATAGTATTTAGATACTTAAAAGTTAGTTACAAGATCCTTGGAAGACCTATCAGTCTATTTTGCTGGTCAGTTATGTTACTGCTAAAACATATTTGAAAATTATTCTTACATAATAAATAATAGTAGGAATATAAACATGTATCAAGCTAAACATAAATACCCAGAGCTCAATGGTTAGTAGAAGAAGAAAATAAGAAAAATAAAATACAGGCTACATAGAATAATAAAAATAAATGAGAGTATGCAAAATAGTATTTATCAATTTTAGATTTCTGCTTAGCTGTTTTATAGCTAAATCCCAGGGACACAATAACTGACATATTCAGAACTATTTAGAAAACTCACCTTTATCTTTCGTGAAATGACAGTTGAGTCTCAGATTTATAAATTTTTATTAGTTTAACTATTTTTAAAGTTTATATAAATTACTTGTAATACATTGTCTAATCATATAAGTTTATTTTCTGATTTTAAATCTGAAAGAAACAGAGTTCTAGTAGCTGGAAAAAAAAAGCAAAACAGGAAAACAAGTATCAGCCAGTAAATTTCCTAATCTTCACATCAGTTGAAGAGAAATAAAACATTTTTTGAAGTAACATTAATCATTGGTTCCTTTGAAGATAATAGCAGAAAAGGGATTCTTCCCTCCTCCTCTTCCCCTCACACCCTCTTTTTCATCCTCTGAAATGACAACATAATCTTTTATCTAGATCCAAACTGAATTCCAGCTGCTGGGAAACACAGGGAACAGTTCCAAATTCTGCTCAGCTTCCTTAATTAAACTGGTACAACCTAGAGAAGCAACCCTATGGGAAACGTTGTGGCTTTACTCAAGGTTAACATTCCTTTAACCTCTTTCAGAGCCAGTTATCTTGTTCTACTGGCCTCCACACTTTGAGCAAGGTCTTACTAGCACTGATGAATTGCTCCAGCAAAATCTCTTCTAGTTAAAAGCATTTGAAAGACACCCAAGGGGAGAAATAGCATTAAAGCAGTGCTTTATCCATTTATTGCCAGGCTGAGACTCCCTCTGAAAGAAGTATATCAAAGGTAGCTCACACATTCTTACACATGACACGACAACTCTTTTCATGGCACTTGAATCAAGACAAACATTAGTTTGAAAAATAAAATCATATTAGATAATTTATAGGTGATCATCCCTTCAGGACGTTTGCATAAGAATGGAAAAGTTGAAATGTATGTAGGTGTCTGTGGTTACAAATGTCCTAGGCAGAGCCTGTATTTAAACTGTCACGGATTGGTTGTTTTGTAAACAACAAGAAAGGTCAAAAATTAATGTGCAATTTAGAGGAAGGAGTTTTATTACAGTTTGAAATCAA
>VXAB01001867.1:0-29325 GCA_013399175.1 Odontophorus gujanensis
CATACATACATATATATATTTAATTTAGTTATATTAATTAATTTATAGCATTTGGAGCTAAACTGATAATTAATTAAGGGCTCAGAAATTTGAGCTTCAAGACTGCTATTTTTGTGAAAATTATGTTCTTCAAAACTCATTTCAGTCTAGCAAATGAGTTTGAAAAGTGGAGGAATGTCTATTATGAGTGAGAAATTGTCATCTTATCTCTGTTGTTAATTTCTAACCTTTCTGATAAAATAAATCCATTAGGCATTTTGTGGGGGGAAAACTGTATTGTAGGCGTCTTTTTTATGTGTACACATTCACTTTTTTTTTTCCCTTTCTAAATAGCTCTTGAAATTTATATTTTAAGATATTGCACTTCAGAGTAAAAACGCTATGGTTTCTCTTAAGTTCCTATTTCCTGCTGTTATTAGGGAGAAATAGAACTTCACAGAAATCTGGGACAGACAAAGCCTAAAGTTTAAACCTTCTTGCAACTTAATGTTTTTGGGTTTTTTTGTTTGTGTGTTTGTTTGTTTTTGTTAACAACAAAACATCCCATAAAAATTCCTTTAGGAAACAATTTTTTTTTTCTTTGTGCAGGCTTGTTTGAACTGTATTTCCTGGCTAAACAGCACCTATCAAAAAACAGCAGTTAGAAAGTGGTAGTTGAAATCAGAGCCTTGGGCTAAATACTTCCTCCTCTTTTCTTATGCTTAACTCCTCATATGGAATGGTGCTCTTTTATAGTGTAACTGTGTTAATAGCAATTTGTTCCTGACTTCAGGCATTCCTGTGGCAAAGAGTCTTACTCATGAAGCCATCAGCTAAGTAAGTGCTAGTATAGCTCTTCTTTTTGTATGTCGTGATATTATAGGGAGTGTTGAGTCTTGTGCGTCACTGTGTTGGGTTGCCACTCTCTTCCCTGGAGGATTTTTTCTGTACATCTTTCTGTTCCTCACATTTCCTGAGAGAGACTCTTGTCATTCAGCTCTGTGTGGGTGACATTAATAAATGGATGGTGTTGAGGCTTAATTTCCAAAACTGTATTCCTAATTTTTCCCTCCCCTAAACAAAGATAGTAAGAACATTGCTATGGAAAGAGTGTTCTTTGGTTATTTCTTCTGGATTAGCTGAGTGATGCAGTTCTTTAGAAAGGTCTGGAGACATGCAGATAAAAGCTTTTTACAAAAGCTAACTCATTAAGTTGTTTAGTGAAATGGGTAAATGTTAGCATGAGAAGATGTATTAAAAGGTACGGACTGAAGAATTCATCCTCGCCTACATTTTACTGTTAGGAAATATTGATACGAATTATGGTTAGGTAATTGAATATACAGAATGAAACATATCACTTGTAAGACATAAGCCATATATGATAGTGTATGGAAGAGTACTCCTGTAATTAAATCAATGCCAACTGCTTTATTGCAATGTTGGATACATTTTTTTATCCTTTTATTAAAGAAGAGTATTTGTTCCCTTTTGTTTCAGGTTTGGAGAAATACAATTTCTCTTTGTAAAGAAAAGAAGATTTTAACATAAATCTTTTGTTTCTAAAATGAAATCTGCCAGTTCCAAGTTAGAGCAGAAAAATTCTCTCTCCCCTCCCCCAAATTTAATTAAAACAACAACAACAAAAAACAAAACAAAAACAAAACAAAACAAAAAAAACCCCACAAAACGACAAATAAAAATCTGAACTTTCTTACATTGAAAAAATTTTCCATTTAAATACTTATAACAGATTTTGTGTTTGTTTCCAAGTCCTTTAAAATACTGGAGAATGCTGATTGGGAGAAAGCAGGAAGTCCTTTTGAAGGGTTATAGTGTTTTACTTCAGGAATGTATTAGGCATGTTTTTATATTTTCAGGGCATTATGCAATGTCCAGTTCTTACAAACCATCTGCAGAGGTATTTTCCTATTACTGTCTTAAAATAAAGGCTAAGGCTGCCAGGGTGTCCATCTTATGTGTAGCTGCTGTCATTCGTAGTCTCAGTGAATCCATAAATCATAAGAGCTGTAAGAAGGTTGCTCAGGGTGCTGGAGGTTGCCAGCTTGGAGCTGAGCCAGTGCAGCAGGGCTGGGATTTCTCTCCTGATACTGCTCTTGGGTCATGACTTAAAAATCTGGCCAGAAGATTTGAATTTTGAGTGGTGCTGTGTGGGAGTTGGATTCAATTATCACATCAGCATATTGTTTCGTGTTGGTGTAGGGGTATGACTCTTGCTTATGGTGAGAGAGGTCCAGGGTTCATAATCCCAAACAGGCCCTTCTTTTGGGCAAGGAGGAACCTGATGAGGTTCAGCAAGAGCCCAATTGCGCCTAGGGAGGAATAACCATATTCACCAATACAGGTTAGGAGATGACCCGCTGGAAAGGAGAAGAAGGAGCACCTGGGTGTCCCCTTCTTCCTGTAGGCAGCAAAGATTGACGAGAACCCCAGCAGAGTGCGCTCTTGAAACCTTGAAAGCCAGGACAGGTGATGGCTGGGGAGGCGGTGTAATTGTGAATCTCTGTCACTTTTTTGTCAGCTGTGGCATTGTGCTAGTTCATTTCTCACTGCGTAAAGTTGCTTTATGGTTTACTTTCTGGGAACAACTTGTTAGTTGTTGTTGTTGTTTACATTTTCTGAGCTGGTTATGTTTCATTCTATGGAGATGTTACAATAGTTCTTGAATTCAACATCTTTTTATTTATTTATTTATTTGTAGGTCCACTGGGCTTTGAAATATACCACGTACTAAGAAAACAAGCGTTCAAGGTATCCTGGGGTGCCTGGAAAGAGCACGGCCAGCAGGTCAAGGGAGGTGATCCTCCACCTGTACTCTGTCCTGGGGAGGTCATATCTGAAGTACTATCTCCAGTTCTGCATTTCCCACAGATTCCAAGAAAAAGAGTTTTCAGGCACTGGAATGGGCTGCCCAGGGAGGTGGTGGAGTCACTGACCCTGGAGGTGTTCAAGGAATGTTTAGACATTGTGTTGAGGGACAAGATTTAGAGACAACTATTGGTGATAGGTGGATGGTTGGACTGGATGGTCTTGTAGATCTTTTCCAATCTGGGTGATTCTATGATTCTAGGAAGAGGAGGCTGAGAGGGGATCTTGTCACTGGTTATTAATATATAAAGTGCAGAGGTCAAATGGATGGGGGTGGACTTTTTAGTGATTTGCAGCAACAAAGCAAGGGACAATGGGCATAAACTGGAGACAGGAAATTCCTTCCAGGCTTAAGGAAGAACTACTTTACTGAAAAAGACTGCTTAGAAAGGTTGTGGAGTTTTTTTCACTGGAATTCAAGACCCACCCAGACAACTCTGCAATCTCTTGTAGGGAACTTCCTTGAGCAGGGAATTGGGCTCAATCATAGAATCATAGAATAGAATTGCTCAGGTTTGAAAAGACCTTCAAATCATCAGTTTCAACCTCAGCCTAACCATGCAAACTTAACTTCAACAAACCACCTCTAAATCATGTCCCTGAGCATCTCCTCCTGACAATTTGATATCACCTCCTGTTCTTGCTGCATTACCTTTCAGGTACTTGAAGTGAGCAGTAATGGCTTCCCTCGGCCTGCTCTTCCCCAGACTAAACAGCCCCAGCTCCTTCAGTTGCTCCTCACAAGGGCAAATTCTCCATGCCCTTCACAAGCCTTGTTGCCTTTCCTTGCACCTGCTCCAGCACCTCAATGTCCTTTCTGAATCGAGGTTCCTAAAAATGAACTCAGTGCTCAAGGTGGGGCCTCCCCAGTGCTAAGTACAAGGCGAGGATTACTGCCCTAGTCCTGCTCACCCCACCATTCCCAATACAAGCCAGGATGCCATTGGCCTTCTTGGCCACCTGTGCACACTGCTGGCTCATATTCAGCCAACTGTCCATCAGCACACCAAGGTCCCTTTCCATCAGGCAGCTTTCCAGCCACTCCTCCCCAAGCCTGTAGGGTTGCCTGGGGTTGTTGTGGGACCTGACACTTGGCCCTTTTGAAACTCATACAGTTTACCCTGGGCCATTGATTCAGTCTATCCAGTTCCCTCTCCAGTGCCTTTCTACCCTCCAGCAGATCAGCATTCCCTCCCAACTTAGTATCGTACACCAGATCTCCAGAGGTCCCTTCCAAGTCTTGTAATTCTGTGATTCTGTGAAGATTATGTGAAATTTAGACCTGCCAAGGTACCTTCCTTCTCTGTGCCATCATTGCTTCTTATTCAGCTCCCAGGGGCTGATTTTCTACTAACCTTGTTCTCCTAGCACGTGCCCAGTGCTGTTTGGTGAATTTCATGACTGTGTCACTGGAAAAAAAAACGCAAACGCAGAGAGAGTGCCCCCAAACTGAAATGAACAGGGAATTGTTCCCAGGTGTCCTTTTACAGCTGCATTTCTGCAGGCTCCAGTTCCAAGCCACAGAACAATTGATGGCAGGTCTGAGCCTATTGGGATTCAAGATGTTTCTCTTGCAAAAAGCCTGGAAGAAGTATGGCTGCACCAGCAGAGCAGGATCTTACTCTGCCAGAACAGGAGTCAGAAATGAGAGAGGTGGCAGCTGAGGGAGCAGTGTTACTGTAAATCTCTCTTTCTTTCTGTCAGCTGTGATGTTGTACTAGTTCATATTTCAATGGGTAAAGCTGCTTTTTGAGTTATAGTCTGGGAACTTCATTTTTTTATTTGTTTTTGGACCTGACTGTATTTTGTTCTAAGAAGGTGTTGCAATTGTTCTTGAATTCAATACTTAGGCTTTTTTTTTAGGTCCATAGGACATTTAAATATGTCATATTCTAAAGAAAGCAATCATTCAAAACCAGACATTATTCCTGCCTTGCCTCAGAGCCAGTTATTTAAGCAGAAATATTGGTTTAAATATTGCTTTAATTTCTAGTTCCTTTTTATTTTTTAGAGTGGATTTATATTACTCTTGCAGATGCTTTGGTTTATGAACAGCTTTACATAGAGTGTCCCTGTTGGATACCATTCGCACAAGTAAAGACACTTGTGGGAAAGGGATTGAAAACCCTGCACGAATAAATGCTGTGTTTATGACATTGCAGTGTAAGTGGTTCCTGACTGTTACCAGCACAGCTGGCAGAGCTTCAGTGGTTAGGTAACAGAGCAGAAGTGTTTTTTAATCTGCTTGTGACTTGCTTCCTTGTGACGATATGCAGATAAACAGACCCAGATCTTCACAGTGAAACAAAAACAAACAGAGGAGAATGGAAGATTTTAAACTTCTGCAAATGGTTTTCCTCTCACTTTCAGAATTCTGAAACAATAGTAAATGTTTTGTGGTCTCATTTTACGTCATCAGAGAAGGATTCAGCTGGCAGAAGAAGATATACTCTCCCTTGATTTTCAACTTGCACAAGGAAACTAGGAATAAAAAAAAAAAAAAAGAAAACTCAGAAACAAACGCAACTGGGTTATTACTTCTGTACTTGATTGAAAGTGCCCAGGAGCCACTGAGACCTTTGTTTGGATTAGTTTCTGCATAATAACAGAGTTATTGCAAAACTGGGTTACTCAATCATAAATTTTCAGAGTAGCAGAAATGGAAACATTAATGATAGTATCTGGCCATGAAAATAAAGCATCTCTGCAGTGTCATCAGTTCCTAGAGCTATGGAAGGAAAAAGCAGGCAGGATTGTCCTGTGAGTCCATTGATGGAGAACTGTATGACCGTGTTTTGTTGGAATGGAAAAAATCCATTGTTTTGCTTAACTTTTTCCCAAATGAAGCTTAAAAAGCAAATTTTCAGTTATTTGCAAGTTGATCTTCTGTGTATGAGCATTCTGTCATTTAAAAGGTATTATATGCCTTGCATGTGTGTTGGTTTGTTTTGGGATTTTAGTGGTATTAAGGTCAGATATTCAAATATAGTCTTAGGAAAAACATCCATCTTGTCTGTAGCTACTTATTTAGACAGAAAAAATAGCCATTTTTCATATTATTTATAGGAGTCCCCAAATACATGTTTTTATGCACACATGTAGAAAGACTCCATTATGGAACTTTAAAACTTTTTAAAAACACTTCTCATAGAGTCACGGAAATCTGAAAGTATAACTCAATGGAGAAGAAAGAGTAGAAAGAAAAAACGGTTAACAGTGGAGCTAGCTAAATGTTGTATTTGAATTGAAAGGTCTAGGAAAAACTGGCTTGATTAAATAACTTATCACTCATTGAAAAAAGTATACTGATTAAAACTCACGGCTCTTGCATATACACTGTGGTGCCAGTTGTTTCTGCTTGGGTTGCTCTTCTCTGCTTGAGAATACTTGATCGTTCGTGGGTGCAATATGGTATAATTATCTGCCTTGAAGCTTTTGGAATTCTGACTTGGTTTTTGCTCAGACTCTTATGGCCTGTTGCTGACTTTTTTCATACTGTTTCAAAAAATGGCTTTTTTATGATGTCATTTTTGTTATGTTCTGGCGAAGTACTGAAATGCAGCAAAAAAAATTTTTTTTTTTTGAGTTTGTAGGGTACTTAAAGAAAAAGAAATCATTTAATTGGAAAGCTACATAGAAACTGTGAAGTTTCAGGCAATATTTTATATTCATTATTCTGTGACCTAAATCCATTATTGTGCTCATTTGTGGATGACTGGCAGTTCTTAATTTAATTTATCCATCTTCTTTCACAAATTAGGATAAGCTTTGGATTTAATATATTCTTTTGTACTATAATATATAATAAGTATATCAAAGAATACAGAAGGCAGCAAAGATTATCAGATGCTAAAGCTCTGGAGAATTTGGAGCATTGTTGGCGCAATCTAGAAAATGTTTATGGATTGTGTTCGCAGAGAATATTGCCTGCCCCTCTTGACAACCATATCTGTTTTGAATTGAAATTTAAGGTGCTCTGTGCTACATCAAGGTTTTTTTTGTTTTCTGAGTATAAAATATGATCTGGATTATTATCTTTTTTTTTTAAACAAGTATTTTAAAAACATAACAGTGGAGTAGTTAATAGTGTTTCTTGCAGCAGCAGTCATTACATGATGCATATGTTTAGGTTCTTTTATCAATTTAGTCTCTTTTTGTAATGTCTGGTAAAGAATTGTGTGGAACTTGAAGCCTGAGTGAATAACACTATTAACTGAAGTATATATTAACCAAAGATGGATTTATTAACTATCCCTTTTTATTATCTGTGAGGGTTTAAGGATTCCTAGAGCATGACTTTAGCTTGGAGGCTTTTGTTTGCTCTTTTTTGTTTGTCTGATTTCTATCATCCACCTTTCAAGCAAGAAAATTGGGACAGCAGTTCATTTAAGAAAGGGAGCTTTGTCATTGGACTGAAAATCCCAGTATGTGTCCTAGACTTTTATCTGATTCCGCAAGAATTTGTATGTTTCTGTGATTATTTATGTGGATGAAGCCAATGACTTGTTAAGTGAATGGACCTATAGAAACTGGGAGATTTATTGATTCTTCTTCCAGCAACATGCTTTAATGTTATCAGATGAAAATACAAATAGACCATTTTCATCTTTTACAGTGTTCTAAAAATTGGATTTATTTTACACAATGTTGTCAATAAAACCTATTTTTGTGTTTATCTATTCCTGAGTCACTGAGGAGCTTTTATTCCCTACTGCTATTTCATTCACTGTATGTTCATCTTAAAACTATGTGGAGCTGCAATTTCACTGACATTTTTTCACGTTTTTTGTTATTGCCTATGTGTTGAAATATCACAGTACAATTTTGTCTTAATATTTTGATTGTCTTGCACATAGCATAGTCACAAAAATTTGCAGAGACTTCTAAGATTATAGGAGAGAAAATACTTCAGTGAGACATGGCTGCATAAATACAGTCGTGTAGGAGAATTTTTTTTCTCTCAGTCACAGGAACAGCAGTTTTCTTCTTGAGCTTTCCAGTCTTCTATCCAGGCTTTGCCTTTTAGGGAAATTGTCTATGCTGTAACTAACATGCTCATACCTATAACTGTGTAGTGTAAAAAGCCAGTACCTGTTAATGTTTCCTAACAGCAAACAAGTAATTTTTTAAAATGTCTGGAGGTTGTAGAGGAACAATTACAGAAGGAAATGAGTTGCTGCTATGTTGGAAGGAAAAAGGTGGCGCCATAAGTGGCAAAGCATGAAGCTGAGCAAGTATGTTCAGAAACACACTGGATTAACATCTCGTGACACTGACTGCTTAAAAGAAGGAAAACCAAGAGCAGAAGTACGTGACACAAACAAGGTAGTGATATCCTTTGGGCAAAAAGTAGCACATTGAAGAGTAAAGGATGCAAAGAAAAAGGTTAGATATGTGGGAAGTAGAAGGGAGCAGAAGGAAGGTGGGGGGAGATTAAGTGGGTTATGCCATAGGAAGGGAAGCAGAGGAATCACACCCATGAAAAGACATCTGAGGAGAAATGAGCAGTTCCCTTGTGGCTGGAGGCGATCTCGGGAGGAGAGAAAGTCCAAGGGACAAGGAAGTGGTTAGTGCAGCATCCCCCAGCACACAGGAGGAACTGTACAGCACTACGGTGATGGCTTAACTGAGAGTGCTTTATATTTAGTTCATGATGGAATGTACAAGTGGCTATATCTATGTCAGAATGTCATATTAATTGAAAAAGTAGCTGAATACCTATTAAGGTAGAGCAGTAGTATTCAAGACACTTCAGTTTTGAAGCTGCATTCTGTGTCCAGTTCTGAGGTCCCCAGTTTAAAAAAGACAAGAAGTTACTGAAGAGTCCAACAGATGACCACAAAGATGATGAAGGGCCTGAAGAATCTCCCTTATGAGGAAAGATGGAGAGACCTGGGGTTGTTCAGCCTGGAGAAGAGAAGGCTGAGCGGGGCTATCATCAGTGGTTATAAATACATAAAGGGCAGGTTTCAAGTGGATGAGGCCAGGCTCCTTTTGGTGGTGTCCAGTGACAGGACCGGGGGGGAACAGACACAGGAAGTTGCACCAGAACATGAAGAAGAACTTCGTACTGTGAGGGTGACAGAGCACTGGAACAGGCTGCCCAGAGAGGTTGTGGAGTATCCTCATGTGGAGGTATTCAAAACCAACCTGGACAGTTTCCAGGGCAACCTTCTCTAGGGAACCTGCTTTAGCAGGGTGGTTAGACTAGATGATCTCTAGGTGTCCCTTTCAACCCATAGGATTTTTTAATTCTTTGATTCTGTATCCTGTGTTTTCTTTGGGAAGCAGTAGGTCTCACCTGTCTGTAGTGGTTGTGCTGCCATTCCCTCCTCTGCACAGCAGAGCACGTCCTTGAGCAGTTGCGGTGTTCTTCCTACCTTAGCTGTTCCTGTGTGAAACCCAGGAGATAATGACTTCCAGTTTTGTAAAGGACCTTGTGAAAATGAAGGAGCTACCTGTTAATTTTTGCATAGCCATGCTGTTCATAGTTTAGACTACCTCTTAGCTTCTTAAAGAAAGACTGAATAAGGTATACCATTTAGTTTTCAAGGAACTATTTCTAGGAAAATATTTTTTGTATGTTGTGACTGTGCATCCCATGTAGTTTCACTTTTGTAGACATTAGTTAAAGTATTCAGTTGAAGGACCCGGGTGGAAGGAGGGGCAGAAATGTGGAGATCTGAAGCTGATACATAGGGAAATACCTCTGCCTCCTAAGGATTGACTGTTCTAGGCATACGCTTTTGGATCAGTGTTAGTGCTTACACATACCACAGTTTGCTGGTAATATAATAAAAAAAAAAATCACGTTTCTTGAGTAAGAAGAAATGTGAAGATTCATATTGTCTCTCCATGTCAGCTGGTAGATTAAGGGGAGATGTACAATGCTATGAAGATTGAAGAAAGCAGAAATGAAGAATGGGGTTGTTAACTAAACGTCGTCTGTGGAGTAGATTTCCTTATGGCTGTTGCTACCCAGTGACAATGCAAGGAGTAAAATATGAGGTCATTCTTCATATTACTGGTACTGCAGTGCTGTGATTGAGTCTCCCACCTTTGCTGTGGACATTGTATAAGCATCCAGTAAACTGCCAAAACTGCTTGCAAGGTTGGGGACACAAAAAGCTACACCATTTTGGAATTCTGTATGTTAATGAATATCTGTTATGTCATTATAGCATCAGGTGGAATTAAGGTGACCAGTAATATATTAAACGTAATAAATGAGCAGCTGTTAGAGCAGCATGAGTTTTCTTGAGACAGAAATAATACTAGTATTTTCTTAAGGAATTGCTTTGGGAATGTGCAGGGAGAATATCTATTAGTAATCTGCTGCATCTTTTAGAGGAAACAAATACTCAAGTTCTCTTGTGAATAACAACGAATATTATGATCTGGTTTTTTTGTTTGTTTGTTTTGTGATACTTGGGTTAGGTGTTACTATAGACAGTGATTTAGAATGTGAAGAATAATGTATCAATTCTTTCTCTTTTTACAGAGGGAAACAAAAGGCCAGTTTCTCATAGATCACATCTGCAATTATTACAGCTTGCTGGAAAAAGACTATTTTGGCATTCGATATGTTGACCCTGAGAAGCAGAGGGTATGTATATGAACTCTGGGCATGTTTGTTTTTAAGTAATGATAAATTACTGTTTTTTTTTTTTCTCAACAAACAGGCAAATTCTAATACAAACTTAAGTGTCTCTGAGCATAATCCATGGATGTTCCACAGAGTAGCATTATTAGATTATTTTTTCCCTCACTTAATGTATTTAATTTCAGTTAAATTGATATGTTCTGCTTTGTGTAATTCTTCTGAAGGTAGAAAAGATTTATGGGCATGACTCAGAGGTAGCATAAGATAACCCTAGGCCATGGCAGTGCATTGCAATTTGGCATTTCTCTTTTTTTGTCAAGTATGTTTCTTGGGAGATGTACATAGGAGTCCTGTTGAGCTTAACGAGTAGAAATAGTCATTCCAGTCTACTTTTCACAGAATTAATTGGCTTAGTTGTCAGGTTGTGGAATGTTCTTCAGGTTGGTTCTCCCATTGATTATCCGTACATTTGCACAATAAAGTTTACTAGCCTCTTCTCTGAGCAGCTTTGTGGACAGTGATCAGTCATCTCTCTTAGGTGAAAGGTGATCCAGCAGGCTGTAGGTGATCTGCTAGCGTCAGTTCCTGTTTGGTTTGACGTGACTGTTACTGTGTGAGAGCAAGAAGGGATGGTCAACGCCGGAAGCAGAAGTCTTCAATAGTGAAATTCAGAATTGCTTCTCCTGGTCTCAAGATTAACATTTAAATATGACTTTTAGCATGGAGGGCATGTATGGACATTTAATCTCTGGAAACTGTCACCTCTTTGAAATTGGTATGATTGAGGAGGAGAAACTTAGTTTTCTGAGTATGTCTTGCAACACCAGAATTAGTTATCTCAAAAATTACTGAAATAAGCACTCTGCTAAAAATTACAAAATTGGAATAGCTTTGCTGAGCTGCAGCAGGTGATTTCTGTTATGTCCTCCTTTTAAAATAAAATCTGCTTCCAGGTCTGGGACTCCCAGCGCAAGAAAGACATGGATACACTGAAGTGCGTCCAGAGGAGGCAATGAGGATGATCAGAGGGCTATAGCACCTCTCCTCTGAAGACAGGATGAGATAGCTGGGCTTGTTCAGCCTGAAGAAAAGAAAGCTCTGGGGAGACCTCATTGTGGCCTTCCAGTACTTAGAAGGGAGCATACGAGCAAGAGGGAGACCAACTTTTTACACAGACAGATAGTGAGAGCACAAGGGAAATGGTTTTGAACTAAAATAGGGGAGATTTAGATTAGATATCAGGAGGAAATTGTTTACTCAGGAGGCAGTGAGGCACTGGCACAGGCTGCCCAGAGAAGCAGCAGATGCACAGTACCTGGAGATGTTCAAGGCCAGGCTAGATGGGCAGCCCTCTCCACATTAGAGAGTTGGAGTCTTTTATATCCCTTCAACCAAAGCCATTCTATATTTCTTTTATTATATTAAAATAATAGCAGAATAATTAGCAGTATTTTTTATGAGTGTACTTGATTGTTTGTGACCATAGAATCATAGAATCACTCAGGTTGGAAAAGACCTCAAAGGTCATCGAGTCCAACCACAACCTAGCCTTACTACCCTAGTAAAGCTATGGACATTTTAACTGGCTGGAATTAATAGGAGAAGTAGGTGAAATGCTGGATTGGACTATGACTAGGTAGGTCCTAATGAGTACTTACTTTTGTAGGGCCTTGCTCTGACAATCACTTAAAAATTGGTTTGGTAAAGCTATTTTCCTTAATAACAGTCAAGAGGGTATATATGTATGTGAATATAGGTGATCATCCCCCTGTACTCAGCTCTGGTGCGGCCGCACCTCGAGTANAGACCAGTGACTAAACCAGCAGCTACTCTTGTTCTTTTATGAGAAGTGTTTGCTTCAGGCTATTTTCAGGGACAGAGTGCTGAGTTAAAAAGGTACTTTTCTAAACCAGTGTAAGTTTATTTTTGAAACCTAAACAAAAATTTGACACGTAAGTGGTAGTGTGAATATGTACACACACTTAATTAAGCAGTAATTCTACTAACTGAAAAATCTTTTGTAAAGATTAGTAATCTTACAAACTGAACCACTGTGCATTCTGTTCTAGTAAAAGTAAAGATTTCTGTCATTGTAAAGCTGTTCAGGTTGTGAGAGTGTGGCAATTCAAGCATACATGAGTACATGAAGATTTTAAAGACAGATGTTCAACTAATGTAGAGGTTATGGGTCAGCTGAGCTGCTCTAACTTACAGCACTGGGCATTCTCTGAAAAAATCAGTGCAATTGTAATAACAGTAGTGAGACTTCAGAAAATGTGTAAATAATTTCCAGCCCATAATTGTACAAAAGGTGCTTCTGTTCTAGTAAGTGGTGGTGTTTCTGATCTGTTGTTACTTCTTGCTTAGCACACCACTGACCAGAGTTGGTCCAATTTTGATAAGAGTAGGGAAGAGCTCTTTTGTTACAACAGAACAGTATCAATATTCTTGTTTTAGAGTCTCCTGAAGGCATAAAAAAAATGATGTCAGCCCTAGGGCATGAAGAAGGAGGCAAGCAAGTACAGTGGGTCGCTTGGCTGATATAGAGTAGGCACCCAATTAATTTCTTTGTCTGAAATCTGCCATTAGCTTTGGATACTGTTAAGATTTTTTTTTTTTGTTTTAAGTTTAAATGTTGTCAGGCAGTGACCTGGTGCAAGCTGCTGCCTTGAGGCTAAGGCAAATTGATGTGGCTTTTGTTTTTTTTTTATTAAAGGGAAAGTTTAGGCATTCGTCCTAATGATTAATATATGGATGAATTTTAAATAAAATAATTTTGTTAATTTTCTAGCAGTGACTCCATGCATTTTGCCATATTCCTACTATCTTTTATCCCTGGAAGACTTCAAGTCTAGCCCATTATTGGAAAGAGTATTACTGTGAAGTCTGCCGGTTCTTCTAGTAGTTTCACCATAGCATATCAGAGCAATATGTATTGCTTGCTGAAGAAAATTTAAATATTTATATTTCAGCTGTTTTTGTTGTCCCTTTATTACTGCTAATCTTGCAAACACGTGGATTGAATCAAAACCATCTACTGTTAAGGAAGAGGGGAGATATCACTGAATTTGTTGGTCAGGTCCCAACTGCCTAGTTTGGCAATTACATAGAACCTTAGCTTTGTTTTTGGCCAAGCTTGTACTGGAGTCCATAGGAAAAAGAAATGGAGCAAACATTTTTTTTCAACTGTAGAGTTGCTGTCACAGTGTGGAGAAAGAATGGTATGCGAATTATAGTTTATGGCACCTGACCCCTTACAAGGGCTCTGAGAATAGACGTAGAACATTATGTGCTCCTTCCTTCCACCTTTTTCTTCTAGAAGTCTTATCTCTGTGCTGTACTGAAACCAAACTCAGTCTTATTTTAGCTTTGTAGTAAATGACTTCATTCAGAGCAGCTTACTGGTTGCTGTATCTTTTCTAGAAGCACATTAGCATTTGCAGAGTTAAATCTACTCACTAGAATGGAGCTTTTACCCTTGTGTGGTGTTCTTGCTCAGTGGAAACTGGTAGCACATCATCTACTCAGCATTTGTGAGTAAGAGGCAGACACCTGGCCTCACTAATGACTACTCAGTGCTACCTAGATGCTGATCAAAGGTGAGGGTTGCATTTACAAAGTAAAAATTACTCTAGTCTGACGCGCAGTTTGCAGTTGCTAGGAGCCCTCAGTGGGAGAGCCTGCAGTTACTAAAGGACAGATGTAGAAAACACCTTTTAAGCATATTTTACAATTCCAAGATCAAAGGTGATTATCTGTAATATTTGCTTACTCATAGCTGGCACTTGAAGCATCAAGAGTCAGTAGTTGTCCTTCTGATTGATCTTCAGTATCTCTAAATGACTTGCTGTCCACCTTCTGCTTCTGCAAGGGCATCTGGCTGACCATGCAGATGCCCAGCCCCCATACAAACTATTTTCATCATAAGAGATTAGAATTTGTTAATGTTGGACATGAATCTTCTTGCAAGGTCTTTGGTAATAATAGGTGCTGGCTGGATTAGAATTGAAGTCTTCTCTACTGGGTGAGGGCTGTGTTGCTAGCATGCCATCTGGGAAATGAGAGACTCAGCCTCTGCGGGAATGCTTTCTAATCTTAAAGGTTGGAAAAGATTCTATGGTCATCTAGTCTAATCGTCAACCCATCACCACCATGTCCACTAACCATGTCCCTAAGTGGCGCGTCTACCCTGATGAAAAGATGTAGGCCATTGTCCAATTAAACACCCTCAGTGGAAAACAGTGTGAAATTTACGAGACAAATATGAACCAGTTTGTTCTTTTTTTCCCAAGGTTTGCACTTTTCCCTAGAAGAAAAGAAATTTAATTCTTGTGTTAGGGTCCAGATTTAAGGGTGACATAATTTGCTTACTTATTTTATTTGTCTTATGAGATTCAAAGAAAGTTTGAAGCACCTGTGGTCCTTTCCCATGAGGCAGTGTGATATATGGTAGTAGTGAGACATTTTTGTAATTGAAGATCTAAAATGATTTTTAAAAGTTGCTTGAATAGCTAACTCAAAATGAAATCCTACATTTTCCTTTTGATTTTTTCTTCTCTAGAAAAAATGTTGAAAAAAGTGTAGGTTTAATACATTCAAAACATATTTTGCAATGGCAAATGCTTTTCAATTGAAATTTGCTGCAAAAAACCTTGTGTGAATTTATAGGAAACTTAATCTAGCCCTAGCTATAACAGCTAATTAATCTTGGAATAAATATAGCATGACTATAGAAGAGATGAGGCACAATTATTAATTATTAAGAGTTAGCGCTGTGGACTTTTTGGAAGATTCAACTGATTTGCCGACATATTTCCATCAACAAAGGTCACCATGGAAATCTGAGCTTCTAAAACTTTTCTGTTGGTTCCCTGACCTCCCAAGTGAAAATCTAGACTGCTTAATTGCTCCATTTACTCTGTTTTTAACCCACAGAAGGCAGGCCTTAGTGAAACATCTGTTCACTTCTGGAGGTTTGGTGCATGAGTAATGTTTTGTATTTGCACTGCCTGTTTTAAATAGTGTTCAGGGATATTTTTTAACAGAATCATAGAACCACAGAAACATAGAGTCACCAAGGTTGGAAAAGACACACAGGATCAGCCAGTTCAACCATCCACCCATCACCAGTAGTTCTCACTAAACCATGTCCCTCAACACAGCGTCCAAACGTTCCTTGAACACCTCCAGGGTCAGTGATGCCACCACCTCCCTGGGCAACCCATTCCAGTGCCTGACCACTGTTTCAGAAAAGTAGTATTTCCTAACATCCAGCCTGAACATCCCCTGGCACAGCTTGAAGCCATTCCCTCCCATCCCGTCACTGGTTACACGAGAGGAGAAGCTGACCCCCAGCTCACTACAACCTCCCTTCAGGTAGTTACACAGAGTAATAACATCTCCCCTGAGCCTCCTCTTCTCCAGAATGAACAATCCCAGCTCGTTCAGCTGTTCCTCATAAGACTTGTGCTCCAGACCCCTCACCAGCTTTGTTGCTCTTCTTTGAACATGCTCCAGGGCCAGTACTTTCTCCATTCAGTTCTTGTCTCCCTTAATTAAATAAAAAAGATAAGTGCATTAATTATTTTGTCCAGCTTGCCCTTTTTCTAATTCATGAATTGTGAAAATATTTTCATATTTTTATTTTTTTGTCTTTGCTTTATGTTAGAATAGGTACTT
Organism: Odontophorus gujanensis; assembly: GCA_013399175.1. Lineage (NCBI taxonomy): Eukaryota > Metazoa > Chordata > Aves > Galliformes > Odontophoridae > Odontophorus > Odontophorus gujanensis. The sequence goes on from VXAB01001867.1 coordinate 16,151, forward strand.
ACTTTTTCAGATAGCCATAAGAGCTGACCTGTGTGCTGGTATTTCAGCTTGGCCTTTCAAAAGACATATCAAACATAAAGTGGCCTGCTCTTGCTAGATGAAAATATTGAGAAGCCTCTTGATTCTCCACTCTGGGAATGTTACAGGTCTAAACCTTGTCCAAATTCTTCTTCTCTATTTTACTCTTGAGCAAGGACTGTCTGGATCCTGGTGGCAGTGAGGTGGGCCTTTTGAATAGGTTAAGGAAAGTAAATTTGCATCTATGTGTCTTAAGTGCTTTCCTGTCTGTTAGTTAATTATGGTCTATGAAGTGCTACATCATATTTCTTTAATTACTTTACTTTTTTATGAACAACCAGATCAAGATAAAGAAATAACACATTTGTGTGATATGGATAAGAGTCAAATGAGCTATATTGGTAAGTTGGTGATCCAGGCATTATTTTTTCAGTAACACTTCACTCCATCACAACAAAAATAAATATACTGAAGAGATGGGAGAGAAGGAAATCATGAAAATATTTTTGGTTGGTTGAGGCTTGGGATTTTTTTTTTCTTTTATTTAAATGTGAATACTAGGTTTCCATAACTATCTCACAGCAGTAAGAGAGTTTCAAACAGAAGTACATAATAATGCTTATCTCCAAATCTTCAGTATTGCTGTTAACTATATGTGAGAGTTTCTGAGAAGCCATAGAATTCGTAAGTGCTCTTTTAAAGTTATTTTAAATATTACACATAGTTATACGGTTACCAAGTTTTCTTTTTAAGTAGATGATGGGGTTTTAGAGCTACAATGAGAAGGGTTAAAACCACAGCTCCTCCCCTCCCTTTGGTGTAAGGCCCTCCAGTGTTGATGATGCTTATTAAAGCTAAATAGTATGCTTTTTGACCAGCTGCTCCTGCAGCACAAATCTCATTTTAGTGTGGAGATTTTTTGCTTACTGGAAAAATCCTTGTAAAAATGCTTTTGGCTGTAGTCAGAAGTGGTACTTGAATATCAGCATGTTCTTTTGTTAATCAGAACATCCTCCTGAACAGTTCAGCTAGTGTTAGCAGGAGATGCTGTGGTTTTTTACTGGAATGTGAGCCTAGCTTTTCATCACTGAAGCATTTGGCTTTATTTTCCAGGATAATGGAAAATGGAAGTGTTTCCTTCCATTGCAGTCCTTCCCCACAAAGTTCGAATCCTACTGGTAGGCATCATTGCCTCTCGGTTATGCTTTCATTGTCCTCAAAGTAAAAAAAATATGGAAAATGCACCTTTTGGATAGAATTAAGTGTACCTTTCAAATTTTTAGTTCTTTCTAGAAAAGAACAGCTGTATTCTGAGAGTACCGTATTGAGTGAGAATATATTATTTATACATGCCTTAGTTACCTGTCGGGTTTCCAAATAGTTTATACAGTGCAATCATATTATTATAGCAGCATGGAGATGGTTTTACCAGTTTGTGTGCCCGGTGAAAGAAAAATCCCACTTCCTATTTTTGGTGCCAAGTACATTTTCAAGGATTTTGCTGCCTCCTGTGATCTGTATTAACCTCTGATCTCTGCTTTGCCTTTCCAGCACTGGCTCGAGCCCAACAAGTCCATTTTCAAGCAAATGAAATGTAAGTGTTAAGAGCTTGTGTTCTAAACTGTTTGTCAAGTGCTCAAATGCTTTTCTGTGCTTCCATGCAGTTATCTAGAGCACACTTTATTTATTTCCTGTTGGAGAGAGGCCTTTCAAGGCCTATCTAGGATCTCCCCACATTCTTTTTTCACTGTTTTTTCATAACTCTGCACATAAAGAGCTTTCCCTTATTGTGCAAGGCAGGAGCCAGGGGCCACCTGACATTGGAGAAGTGCCAGATTTGGTGAGGAGAAGACTTGTATGCTCTGGCTCTCTGTTTCAGTTAGCTTAGTCAAACACTGGAAGGTGCCAATGAAATATGGAGTGTGACAGTCTACTGTGGTTACTGCCTTTTGTTGTTGTTTATTTGTTTGCTTGCTTTCCACAGCTCAGTGCTTCCTGCCAATGTAGAGCATTAGTTTAAAATCATTGTTGCAGACAAATACATTTTAAGTGCTATGTAGCTGTGAATTACTGCTACAGACAAGGAGAAAATTACAACTGTTTTTTATAAAAGCAATCCTTAAAATAGAAATGTATCATTTGAACTGTATTTGAAATGTTATAATCTGCTCATCCGTTCTGTTAGATGGTCCAACCGTGAAGACTTCAATGTTAAACAGAAGTACTTCAATACTCAGAAGTTTATATCCAACAGCAGAAGAGGCTGTTTATTTGACTGTTGCTGAAGACTTGATTTAGGGCTCTGGGAAATGCATCTTGTCTAATAGAAGTTGTCTATCAACTTAGATTATGAAATGAAGGACAGTTGTACTCACATACCTCTTTGTATGCAATAGCTTTGTTTTTTAGGTACAAATACAAGGAATATTTTATATGGGAGACTGCTTATTTTAAAATGTGATGAATCTAAAGAGACTGTCAAATATGTAAACACAATTCTCCCATTAATGCTGAAGTAGTATATATGGCAAGATGTGCATACATATGCATATACATGGGCGCACCTTTGCCTAGCTTATTCACTGTGTTATAGCTCATGAGGTTTAGTGTCTGATGTTTAGGTAGCAGAGTTTTGTGCTCTTTGCACAGCGACATGTTCAGGAGCTCTGCCAATGGATGCACTGAGAGTGTATTGATTTATTCAAAACAACTCTGTCTACATATAGATGTTGCGTAGGTGTGATTGATGGTAGTTAATAAATTTTCATAGATTAATGATAATAATAAAAAAGCACTGCCAATACACATCTCTGCAGAAGCTAGTACTAATGCTGTTTGAAAAACAGATTGTTAAAAATGAAGAGGAATCAAACACTTCTAGAACTTGATATACATCAAGTCTTTCATGTGTTTTTAGAAATATTTTGTCTCTGATATTTAAGATTTTCTGTCAATGAAGGAAATGATAATGTAAATGTGTAGGGTTTTTTAGGCTTATCATATATATGCTCTTCATATATATCACCGACTTAAGTGATGTAGGAGGTCTTGCTTAAAAATAGATGCATTGAGTTCCGTGCCCCATGTCCGTCTGTTTCGTTCAGGATGTTGGGTGTTTGTTTTCAACTAAGAGCTCCTTACTATTTAATGCACCTGGGATAATTTATCTTAGTTAAAAGCAGTCAAAATCTTAAAAAAAATACTATCTGTTGCCACAGAAAACCTTGCACAGTGTTTGTGCGAGTTCTGTCATGAGGGTATAGGTCAAGCAGTGCAAGGTTTCAGCATTTCACTTAAGTAAAGTAGGTTTTATTCTTCCTTTGCCTTCATCTTTTATGTACTGTTAACACAAAATCTGGCAAATTGATAGCCCCGTTGCAATGGATTTTACAGTCAGTACTGTTTTGAGTGATAAAATCCTTCAACATGATTATAACTGTGCATCATTTTTACTAAGAGAGGAAAGCCTGCAGTGTAGGATGTTCTGACAGTCCTTGGGCATTTCCCTACACCAGCTGCTCCTTATCTGATAGATAAAGGACCAATTGGAGAGAAAAGGCTTAGAGCTACTATAACCCTGATTTTACTCAGTTCAGTGTTGAAGAGACATTCTTCTGAAAACTGAGTTCTGTTTTGGGAATGTTTGTTGTTGTTGCTAGTGCATCCACTTGAGCAAGAATTAGAAAGTAATTTTAATTTCAAGGAATTGAATTATTGGGCTTGACAGTCTCATTTTCTGAGCTGATGCAATCCACTGACTGTCTTACTTTTCACAACAAGAATATACAGAATGAGAGAATGTGAGGTTCTCTTTTGTGTTTCTCTAAGTGCTGTAAATCTGTAAGATGAAGGCCTTTCTAAATGTTTGGATGTCTCTGTGTTGATTTTTGGAGGAACATTATGTATATGGTATATTTTAAACTTAAGTTAGAGAAGAAGGTGGATAGTTGTACATGTTTTCTCTATCCCTCTTGCTTCAAATGTTTGTTGTGGCTTATTTTCTAATTGAGAAAAAGGACCTGGAAAAAGGAGTCCTCCTTCTTTCTGTAGTTGAGGGAGGGTGTCTTGTTGTAACACTTCTGGAGATTAATGGAATGTATGGTGTCATATTCTTTCTAATATTTCAAAATGCAATTTGGAACTGTGTCATTTGTGTGTTGTAGAAAAAGGACATCTATTTAGCAGGCTGCAGTAGCCTTGTTTTGTGTAACTTGCTGCTCTCCTGAGGAGGAGTCTAGGAAAAGGCTTCAAACTACTTTGTCCAGTCTTATGCGTATTCTGAGTGTTTAAATACACTTCTATCACATGCAGCTGTGCTACAAGGATAATGTTATAAACTTAGCTATTCACTGGTTGTGAACTTTCTTTGCTATGATACTCTTTGCACAGGGGAGAGTCATTGTTGCTTTTCTGTGGCCGTTTCGTTCTATTAGAGTTTGGCTCTTCTTCCACAAGTTTACTTTCTTGGTCACAGCCAAAGTTTCAATCACTTCACTGACATAAAAAAATTGCTTAAAGTTTTAGGATCTTCTGTAGGCTTTTACTAACTAGGACCTTTCTACATCCCTGTTTCAAGCAGAAAAAATTCTATCAGGAGACTTGAGTCTTCTTACTGAGGAGGAGTTTTTCTTAACCATTTAATACAAGCTACCTCTTCTACCAGGTTTTGTTTTAAGTGGAAGCATTTTCTGCAAGTGCAGTATTTTGTCCCTTACTTAGCTGTAAGAATCCTATTAAGAGGAGATGGACCATTTAAAATGACAAACATTATATTTTGCTTTGTCCTGGTAATGTGACTCCTTCATTTCCCTTCATGGGACACTGAGTTTAGATTCTCAGTGCAGGGCAGGAAGGACATAGCAACACTGTATGATTTACAGAAAATTCCCAGTCTCTTTAAGACAGTCCTGCCATCACACATAAGATGAAAAAGCCCACAGAAGCCTTTATGCTTGCTTAATCCCTATACTCTCTCATGAAGTTACCTGAAGATCTGTCGGTTACCTTGGCTTGTGTGATAGTGCTGTAGTTTTTCTCTTCACACCATTTACCTTTTGAAGATGCAGGATTTTTCTTATTTCTAACTGGAATCTGAAAAACACTATAAATGTTATCAGATAGTTCTGAGGGCTTTCCCTACCATGCCTGATATATTTTTAAACCCTCAGTGTGGTTTTCACACTTCTTTTCTGCTAAGATGGTATTTGCAAGATGCCTTTTTCATTAGAATATTGGTCTTTTATTTGCTTTCAACCCCTTTTTAATCACTACATGATCACTTTGGGTTAAGTAGTATCTTGAATGCTATCAAAGATGCAACAGTAGGATAACGTTGCATTAATTAATGTAGAGCTAAGAGACATAAATTGCTGAAGTTAAATCTTTTCCGTTACTCTAGTTTTCTTTCTTTTTGTATTTCTTTTTTTATTTTTTTTCAAGTGAAAGTGTATTTAAAGCCCATGGCTGATGTGGTAGGAATAAATAAGTTAGTCTTATTAAGTACTGGGAACAGAAACAATTCTTTCTCTAACTTCCTTAGCTAAATTTAATTAACATTTCCATCTATTTTTGTTGTCTTAGCATTATTGTTACGAGGACTAACAATTATTATAACATCTTCATATCTCATTGTAACTAGGTAAAAACGCTTCCTGTTTTAAATTGCCAAAAGAACAACAGCAGCAACAACAACAAAATAATAAGCAGTCCAAATGTTTGGTTTTTTTGTACCGCTTGTGAGGTGCAAAACCATGTATAAATTGATTTTCATAGATTGCTTGTATTTTGCACATGCTTTTGCCTTTGTTGTTTATTCTGTTCTTTTCATGTGCATTTACAGTATTTATTTATTTATTTTCTTGATTTATTTTATTTCCTACCTGATTATTCAGAGATAACCTTCACATGGGCTTCTTTTTGTAGGACTCTTGGAGGCCACTTCTTCAGAATGGCTAAGGCAATGTTGTTTGCTACTGGTCTCATGCTTTTTCTTTATAATGTTTCAGCTCATCCACCATATACCATGTGCTTTAGAGTGAAATTCTACCCTCATGAACCCTTGAAGATTAAAGAAGAGCTCACCAGGTATTATTTTTGTCTCTGCATTTAATGTGAATTCTTTTACCATCTCAAAATATGACAGCTTTTTGGGTAGACTAGAGTTCTCACTGTGCTGAAATGCACTATTTGTGCTATTGGTAATCTTTTATATTTATTGTGTACCTGTGGACTTCTAAAAGTAGCTTAAGGGGACTTTTCCTAGCATACAGAGAAGCAGTGATGCTGTTAGAGAACATTCTGAAAGAGAAGCAGTGATCAAATGGTTGGCAAGGATTATGCTGACTCTTCTGCATGGAAGGATTTTGGTCTGGATTAAGTTCCTTTTTGTTTCTTAGGTTTTCTTTTGTGTGTGTTTGAAACAAGCTGTGAATTTAATTCAGTAACATTTCTCTTTCAACAGGAACATGAATTTTCTTTCTTTTTTTTCTTCTTTTTTTTTTTTTAATTTTATTTTTTTTCCAACTGAAGTGTCTGTCATTAGAACCAGAAACACTACAGTATTTTTAAACCATGAACAACCCTTCTTCAGAAACTGATGTGGAAGTGAAATATATTTATACTTTTAAAGTAGAGCTATGTTAGAAGTTTTGTTGTGTATATTGGAACTTTCTAATGCTTTGAAAACACGCCTGTGCAACAGTTCAATTGTATGTAATGAATGGGATTTCTGCCCTTTCTTCTTGATATTTTTCAATAAAATCATTGAGGAAAAAATGTTGCAGCTTTTTTGACTTCTGCACCAGCTGTGCAGGACTGTATTAACACAGTAATAGTCAGCAGGTCACACTGCTAACTAGTAAGTGTATATTGCAGAAGTACAGTGCAGTGGAGCATTTGCTGCCTTGAGATCTTCATTGCTACTTTCCCCAGTCCTTGCAAATTCCTGTGCTCACAAGTCACTTTGTGAGTGGGAGTGATCCCCATATCCTTGGTCTCACAGTTTCAGGAACAGTGTGCATTCTCCCAAATGATTGGTTTACAATTTAAAGAGCAGCTGGAATGTGAACATCCTGTTCATATTACAACTATTTATCTTGAATCAGGTACTGAAACTGTTTAGTGAGGGAACAGGGTGTAAACAAGGAAGTCGAGGATTTTTCAGAATTTTTTACCGTTTGCCCTTGAATGAATATTTTACTTTTCACAAGACTTAGTTTAAACTTTCTAGGAAGTGAAAGATCTTTCCTCATTTGAGACCCTTAATTAATTTTTTTTTTCTTTTAACTTCTTGGATGCTCTCTCAGGAGGCATTTTATCAAAACACTAAGCACCTTGAATAAGCTCATTGATATATATTGTGCTGTCAGTATATTTTAGTCTTTGCTAGAACACTTTAAAAACCAATTTGAAGTCAAGCTGTTGTTTGAAAAATATTTTTTGATCTTTTGTTAGAAGTATTACTGGTAAGGTACTAGATTGCCTTAAAACAGAAATAATGTTTTTTCATATATTCACCTGAGGTAAATGATACCTTTTTGTATCTGATTAGCTTTGTAGTTTCCTGCTGTCACTGTTCAGGAAGTTTTGCTTGTCTGCCCAGGTCTCTTACACAATAAGAAGGTATGGGAAGTTTTCATGAAATGAGCAAGTAAAGTGTAAAGTCATGTAACTTGGCTCTGAGAGTTTGTTTCATTGATTAAAGAGGAGGTCAGATTCAATATAATGGTTTGAATTGGCTGGGTTTTTTTTTTTTTTCTTAATTGCAATGACGAGTGAAATACAAGAAGAATGCCAATTAATACTTGACAGAGGGCAGTTATGAAACCTGGATGGCTGATGATCTGTTTGGTATGGTTTTTTTTGGTGGCAGGGGTTGTTTTCAATTTTGTGACCTCTGCTCTGAACACATGTTCTTTGCAGTGTACACTTAAGATGATTAGAAAATAAATTAGCAATATTGCCAATCCTTGACTTAAAGGCCACTGTACTTTATAGCTATATTTATGGTCAGGTGAGCCATGGTATAATAGTGTATTTGCATTTCTCATTCTGTACATGCCTAAATGTGTCACAGATCTGCTCTCTTGCTTCTTCAACCAAGTAGAAATCTGATGGGTGTCACAGTCCCCACTTAGATGAAGAAATTAAAAGACAGTGGGACTTCTCCTACCACATTGTCATATTACTGTTTTATCCAGAATATTAATTAACCTGGTCTAAATCCCTCATGTGAATTATTGTCAGTGTAGTCTTTGTAAAAGTCATATAAGACTAAATCTACAATGGAGCATCTTAGAGATATCAGGGCGATGTATAGCTGCTTAAAAGAGCTATATATTTTTTAAAATTCCATGGCAATATTTGGTATAAAAATCATATATTTGGTAAATGAAACTACGTGTATGGGGTAAATTCTGTAATTTCTGTGAAAATAGTGTAAAATAGGGAGAATATTTCTAGAGTGAAGAAAATTGAGTATTCCCCTCCGATTGCTGCTGCTTCATTTCTGACCTGCCTTCGGTAGGCTGGACTGTAATCCTTGAGGTATTATCTTGTTTTACAGTAGGAGATGTTTTCAGAAAGCTAACCTAGCTCAAGTCACTCCTGTCTACAGTATTACAGAAGAGAAACTGTAATAATCTGAAAATGTGTGCATGCCACATATGCAGTGACTGGGAATGCTCTGGGCAAAGCATTGAACCATGTGCTTGCCTGTCATTACACTTAGTTCCACTGTTCAGGACATGTGTGAATATTGTCAGTCACATTATACCATTCCACTTGCTTTCTTTCATCTTCCCACTTTTTAATTAATGATAACTCCCATGCTTTTGAAATAAAATCAGTGCCTGCTTCTGGATGTTAAAACGTTTTGAGATAAAACATTGCTAAGTAAGAAATTCTGTGAACTTCAAACTAAGTTTCAGTATATTCCTGGAGACTTAGATTCTATGTGGTCCTTGATCACAGTGTGCTCTGCAGTTGGTTAATGGCTACAATTGTGTGTGCCTCTGAATGTAATTTCAGGTGCTCTGAAGGTTCAGCAGATTGCAATACAGACAGTGAAAGCAGATTTTTGAGTAGTTTGTGATCTTTTATATATAGAGAAATACTCGACCATAGTGAGAAGAGCAGACGTTCTCTGCTCTGAGGACAGACTTTCTGAGAGTTGAGTTTGACTTGTCTCATGTAGTATCTGGTGGATATCAGACTTCTAAATGATACATCCGTGGTTTTCTCACAGATGATCTGGCAGTCTTATGGGCGATACGGAGTCAGAACAAAGTTCTTCAGTTTTTGAAAACAACATTTAAGTGACTCCTCTTGACATCCCTAACTGGGAGTAATAACTACTGTTTTTTAATTAGGCAGTAGCAGTGTAACAAGCAGGGCCTCACATCTCACTTGTTTCCTGCCACACATGCCAGTAAAACATAGGTTCAATTTCTTTCTGATTATATCGGCATCTACTCTACAACCTGTTTTCTGGCTTACACTCCACAGGACAGAGTGGAGGACTGAATGCATAGATTCAATATTGCTGCTACTTTCTCTTTCCTCTTTATTTCCCTTCTCTTCATCTTTTACTGCAGTGCATTTCAATTGCTTTTGCATACAGTGTTATTGTCTTGATGAAGAGAACATCCAGGGTTCACTGTAATGGTTAAGATTATTCTTCTGTCTTGACATGCAAAAATGTAAGATTGCCAGGAAAGGAAGCTGTAACTACAGAGGCCATTCAACCTCCTGTACAAAGAGCATCCCAGTGCTTCTTTTGCAAAGCACAGATGTTTCTGCTCTGTGCATCTCTTCACTATTCTTTGATCACAGGTCAGAGCCTTGGGTGAGTCCACAGCTGTGTAAGCATGAGATGTTGCATGTGAACAGATTGTGAACAGTCATGGGAGTGTGAACAGATGGATCCAGTGACCCATCACATATGGGCACAGATTTCTGCTGTTTACTTCTTTTCAGTGTTCTTGTTTAGGTAATAAATAAATCAGTGTTTTTTCATATGTAAAAAAGCAGCCCAAGGCCTCATGCCTTCTTATCTCTAAATCCTTACATTATACTGAGTGTGCATAATTAAAATGAGAAAATGTGAAGTCATTTGAGGTCCTAAAGGATTGATCTAAAATACTACAGATAATACTGTATCAACAATAATCCATGATTACTGTAGAAAAAACAGGTCATGGGTGAGTAGCTAGTGGAATTAACCAAAGATGGATTATTGCAACTAGCTGTCATCATGCACTTTTTTCCTAATCCATGTTTCCTAATCGAAGAAGCAGTTCTTCAATCACTAGGCTGTCATAAAACAGTGTAATAGGTACTTGGTACAAGAGAAGCAGATGAAAAGTGCTTAACTGGAAATCATATAAAATAGCAAGGACTGAGGGAATGTAAACATGGCAAATCAAAGGGTCCTGAGTGAGCTAATCTAACTGAGGAAGAATAGTACAGTTGTATGCACGCAGGGCTTAACTAACCCTGGTGCCATCAGCTGTACTTGATGCTGCTTTTTGCTGGAAAAGCCCGGCACTTTTTCCTCCAATAGCGGGAAGTTAGTTTAGAGCAGTAATGCTCCTGTAGTATCTCAAATATGTATTTGGAAGATGAAAGACTCGCAATAAGCTGATCCTTCCAACATCTTTCCTCAAAGTATGCAAAAAAAGGTAGTGATTCTTCCTGGGGAAGCATGTTAATGGAAAAGACAGTTAAGCACTTACAGAAATAAATTAACAAGGTGGCTCATGCTGCCTTGTTAATAACATCATGTTTTGTTGTGAGATATTTGTGTGTGGATCATACAATTGGCCTTTTCTGAGTAGAAGGGGTAGATTGATATTTCTTATGTCTGAATGAAAAGGTCATGCTTTGAAGTCCCGATGATGTGTCCCCAGTTACTCATTTCTGTACTAGGATTTGGCTTATGGATGATAAGGTGAATTGAAAGGGCAGCTGCTGTACATTACTGTGATGTGCTTATTAATAGGAGTATTTTTGGGTGTTTTGAACATAACTGTCATGTTTTTGCATAAAAACAAGAATGCAAAGTCATGATCTTTTTCTACCCAATAAAAATTCACTTATGTTAGGTATCTTGTGCTAGCAGGAATTTTAACAATTACGTTCCTGCTAATCATTTTAATAACTTTTTCTCGAACTGTTACTTGCACATTTGACTTATAATTCCTTTTTTAGACAGAACTGTACTGTTTGTCTTGACAGCCATTTCTGTCAGTTTACTCCTGTGTAAGTACTTTCTTTCATATGCCTTAAACAATCCTCTCATTGGACTGATGTCTCTAAGCTCTGTTAATGGAAGGTTTGGTGATTAGCAGCTCTTCATTCACCTTTTCTTCTGCCTTCATCATGTCATAAGGCTGAGTTTAGTTTCCCCTCGACTCTCCTTGTTAGGAAATGCTCTGTCCTCTCATTTGTTTTAGTTGTTCTCTTTATCAAACTCAGCAGTGTCCTCTGTAAGATGCAGAGCAAAGGTAGGTACAGCATTTAAAGTGTGATTACAGGAAGACTTAAAGAAGCAGCAGAATGTTCCTGTCTTGTTATCAGTATTTTTCTCAATGATGTTCGGTTTTTATTGTTTTATTTCACTGTTGCTGCACAGTGAGTTGATAATTTCAGAGACTATTTGTGCTGACTCCATGAGCTATCTGCCAACTATGTTTAATAAACAGTGAATTGAATGCTGTTTTTTCTTTAAGCTATCAAAGTACTTCACAAATATTTGTAAGTAGACAATACATTTTTTAGAGAATATGTGTTTTTACTGTTTGTCTTACTATGTAAGTGGCATTGTAAAGCAAGTAACAGAATCTCTTAGTTGTAGTATTAAATAATACATGCAACAGATATCTCATAGTTGTAGCATTAAATACTAGCATGTAGTCATTAGTACTTAGGTTATATTCATATGCTTTGTCAGGCAACTAGACTTCAAGCAGTGTAACTGATACTAGCAACTAGCAACTGTAGGAAACAGGTTGCAAAATTATTGTCCAGGCTAGTGTACATAAAGAGCTCACAAAACTCTGGTGGGTGAGGAAGGCTACCATAAACAAAGCCTTTACACTCTGCTACTCTGCACCTGAGTATTCAGTGTAGCTTGGAAAAGAGCGGAACAGTCAAAGTCAGACACTGCTGAGACAACATTTTTTGAAATTTTACAGTGTCTCTCAAGACAACCATGTCTATTGGCAGAAAAGGCTGTGGCAGCTCCAGGTGAAATGCTTGTTACTGTAATAGAATGGGAGAAGTAACTTAAACACAAGATAAATAACATGATGCAGACAAACTACAGATTATAATTGTGGGAAAGCTTTCTTGCTTCCTTGAATGTCTTGAATAGGTAAATAAATAAGCAATTAGTTGAAAATATGATGTCTGAAAACAAGAATAGACATTACTGACCCTCCATCCACAGTTCCAGAAAAAGTTTGGCTAACTTAGAGTTGAGTCATCTGTATTGCAAACAGATAATAGATGGAAATGAGGTTATTGAATTATAGACAATTGTGAACATAAATGCTAGAAGCATATGTTTATTGGCTTGCCGTTAAGCCTGAGTTCTTAGTCAGGACTGTAAATCAGGTTATACATTGTGCTGGGGCTTGCAAAAACATAGTGGTAGAAGGGCGCAAGAACCAGAAAAACCAGATTGAATCTGTAAGTTATTTGAATCTGTTAAGTATAGGTAGTTTTAAGTATGTACATAAGCCTTACTGAAGTAAGTAGTCAGGTGTTTGCTGACCTTGGACATAAATTACTTTATGAGGATTATAGAAAGTGTCTGAGGTTGAGACAAATTCTTGCAAAGCTCACAACTTCGACTTTCAGTATGAAGTGCATATAACTCCTTTCAGGAAAACTCCATGATGTCTAATTTTGGTCCTAAACTGTCCTGTCTCCTTTACCTGAAGATGAGCAGCATCCAATGGAGCTTGCTGTGTGTGTGATCTCTGAAAAAAAAGGCATTTACAATCTGCATGGATATTTGCATGGATTTTTCCCTGCCCTTTTTCTAAGCTCAAGTGCTTCCCTGGTGTCCCAGCCAATGATTTTTCAGTCTCTACTGGGAACTGTGCTCTGTTCTGCGTTTTCCCTCTTGCCTTCCGACTTGGAAATACCTTTTT